>BLSH010191022.1:1313219-1323785 GCA_018402905.1 Glandirana rugosa
GCTAAATAACCACCCACCCACGATCTCCTCTAAAAACAAACGATCTCATGTCAAACAACGATTCGTTTCACGGAGTATATCTTGGATTCGTTAAAAAGACAAACAAGCAAATGTCGGTAAAAACGTTCACGTCACGTGAACGTTGACGAATACAGTCCCTGTGATGAAATTAGCACAAGACAATCAAGTCAACCGTTGTAAAACCGTATAAATTATGACGAAATTTAACGTCAATCTGTTTAATGTAAAAAAAAAAAGACACGTTTTATAATGTAAACGAGCATGAGAGAGTAATTGTCATTCAAAGTGTGAGAGCGCTGAAAGCTGAAAATTGGTCTGGGCAGGAAGGGGGTATAAACGTCCGGTATTGAAGTGGTTAAACCAGCAATGGAGACGCACTTTTTAATTTTGTGCAAGAAATGCACCGCTGGCCGCAAATGTAATATTTTGCACAGAAAAAAAAAAATGTAATTTGTCTAACTGCAATTTAAAGCAGTATTAAATATGCCAAAATGTTGCCAACTGAACTAACAGAACACGATTAAAGTAGTGTCCCTGACATAAGCAGTTGCAAGTGCACTGCACTTGCAAAAATGGCTGTAAACGAACAAACAGAAAAATTGCTTAGGTTCTATATGAGGCACTTTGCTTAGCAACAAACTGTACTCTAGCAAACAAAAATCTCCTCTAGCACCCACCCACCAATAAATCGCTGTTTTTACCAGTTTTTCTAAAGCTAATCTGTCCCTCACAGCAGAAGTAGCATCCTCTCCCTACACTAGTATGAGATGATGTAACATGCAGCACTATGTGACTCCAGCTTATATAGAGGCTGGGTCACATGATGCACTGGCCAATCACAGCCATGAAATTAGTAGGCATGGCTGTGATGGCTTCCAAGGGCAAATGAGTGAGACGCTTGTTGATTGGCTGCCCTGCAGCTATTCAACAGGCACGAAAAAGGCGTGAAAAAATACTCGAACCCGGACTTTTTCTCAAATGTTCGGGTCACGGACACCCTAAAGTCCGGTACGAACCCGAACTTTACAGTTCGGGTTTGCTCAACTCTAAAGGTGATGCAGAATAGATTTTTTGTATGTCTTAGGAGGGATAGTTGACACATGAAGAAGGCAGGATCGTCCGGTATCTGATATTCCATAAATCTCTGAGCTACTGATCTCACCGCCGCCCAGAAACCAGTTAGTTTTGAACAAGACCAGAAGATATGCAGCAGTTTTCCCCTGTCTCCGTGACACCTACAGCACTGATCTATCATAGTGGGAAAACATTTCTGCATCTCACAAGCGTGTAGTACCATCTTGTGAGTATCTTAAAGTTTGTTTCCTGTATTTTGGTGCAGATGGAGGATTTCAAAGAGAAATTAATGATGTTTTGTATCTGAAGGTCTGTAAAAGTACAATTAAGGTCTGTTTCCCATTTAGCTATGTATGGTAAAGTTATTTGTTCTGCGGGCGAGTTCAGTAGTGTACACATCTTAGATAGCGTTCTGGAAGGGGGCTCTGTGTCTGAGCAGTATTGCTCAAACGTCGGTTCCCTGCTATAACTCTTAGGGTTGGGCAATGAATGTAATAATTGATGAAGTCTGACCACTGGCCAGAACGAGAGTTGAAAGGAACTGTCCTCTCTGGTGAGGTCTGTTATGAGAGGCCAGTGGTCTCTCTGTACAAAATTACGGGCTTGAGCAGGGCCCATCATTCGCAAGTTAGAGTATTCTCGAGTGTCTAGTCCTGAGGGGAGTCGTGGATTGTCTAGTATGGGGAGTAGGGGTGAGTCTGCCGTTGTGAGGTGGCCCTTTTTCCATGTCTGTGTGGTCAGGTTAAGTGTGGTGCCTATGAGTGGATGAATTTTTACTTCTGGAGGCAGATATTGATGGCACATGATGGTAGCCTTCAAAAAGACCTTAGCTTGTTGTTGCTCTAATTGTACCCATATCTTGGAGTCTAAGGGGTTGATTTACTAAAGCTGGAGAGTGCAAAAACTGGTGCAGCTGTGCATGCTAGCCAATCAGCTTCTAACCTCAGCTTGTTTAATCAAGCTTTGACAATAAAACCTTGAAGCTGATTTACTGGTTTCTGTATGGAGCTGCACCAAATTTTGCACTTTCAAGCTGTAGTAAATCAACCCCTTAATGTTGGCACCAGTCTATATATCTCCCCATGTGTGTCGCCTGGTAATATTTACGTATATCAGGGACTGCAAGACTTCCTAGGTGTTTGGGCAGAGTAAAATGGGAGAGAAGTGTTTTTTTTGTGGGCCCATATAAAGCGGATAAATAGTGACTGAATCTGTTTGAAGTATCCAGAGGGGATTTTAATCGGTAGAGTCTGAAATAAGTATAAAAATTTAGGGACAATACCCATTTTTAGTAAATTACATCTGCCAAACCATGAAAAAAAAGATCTAATAGAATATGTGTTTTATGTAATAAAGGTGGGAAGTTCAGTTCAAAGGTGCGTGTAACATCTGGGGGTATTAAGGTACCTAAATAGGTCATTGCAGTTGGGGTCCATTTAAAGTTAAAGTTGCATTTAAGAGTGGCAATCAGTTTTGGGGGCATGGCTACTCCCATCACCTCTGATTTAGAGAAATTGATTTTCAACTTTTCATGGGATCTATATATTTAAAACTCTCTAAGGAGGTTTGGGAGGGATATCATTGGGTTGGTTAGAGTGAAGCACATGTCGTCCGCATAGGCGGCTATTTTATGTTGAGTGTGTCCTACTGTTAGTCCGGTGATATCGGGGTTGTGTCTAATCGTGCAAAGAAAGGGCTCTAGGGAGAGGGCAAAAAGAAGAGGAGACAGGGGGCAACCTTGGCGGGTACCATTTGTAATGGAAAACGGCTCAGACAAAATTCCGTTAGCCTTTACTTGGGCTGTCGGGTTGGAGTATACCCCGGCAATCCAGTTGGTCATGGTCTCCCACAATCCTAAGGAGTACGGCGAACATGAACCTCCAGTCAACCCGGTCAAAAGCATTTTCTGCGTCGGTATTGAGAAAGATGCATGAAGTATGGGTAGTAGCGGCTACATGTATCATGTTGAGAATTTTCGTTGTGTTGTCGCGCGCTTCCCTGGTAGGTATAAAACCCACCTGATCCAGGTGTATCAAGGATTGCTGATGTCCAGCCAATCTAGCAGCTATAATCTTAGTAAAGATCTTCAGATCTATATTAAATAGCAAAATTGGCCTATAGCTACTACATTGTGTAGTGTCCTTCCCCTCCTTGGGAATGACAGTGATATGCGCTTTCAATGTGTCTCTGGGAAAGACTTTCCCCCTGCTGATTGAGTCGTATAGTTTAAGCATATATGGGCTTAGAATCGGAAGTAGTGTTTGATAATATGGGAGTTTGAGACCGTCAGGTCCCGGTGCCTTCCCAGGTTTCATGGAACTCCCTGCCTTCTGAAGTTCAGTAGGCGTGATTGGGAAATCCAGCTCAGTCCTCACCTCCTCCACAAGGGTAGGGAGGAGTGAATGGGTAATATAATCGTCCATCTCCGTCGGGGATGAGGAATTGTCTGTCAAATTATACAGAGTGGTATAGTAATCCCCGAACGCCTGAGATATTTGTTTGGGAAGTGCCGTCCTTTGCCCCGAGGGGTGACTATGTTGGGAATATAGGTTGAGGATCGTTGACCTCTCACCAGTTTGGCCAACAGCTTTCCACATTTGTCGCTTGCCTCATACCCTACTTTGCGGCAAATTTGTAGTGCTGCTTTGGCTTTGTATTGCAGAAGGTCCGTGATTTGTTTTCGCAGTACCTGAAGCTCTCCCTTGGATGTGGGCTAATGGGCATGTTTTTGTCGAGATTTGGTTTTATTCAGCTGGTCAAGGAGGGAGTTGAGTTGACTCATGCGTTCTCTCTTAATTCGAGTGCCATGTTTGAGGAACAGCTTTGTGTGCCTCCCAAAGGATACCTGAGTCAGTCAGCTTGATTGTCTGAAAATAGTGGGTTAGTTCTCTGGTGATATCGGTCATTACTTCTGGTGCTTGTAGGAGACTTTCATTAAGCCACCAGAACCTGGTCCTAGATGAGGGCAGGTCCGAGAATGTGTATGTAAGGGTGACTGGGGCGTGATCTGACCAAGTGATATTGCCTTTAGACATTTTGTGAATGGCCTGTAGTTGTCTGCGGGGGATCAAGAAGTAATCAATCCTGGAGTATAGCTTATGTGAAGAGGAGTAGTATGTGCAGTCTCGTTCCCCTGAGCGTTGAAGCCTCCAGGCATCCACTAGTTGGGCCCAGTGTAGTGAACGTGCAATATTCTTTTGAGTGCTAGGGGGGACAGAGGAGCTGCCGGAGGAAGTGTCAGTTGGCGGGATCAGCGGTAAATTAAAATCCCCTCCCAAGATCAAATGACCTTCCTGAAACTCTGTCAGAGTCTCCAAGGTGCGGGTGATGAAGAAATCCTGCTGAACATTTGGAGCATATATGGTCCCCAGTGTCACCATCTCCTCCCCTATCAGACCTTTTAGAAATAGAAAGCGACTGTTAGGATCTCTCAGGCTATCCCTGAGTTTCCAAGGTACCCAACTGGATAGTAAAATAGAGACCCTCTTGGATTTGGCTGTCATATTTGTGTCATGGTAGGCTGAGGGAAAGAATCTATTCTTTAGAATGGGAAGGCGGTCATCCCTAAAATGAGTTTCCTGAATATACGCTATGTGTGTCCGTTCCCTTTTAAGATCAGACAAAATCATACAACGTTTTTCAGGTGTATTCAAACCTTTAACATTAAGTGACAAAAATGTTATAAGTTCCATTGCCACCCTTCGAGGAAAGAAAGAAATAGGGTAAATACGTGTAATAAAGTAGGGAAGAGAGAAAAGGGTGAAGAGAAAGAAAAAGGAGGAGAACACTAAACATATTGTTTTTGGCAAAATAAATGTTTGCCGTCTGTGCTCGTCCACCCAGCACTGAGAGACGTGCACCAGCCTATGTGGGGTTGAGGTTGGGCAAGGTACTCTGAGGAGGTAACCGGCCTCCCCCAACCCACCTCGATCAAAATATGAAGTATGTAAAACCAACATTCTAAAGTAAATAACATCATTATATCAGGGCTCAAGCAATGAAGATATATCCTCCCGATTACTTCATAGCTTTACAGCTGAAGAGGTCCGAGGGGACCCTTTGAACATTAGTGAACAGCAGATCCTACACATGGTCAGTATCCACACAGGAAATGGGTGTCCTGTGGGGCTCGCCCTGCCCACCACGGCTGCACAGGTTGCACAGCCTACGATGGGCTTTTTGTAACTGAACCTCTCCCGGCTCCCCCTTGTGTCCCCCACAGGGCCTCCCCCGACCCCCAGAAGCCAACTCAGTCCAGAGGGGAGGGGCCCCCCAGACGACAAAGGACGGGAGACACAGAGAGGCGCAAACTCATATGATAGCAATAATCCCTATAAGTATACATATGAACATTTATTTGCAAGATAAGGGGAGCAGAGGGCAAAAACGCAACCTCACTCTGGCCTTACCTCAGCACAGGTCACATGTTAGAGTTTGTTCAGCAAATGGGCTTTCAGGTATAGTTATCAAAGCTATAAGCTCTCCATGTAGGACCACAGCTCATTGTGAAGGGGGAGTATCTCGTGTCCTATCAGGCATCCCCTGTAATGTCAGTTCAAGAACTCCCTCACACCAATATGTCATCAGAACATCTTATAGTATCCCTCCAGGGTCCATAGTGCAAGACAGGTTTCCTCCTCCTGTCACAGCCTGGCGTCGCCATGACAAAAAATTCCGGTAGATTCTCTGACGTGTGCAAGGGGGATATCCTGTTCGGATGCTGTCACACTACGGGGGTAAGGGGGGCACCTCATGTGATATACAAGTGTCCCTGCCAGAGTTTGAGGCTGCAGACAAAATAAGCCTCCTGGAGCAAGATCTTCCGCCACATGCCACCGTGTTCAAGTCTGTAGACATAATTAGTCTCCTGAAGCATGGTTCCCCCCCCTCAGCAAAAGCTCAGCTCCCAAGATCTGTGAGATGGGTCCTGCATGAACGGTCATCCCACAGCCTATACATAGACAATGTACATCTGAGCAGATAGAGCCCCAAATGCCTCCCGCTTCACAAAGCCACTCTCACCTCTTTAGGTCTCTTAGGTCTCTCTAGTGGCCTCTGATGAGGGTCCCCTCATTTGCCGGCAAGGTCTCTGCGGGCGTGGAGAGAAGTCCCGGCTTATAGCGGGTGGTCCCATGTGTCTCGGTTGCCTTGGAAGGGATGACAACCAGTTCGGAACCTCTATAGGGGCTGTATCCAAAAAAAGAAAGAGCGCCGGCAACTCTCCAGGTCTCCGAGGGGTGAAGGAGCGCTGATCTCTTCTGAATGTGATGGCTAGGGGGCATCACTACCTGTAGGTGAAGCCCAGGTTCCGCGCCAGTTCCAGTAGTGGACGCAGCATCACCTGGAGTTGCAGCGTAGCTCTGGAGATGTCCGGGAGAATCTTAATTTGGGCACTATCAAGGTCAACGGAGCCCACCTCCCATGCCTTCTGAAGGGGGTGTAGTGATGAATCCTACATACTACGTCTCTTGGTCTATGGGGGTCTGCTGATCTTGGGCCCAGTGCCCGGTGAACACGATTCAGTTCCACTTGGGGTGGCAGGGCATCTCTGGCGACCAGTTGGAAGATCGCAGTTGCTGTCTCATTGAGGTTCTCCTGTGTGGTAGTCTCTGGGAGACTCCGGAGCTGCAAGTTGTTTCAGCGGCTTCGGTCCTCGATCTCCTTGAGGTGTAGCTGCATCTCGGTCAGTTCCCCCTCATGGGTCTCCCTGTGTACCTCCAACTCCATTACTCTCCACTCTATAGCTGCTACGGAGTCCTCCCCGTTTGTAAGTCTCGTGGCCAGGGTGTTTACTTCTTTCTTTAGCACCCTGAGTTCCCTGTGGGTCTCCTCCATTCGGCCAATGAGAGCCATTATGTCCGCTCTAGTGGGTAGTGCCATTAGCATGGCACGGAGCTCCGTGTCCATCCGTCCGGTCTGATGGGGCGAATCCGGGTGTACAGACCGAAACACCGCTGGGGTATCCGATCCGGGGGCCGACAGAGGACAGAGCGGGAGATGCTGGAGGTATCTCAGTGTCTGGGGTCTCCACCGGCGAGCCGCGTGGCACCGCCATATTGGACTGTGAGGCCTCTGCGAAGCTGCCAAAATAATGGAGCAGTTCCCCTCCGATCTTAGCCGTCTTGGAATTTTTGGTGTTGGCTTTGGATTTCCTTTTCTTCGAGGATAGCATAGTGTTGTCTCGTCTATTAGAATGTCGAGGTAAGCAGAGGACAAGCCGGAGCTCTCGAGCAACACATCCTTACTCGGCCATGTCCAAACTAAGCCCCCGATTTTAAAATATTTTATTGAATTTTAATATTACATTAATCGTTTTGCTCTTCTCCCAGCAGTTGGTGGTCTTGGATGATGCAGACAGTGGCAGTGACATGGCAATTTCAGCTCTGCTCTCTGCTAAATATACTGTATGTGAAGGTAACTGTGGTAACTCCTAGGTTCAGTTCGCATCAGAACTTGCGAACAGGCAAAAAATGTATGCAAACACACGAACGCCGTTAAAATCAATGGGACTTGAACATGAAAAATCAAAAGTGCTAATTTTAAAGGCTTATATACACGTTATTGCCATAAAAAGTTATAGGGACCCTAGGGGACATGTATCAATGCAAAAAAAAGTTTTTAAATCACTCATTTTTTTCAGGAGCAGTGATTTTAATAATGCTTAAAGTGAAACAATGAAAATGAAATAATCCTTTAATATCATGCCTGGGGGGTCACTGAAAAAGTATTGCCCTGACCACCCCCCCCCCCCCCCAGTCCATACCAGGCCCTTCAGGTCGGGTATGGATTTTAAGGGGAACCTTGTGCCACAATGTAAAAAAAATGATGTGGGGGTCCCCCAAAGACCAAACCAAGCCCTTCAGGACTGGTATGGATTTTAAGAGGAACCCCTGTGCCAAATTTAAAAAAATGCTGTGGAGTCCCCCCAATATCCAAACCAGACCCTTATCCAAGCATGCAGCCCTGGCATGGTAGAAGGGGGTGAGGACAAGTGAGCACCCCCCCTCCGAGCCATACCAGGGCATATGCCCTCAACATGGGGAGGATGCTTTGAGGTCGCCCCCAAAGCACCTTGTCCCCATGTTGATGGGGAGAAGGGCCTCATCCCCACAACCCTTGCCGGTGGTTGTGGGGGTCTGCGGGTGGGGGGCTTATTGGAATCTGGGAGCCCCCTTTAATAAAAGGGCCCCCAGATCCCGACCGCCCCCATGTGAATAGGTATGGGGTACCTACCCATTCACCAAAAAAGGAGTAAAGTGGTAGAAAAAACAAGAGGCAATTTTTGACAAGTCCTTTGTTGTGTAAAATAGCTCTTCTTCTTTCTTCCTCCATCTTCTCCTGCCCTGGTCCTTCTTCTGGTCTTCTGCTTCTTCTTTCAGTCTTCTTCCTTCCTCTCTTCATCTTCAGTCTTCATGTTCTTCCATCTTTTTTCACCACCACCGCTCCCACTGCCGCAGTCGTGCTTTGCAGAGGCGTCTTCCAGAATGAGCGTTCTGCAGTCCTAAATTTATTTTATAGGTAAGGGCAGGGCCACCCTTTCACTCTACACTAACTGACTGTATACAGATCGCTCTATCTAATCTATCTAATCTCTACATAGAGCCGCTGTACAAGCGGCTTTATATAGTGTGGGGTGTGGATTGAGGCTGCTGAGCAGTGATTGGCTAAAGGCACCCTGCCTTTAGCCAATCATATGTCTCACAGCAGAGCGCTCTGTGATTAGCCAAAGCATGCAGGTCAAGTGGATGCCTTGGCCAATCAGCGGGTGGCATTTCCCACAGCATTGGAATGCATTATGGGGCGCTTGAAGTTCCAGTGAACGCCCCATAACTCGAACAGCCAGCCCATCCCTAGTAACTCCAGTTCAGACACCCTGCACTCACAGTATCTCCTTAAGCTGGCCATAGATGGATCGAAATTCAGCTAGTTCAGCAGGGACCAGCTGAATTTTGAACCATGTAAGGACAGGCTGATTGTACAGATGTTGATCTTCCAATCGACAACCAGCCTGTGGGTATTTTTCCACTCAATCAGCAACCCAGGTTATATCAGACAGCACTGATCAGTGTATTCTGATGGCAAAGAAGTTTCCCCGCTGTCAGAAAACAATGACTTCGTAGGGAGGAGGGAGGTCATTTGACTCAAATGACTAATCCATGGGCAGCTTTATGGCCCTTTCACACAGGCACCTGAAAAACTGACAGGAGAATCGGATCGCCTGACTGAAAGGGCCCTCAGTCTTCTGAGTTACTTGATACTGGGCACCATTCAACCTGGAAGATTTTTAAATTCTAAATATAAGATTCCTATTATAAATGCAACCAAACAAATGTGCTAAGCATTTTTCTGTTCATATTTTAACCATATACTGTTAAACGTTTGCTTACAATACAACAAGCTTGTGCTTTGCTGGGCAGTATGAAGACAGAGGATCAAAAATAAAGAGCTGAGGATTACTGGTTAATTGCAGTTCTTCAGTATTTGAACATATTGAGAAATCTTTATATAATCTTTTTGTCAAAATAGCATTTATGATGTTAATCATTCAGTTTGGATTATACATTTAGCCTCTACAATGGTAATTAAAACGTGCTGATGTAGTTTAATTTGACAGATCTTCTGTGTATGACCAGTTAAAGAAATATTCCTAGATCTATAGATATCTTAATATGCTAAATTATTATTATTATAAAGGATTTATATAGCAACAACAGTTTGTGCAGCGCTTTACAATGTAAAGAGAGACATTACAGCAACAGTACAATTCAATATAAGAGGGTTAGGAGTGCCCTGCTCCTGTGAGCTTACAATCTAAGAGGGAGGGGCTGGTGAAACAAAAGGTGGGGACTGTGAGGGATGAACTGATGAGGGGAGTAGAAGATTCCATTGTTAGCTGAAGGCAGGATAGGCCTCCCTGAAGAGATGAGTTTTCAGGGATCGCCTAAAAGTGGACAGAGTAGGAGACAGGCGGACAGATTGGGGTAGAGAGTTCCAGCGGATGGGAGAGGCTTTGGAGAAGTCATGGAGACAAACATGTGAGGTGACAAGGGAGACAGAGAGCTGAAGATCTTGGGAGGAGGGAAGAAAATGGTTTGGGTGATATTTGGATATAAGATTGGTGATGTAGCTAGGGGCAGAATTGTAAATGAATGAAATGTGAGAAATAATGTATATATCATACAATCATTCCATCAAATCACATACACTGCATATATATTGAGGAAAATATGTTTAGCTTATGCTAAATGGTTTATTTAGCTAAAATATTAGGTCATTTAAGATTTAATATCCCAATAATGAGTTTACGCACAAGCACACAGTTGGCTTTTAACCCTTGTTTTTTTATAAATTTTATTTTTCCTGTCCATCAGCTGTGCTAAATTAAAGTTCCCAATCCATCGTGTTCATAGATAAAGCATCAGCATTCTGCACATACAGGGCAGAGTAGTGCTGCAAAAAATGCTACAGCAG
>BLSH010191022.1:1333188-1362051 GCA_018402905.1 Glandirana rugosa
TCGCGATTCCGTGGTCTAATCACTACATACATTTTGAGATCCACTCGTCGATATTGAGTTAGTTTGTTTAACTATTAGTATTTGGGTCTTTGTTAATATATCGCGAGTTGGACCATGTCGTTAATAAAGTTAGGTTTGTTATTTCAGTTCACTCACTGTTATTTATTTGGTATGTACACTTTTATTCAACATTAATCTCAACTCGCTTGTGGACCTTCAAGCCCAAGACGACCAGGCAGGCTTGAAGCCCTGTTTCAGGCCCAGGCCCAGGCCTGCCTTGGGCTTGCTAGCGTGCCTGTTGCTTGGGGTAACTTTAGTTACCCCTCGTGCGATCGTTCGGGTTCCGTCCGGACCCGGACCCGGACTTTGTCCCGAAGTTCGGACGGACCAGCAGAACCCGAACTTCCAGGTGTTCGCTCAACTCTAATTACAACTTATTTTCACATGTATGGTTTATTTATTGTCACTCACTTGACTTTATTGTTTGGATTGAAATAATTGCTGTACCAGGTTGAGCGCTATATAATTGTTTCTGGGTTTATGATTATCAATTTGTTTGATTGAGTTATAGCTGCTCACCTAGAGTTTTACATACATCACTAATCTGGTGCCTTAGCGCTGTATCACTTGCACACATATACTGTTGTTCTTTGGAGAATACCAGCTCATTTTTGGCCAACTTGAGTCAGGGGAAAAAATTGCAACAGACCTTGCAGCCAAGCACAGAGACTCAATTGATATGTCTTTGTATGGCACCCTATTTCCTTTTTGTCAGCACACAACTTGCAATTAACTTCTTGCTTGGTTATCTGTAAAATAACAATGTTTGTCAGATTCCAAAACCTTTGTCTATACAACAACGACAAGGTAACGGTGTGCTGTCACCAGCAGTATGAGAAGCAGCAGCAGTGCAGGACATTACTGAAATCTTCAAGCACTGGAAAACTGAGCTTTGATTATGGCTTCATGTCATCGCCTCAGGCCGAAAACCTCAATGACAGACGGCAGCAAATAATCTGTCTCTTCCTCTGTGGCAGATCCTCTTGTGCAAGCTCCAACCACGCTAATTGAAAAAGGCTTGACTGCGGCGCATGCGGATTTACTCATTTTTCTAATTTTCCTGTCTCGATGGCTGAGGTATGAAAATGTGTGGACAAATATCCAGAGGCAGGTTCAGAGACACAGAGTCTAGACCTTTAATTAACATTCGGGACTTGGATGTATCTGCTTGTAACTCAGCTTTGCAATTATTGCAAAATGAGTTGAAGCGACAAGGTAAAGCAAGATGTTCTTACATAGCCTACTTTACAGAACTGTCTGTGTCTATTATGAGTCATTCACAAGCAACATTACTTATGTAATAGAAAAAAAGCCAGATGATATTAAATTGCACTAGTTCAGCTCTTAAGCTAATATTGTGTAAAGCTTGCTTTTATTTTACCATTAACTGTAATTCTACATGTTTTACAAGTTAACATAACATATTGCAGTATATTTTCTACTAGTATCAAGCTGATTTGTTGATAATATGCTATTACTTTTATAAAAGCAAAGACTATGGGACAAATATTTTAAAACAGAAATAAATTAAGCAAAAAAAAAAAAAGAATGTGCCCCACAGCAATCAATCAGATGCTAATTTTAATGGCTTAATGTGCACTGGAAAAGGGGACATGGAGTCTAATGAATTGCTTTGCTTTTATAAATTGACCCAGCACTTATTAAAAAATATTTTTTATTTCCTTTTTCATAAAACCCCTCCACCCACCACTGATGTCCACTTTTATCATGCCCCCCCTGCCACTCTGTACAGCTCTTTGGTAAAATATAAAAGATATAGTTGTGTTGAGTAAATAGATACCAAATATGTCAATGAAAATAACATGTGCAATAAATAGTGAAAGTCTACGGAATTGTTAGAATTAACAATGAATGATGGCCCTAAAATTGTTGCTTTCACTCCAGCGTGTGTGGAGATACCTAACATGTATGGTGCAATTTTTATCTTTGTTTGCAGGCACACCCGACACGTGTGATTGCATTTGAATGTGCGTGTACATTTCTTTTTTAACTTAAAATTATATTGCCCTTATTTTCGGGCAACTGATTTAATCCCTTGCTGACTATGCAGCTTCTTCATATTTTAATTCTTGTTTGTGTTCTTGTTTAATCTATTGCCCCCAGAATTCCTGTTTCAGGGTGGTTCCTTTCTCTTGCAACATATGGAGCCACCCTTGCATGCAGGGGCTGGAGATGTGTCTCCCTACACTGTAGGGAGAAGCACACAGCCCCATAGCCTAAAGCAATGGTTTTCAACTTCAGTCCAATAGGCCATGCTTTGAGAGTTTCTCTTAGATAAAATAGCTGTCCAAAATACAAAGCCACTGACTCTGATTTGAAGCCCCTGTGTAAGATAAAGGAAAACCTGAAAACATGGCCTGCTGGGGGTACTTGAGGACTGAGGTTGAGAACCACTGGCCTAAAGCCAGCCATTTATCGACATGGGTAAAACCAGTCTGGTGGATGTTTTATATGTGATTACTGCTGACGGCTCTACCTACTAGCAGTAATCATTGTGTTCTACTGACTGGGAAGGCTCCCCACTGGCAGAACACAGTAGCACTACGGGAGCAATTCCCCCATCAACACTGACTGTGTGGAAGGAAAGTAAATCACATAATCTCTGGACTGCTTTGGATGGCAAGGCACTCCCCTGCTCCTCACTCCCCCTCCCTTCTCCAAACAGACTTACTGAAGACTGCACTGTCCACTGTTAACCCTTTCCTGTCAAGACCGAATGTTCAGTACTGAGAGTAGGAGTCAGCAGCATTTAAAGTAAACTGAAAGTGCTGGGGCAAGAATTTTAACAAATAGTTTACTGGGGAATATTTAATTTACTGTGCTGAATGTGTTAGAATAAAAAACCCTGAGGGTTTAGTAATTATCCACTTTATTGCTATCACAAGAGGCCTGATACAGTACATGTGAATGCGATCAAGCAGCTTTTCAGCCGCGCAAATTCTTTCTACAAGAAAGTTGACAGTGCAGTGTGAAAATGTAAACAAACTCCTGCCTCCTGTAAAGTATGTTTACATGTTGATTTTGCTGCTGATGTAATCCTTACATCTGTAACACTGAAAAGGTTAACACTATAGATAAGGATAGCAGTTTTATATTTTACACAAATATTGTTCTTTAAATTATACCTGCAGGATTGCAATTCAAAATGAGTCTGTGGGCGGGGAGCTTATCGGAATCTGGAAGCCCCCTTTAACAAGGGAGCCCCCAGATCCCACCCCCCATGTGAATGGGTATCGGGTACATTGTACATCTATCATCAAAAAAGCTGTGAAGTGTAAAAAAAACACTCTTCTCCTTGTGCTGTCTTCCTCCGTTGCTTTCCGAGCTTTCTGACAGCTCTTATGTAGCCATGGGGCATGGCCATCCGATGACATCACCCAGAGAGCCTGCCCCTTTGTGAGGTCACAAGGTAACATAAGAGCTGTCAGAAAGCGGGAGACTTCACAACGGAGGAAGACGGCACCAGGAGAAAAGTGTCTTTTTTGTTTCAGCGGGTAAGCGGCAACGAGGAAGAAGACAGTGGCAGTGAGAAAGAAGACAGTGGCACAGAAGAAGACAGATCTAGGAAAAGACAGCACCAGAAAAGACGGCAGTGGGAGAAGACGGATCGGGTAGAAGACAAAGCTATTTTTTAAGAAAGGACTTGTCAAAAATTGGCTCTTGTTTTTTTTTTTTTTTTACATTTCACTGCTTTTTTGGTGAATGGGTAGGGGTACAATGTATCCGATACCCATTCACATGGGGGGGCGGGATCTGGGGGCCCCCTTGTTAAAGGGGGCTTCCAGATTCCGATAAGCCCCCCTGCCCGCAGACCCCGACAACCACCAACCAGGGTGGTCGGGAAGAAGCCCTTGTCCCCATCAACATGGGGACAAGGTGCTTTGGGGGCACCCTCCCCATGACAGCTCCAGTAGACGTCCTATGACGAAACGCGTAGGGCGGGGCTCAGGCGTCATTCGTCACTTCCGGTTTCGGGACGTGGGCCGCAGAGGACACGGCGGATATCCTGCTTGGCTAAGATTACCTGACGTTTTATGCTGACACGTGAGTGTTTACTATTTTGACCATTAAATCTTGACCAAACAATATTGCGCAATGTATTGTCTTTCCTTGCATGGTACTCTGTTGGGACCAAAACGGAGGAAGTGAAGTTCAGGAGGTTTCCCTGCTCCCACTAAATTTAATTTTAGTGGTGAAATACAACAAGCTCTGCGATTCTACCAAGCGTGTACTCCTTCAGTGGTGAACGCTTTCTGGTGAGTGGCTTCACGTTTGCAGTGCAAGGAGGGGAACACCTGATGCACCGTAATTGCACAGTGTGGAGTGAAAATTAATATCATAGCAAAGTGTACCTCTCGGATGTCAGTTCACTACAGATGCAGTGTGAAGATCTCTTAGCGATATTGAATATAGCACCTTGATTACAGCACTCGGAGATTGTTTTTTGCACATTAGAGACTTTCTGTTTTTTGCATATTAGAGACTTTTTGTGAATTGTATACCTCACTATTGCTCATTTGCACCTTATCAATTCCTCTGGATAATATATATTGTTTGCATGCAATTTTGCACAAATTTCATTCTTGCACATGATTTATATATTTATGCATTTTTTCACATAATTCATTTACATTTGCCGTTTTTATATGTAATTTTATTATTTGTTATTATTTTTTATTTCTTAACTTTTCACCATTTACTTCTTATTATGGCTTTTTATGGGTTCCAAGGGAGTCTTTTGTAACACAAACACAGCATATTGCACATATTATTACCATTGGTTCATTTGTTTTCAACAATTCTTCACAGCCATTTTTCTAATCGTTTATAGTTTCCATTTAGTCTCATAAATTTTTATTCATTTATTTATTTATCCAATTTCTTTATTTTTTCCACTACAATACGAGTTCTGTCATTTTTCACGATGAAGGGAAATTAGATATATACAACTTACCCTATTTACTCCATTTTTAATTTTTTTCTATTATCTATCAGCACTCAGGAAATTTTATGCCTATACAAATTTTACCATTTTCCCCACTCTTTTTAATACTTATCAGTACTTTGGGTATTCAGTACCAGAAAGTTGCAGTCTAATAAATGTGAATGCTTTCTTCTTGTGGTAAATCTTAATGGAGCAGTGCCAGTTCCACCTTAATCTTGTCACACCCTCCCCATGTTGCCTGGTATGGTTCAGGAGGGGGAGCTCCCCCCTATCCTGACCTGCCAGGTTGCATGCTTGGATAAGAGTCTGGTATGGATTTTGAGGGGACCCTCGCACCATTTTTTTTTAAATTTCGCCATGGGGTTCCCATTAAGCACTTCAATAGACTGTGTTAGATATACTAAACTGACTGTACTATATATTCTACAACTGTAATATATATGCTACAATGACTGCACTATATACTCTGAACTGATATGTATATACTATACGGACTGCATATGTGCTCTGAACTGCAATATATTGTATATACCAGTGGTTCTCAACTCCTGTCCTCAGGACCCACCAACAGGCCAGATTTTAAGTATTACCTTGGGGAGATGCAGACTAGAATACTGCAATCACTGAGCAACAAATGATATCACCTGTGATGTATTTCAGTTATCCTGCAAACCTGGCCTGTTAGTGGGTCCCGAGGACAAGAGTTGAGAACCACTGGTATATACTATGCAGACTGCACAATATATTCTAAACTGTTTGATAGATATATATATATATATATATATATATATATATATATATATATATATATATATATATATATATTATGCAGACTGCACTATATACTCTGAACTTTATTATATATACTATGGGGACTGGACTATATAAGATTGTAATTACATGCCCCAGTCAAACAGGTGCAGAAAAATTGGGCCTTGGGTGTTGGTGGTGCCTGTACACTGTAACCCCTCACAGTTACTCTTTTTGGGGGGGGCAGGATTGGGCCCTGCTGTTAAAAATGATTTTAAAAAATGTACTTACATGCCCCAGTCAAACAGGTGCAGAAAAAGTGGGCCTTTGGTGTTAGTGGTGCCTGAACACTGTGACCCCTCACAGTTACTCTTGTTGGGTACAGGAATGGCTCCTGCTGTTAAATATTATTTTAAAAATTGTAATTACATGCCCCAGTCAAACAGGTGCAGAAAAATTGGGTCTTGGGTGTTGGTGGTGCCTGAACACTGTAACCCCTCACAGTTACTTGTGTTGGGTGCAGGAATGGACCCTGCTGTTAAGTATTATTTTAACCACTTCAATACAGGACATTTATAACCCCTTCCTGCCCAGACCAATTTTCAGCTTTCGGTGCTCTCACAATTTAAAAGACAATTACTCAGTCATGCAACACAGTACCCAAACAAAATTTTTATCATTTTTTTCACACAAATAGAGCTTTCTTTTGGTGGTATTTAATCACCACTGGGATTTTTATTTTTTGTGACATACATGAAAAAGTGCAAACATTTTGAAAAAAAACACTTTTTTTAAGTTTCTATGATAACATTTTGCAAATAAAACATGTTTGTTCATAAATTGGGACCAAAATTAATACTGCTACCTATCTTTGGTAAAAATAAACCAAATAAGTGTATATTATTTGGTCTGTGTGAAAGTTATAGAGTCCACAAACTAGGGTGCCAATCAATGAAAATTGATCTCACCTGATGTGCTGATGGTCTATTTAATTTCTTGGGGCCCTGAAATGTCAGGAAAGTACAAAAATGACCCCTTTTTGAAAAGTGGACAGTCCAAGGTATTTGGTAAGAGGCATGGCGAGGCATTTCTGAAGTTGTAATTTTTTCCCACAATTCTTGGGAAAGTTAAGAAATTATTATTATTATTTTTGTTTTTTACACAAAATTGTCATAATAAGAAGTTATTTCTCACACACAGCATATGCATACTTATAATTACACCAAAAAATACATTCTGCTACTCCTCCCGAATATAGTGATACCACATGTGTGAGACTTTTTTACAGCCTGGCCACATGCAGAGGCCCAACATGCAGGGAGCACAGTCAGGCATTCTAGAAGCATAAATTACACATCTAATTTCCTAATGACCTATTACAGTTTTGAAGACCCTGGAGCACCAGGAAAGTGAAATTACCCACAAAATTACCTAATTTTGGAAAGCAAACACCCCAACGTATATTCTATGAGGCATTATGAGTCTTTAGTACGGTTCATTTTTTTTCCCCAAGTCTTCGGAAAACGTGGAAAAGAAATGAAAACGTGTTTTTTTTTACACAAAGTGGTCAATTTATAAGATATTTCCAACACATAGCATGTACATAGCAAAAATTACCCCCCAAAATATATTCTGCTATTCGTCCCGAGTATGGCAATACCACATGTGTGAGACTTTTACACAGCCTGGCCACATAGAGAGGTCCAACATGCAGGGAGCACAATCAGGCGTTCTAGCATAAATTACACATATAATTTCCTAACCACTTATTACACTTTTGAAGGCCCTGCAGCACCAGGAAAATAGAATTACCCTCAAAATGACCCCATTTTGGAAAGCAAACACCCCAATGTACATTCTATGAGGCATTATGAGTCTTTTGTACAGTTCATTATTTTCCACAAGTCTTCGGAAAACGTGGAAAGGAAATTAAAACATTTTTTTTTCAAGAAGTGGTCACTTTATATGATATTTCGAACACATAGCATGTATATAGCAACAATTATCCCCCAAAATATATTCTGCTATTCGTCCTGAGTATGGCGATACCACATGTGTGAGACTTTTACACAGCCTGGCCACATAGAGAGGTCCAACATGCAGGGAGCACCGTCAGGCATTCTAGGAGCATAAATTACACATAAAATTTCATTCATACCTATCACACTTTTGGAGCCCCAGGACAGTGAAAACAAGGAAAGAGAGGCGCATCTAAGTGCAATATGCAAAAGTTTATTGTGGACAGTATGATTAAAAACACTCACAGGATATTAATAAAAAGACAGCATGGCAATCAAGTCCAGAGAGGCGTCACAATCACACCCAGATCCGGTGCAGCCGAAGGCTGTGTGAACTGTCAGTGGAGCTGTTCAGAACTGTGGGGGTGGTAATGCCGGCTTGAGTTCCAAAACGAGGCTTGGACAGTGATAGAACCAGGCGCGGGTGGGTGATGTCACAGGCTATGACAGTGATAGAACCAGGCGCGGGTGGGTGACGTCACAGGCTATGCGACGCGTTTCCTAGGCGATCAGCCCAGCTGACAAGGTAGCCGCGCCCCTTCTTCAGGCAGGACTGCTGTACAAATGAACATGCTGGTATATATCGGAACAGGCAGGGGGAGGAGCGTAATAGGTCGGCAACACAAAGTGGTCATATGACTGGTGATATGAGGATATAACATTACACTACAAATACCGAAAATGTAAAATACAGACTGGAGATACCATAATTAAAACAATATTAAATTACATATTGATAAAAAAGTAAATTGATACTAAAACTTGGAAAATCACGACTGCTTCCTGTATGGCAATTATAAGTATATGAGCTAATCGTATGCATTAGAGCCGATGTTAACAGTAATATATAAAAAAAATAAAAGTATCAGGGCAAAACTATTTGTATCACTCATATGGGCAATAGCCACAGGGAAAGGAAGTGGAAGTGCCTGCCTCTGACCATCCCTCTGCCTACTGCACAGACTTCCGACCCCTTTGCCGGTGACATCCAGTGCACATCAGTGATCTCCACTATACCTGCAGCAAGACTCTTGCACTGGCACCAACCATCTTGCCAAGCCCTTGTGTCACCCCGCACTCACGAACTCCCTGTTCCCACTTCCAGGGGTCCGCGAGTCGGGATAGTAAGAGAGGTTGTTCCCTGCACGTCAGACTCCACCACCAGGTACGTGACAGTACAGGACAGCCATGCCTGAGTCTGTGCAGGGACCCTCTCCGATGGATGAACTCTGTCAACACCTTACTAACCTTGCACAGGCCATCAAGACCCTGCAAGAGGGTTATAACCGTCTGGAGGAAAGCGTCCTGGAACTTCCGTCTCCTACCTTGGCAACGGCCACAGTTGGAATGCTTTCAGAACCCGAGGTCACCACACCTGAGAGGTTCTCGGGGGATCACAGCAAGTTTTGGGCTTTCTGTAGTGCGTGTGAATTATACTTCCCCCTACAACCACGCAGGTTCTCTCTCGAAGCCACTGGGCTTCATGATATTGCTGCTATTGGGAGAACCGCAATCCTGGGCACATCGCCTCCTGGAACAGAAGGCGGCATCTTTAAATGACCTCACCTCATTCTTTCATGTCCCTACTCTATGCAGACCCACACCAGACTGCTACTGCAGGAGCGGCGCTACACGCCTTACAACAGTGACGTGGGCCTGCAGAAGATTGTTTCCAAGTTCAGGCGATTATTTCAGAGGCTGCGCATGGCCACTATCTTCACCAAGCTGGACCTTCATGGAGCCTATAACTTAGTCCGAATCCGGGAAGGTGACAAATGGAAGACCATTTTTCCTACTTGGTGATGCCATTTAGGTTCTGTAATGCCCATGCCACATTCCAACACTTTGTGAATGATATTTTCAGAGATTACCTAGACCTATTTGTTATTGTGTATTTGAATGACATTCTGATTTTCTCCCTAACCTTGGAGAAGCACCGCCAACATGTCAAGTGTGTTCTAAGCCGACTTCGGCAGCATGGGATTTATGCCAAGCCTGAAAAATGTGTGTTTGAAAGCCAGAGCATTCAGTTCCTGGGGTTGGTCATCTCGGTCTCTGGCATTGAGATGGACCCCCAGAAGGTCTCAGCCATTCTAGAGTGGCTGGTGCCGACCGACAAGAAAGGAGTCCAGCGTTTCATCGGATTTGCCAACTTCTATCGGAAATTTATTAAGGGGTTTTCTGCCATCGTGTCGCCCATCACGCAGTTGACCAAACAGAACAATCGGTTTTGTTGGTCTCCCAAGGCACAGGCAGCTTTTGAGACCCTCAAGAATGTGTTTACATCTGCACCGGTCCTAAAACACCCTGATCCAGCTCTTCCTTATGTCCTTGAGGTGGATGCTTCGGAAACGGCAGTGGGAGCAGTGCTTTCTCAAAGACAAGGTACAAAGGCCCTGCTCCACCCCATTGCCTTCTTCTCCCGCAAATTAACTGCATCCGAAAGGAATTATGATGTGGGGGACAGAGAGCTTTTGGCCATCAACTCAGCACTTGAGGAATGGCGCTACCTCCTGGAAGGAGCTACACACCTGATCTTGGTCTATGCCCGCTAAGAGAACCTAGAATATTTGAGAACAGTTAAAAGACTGAAGCCCCAAAAGGCCAGGGGGCACTCTTCTTTTCTAGGTTCTCCCTGCACATCACGTACAGGCCAGGGTAAAAAAACACAAAACCCGATGCGATTTCGCGCATGTTCAGCATACCCAGAGAGCTTATACTTCCCAACACAATACTTCCCTCCAGAAACTTTCCATTGGTACAGGAATATTTATTAGCACGAATCAGGCGGGTTTCAACTAGGAACACCATTCTCTCGGACTCCACTTTACAGGCCAAGGAGGGGCTACTCTGGCACAACAACAAAATCTTTGTGCCTGAGGAACTAGGCACAGCTGTACTCGAACAATGCCACGACCATAAACTGTCAGGGCACTTTGGGGCGCATAAAACAGTCGATCTCCTGCAACGTACCTTCTGGTGGCCTCAGTTTGAAAAAGACTGTAGAGACTATGTGGGGTCGTGCACAACCTGTATACAAAATAAGAGTAGCAAAACTAAAGCTTGGGGTCTTCTGAACCCGCTTCCAGTACCAGAAAGACCTTGGAAAATGATCGCCATGGATTTTATTGCAGAGCTACCCCCATCTCAAGGGTACTCTACCATCTTTGTGGTGGTTGACCGAATGACTAAGATGGCCCACGTTCTACTCATAAAGGGCACACCCTCGGCTCCAAAACCGCAGAGGTTTTTATAATTATAAGATTACACGGGGTCCCAGTGAACATCGTCTCGGAGCGTGGGGCATGGTTCACCTCAAGATTTTGGATGGCATTATGTAAGTCACTAAAGATTGAACTGTCCTTCTCATGGGCATATCACCCACAGACTAATGGGCAAGCGGAAAGGACCAATCAAACTTTGGAACAGTATCTCCAGTGTTTTTCTTCTTTCTCACAGGACGACTGGGTTCCACTGCTACCTCTTGCTGAATTTGCTTACAATAATTCTATCCACTCTGCCACCAAGCATTCTCCGTTTTTCGCGAACTATGGCTTCCACCCATCCTTTCTGTCTTGCCCTCTCCTGCAGGCTTCAGTACCTGTGGTAGATGAGACAATAAAATTCTGGGACCCTAACAACAGGCTGCTCCAAGAGACAATGCAAAAGACTCAGAAATTCAACAAAAAATCTTTGACCAAAAGAGACGAGGAGAGTTGAATATCGAGCCCGGGGAGCAGGTCTGGTTGTTCACGGCAAACCTCAAGATGGCTTGTCCATCCAGGGAGCTAGGCCCCAGGTTCATTGGCCCCTTTCCAATCAAGAGGAGAATCAACAGGGTAGCCTATGAATTGGAGGTACCCAATTCTCTTCGGGTACATCCCGTGTTCCATGTGACTCTGCTCAAACCCACAGTTCCTAATCCTTTTCCAGAATGGAGGACAGGCCTTCTGCAACCAATATTAGTAGATAGTGAAGAAGAGTTTGAAATGGAATCCATCTTAAACTGTAGGAAAAAGGGAAACCTTGTTCAATACTTGGTCAAGTGGAAAGGGTATGGGCTGGAGGAAAACTCCTGGGAACCTGCAGGTAACTTGCACGTGGGGGACCTTGCCCGAGCATTCTGGAGAAACCATCCAGTTTTGATGGCTCGTCTGGGCATCTGGAGGCTGCCCCTTGGAGGGGCAATGTCAGAGAATGCAGGCTGAAGATCCCAACAGTATGCCTGTTCCTGTGCGCAGGCATGCGCAGGAGCGCGCGCACACGCGGCAGGTGCACACACGGGTGCTTGCGTGGCAGGTGCGCGCACATGTGCGCCCCGGCACTGGTGCCAAATGGCCTATTTAAACCAGCAGGACCCTGCAAGCAGTGCTGTCCTGTCTACAGTGTATCCAAGTTCCTTAGCAACCTGATTATCTGATATCCTAGTTCCTGTGACCCGGCCTGTCTTCAACTTACCTGCTGTCTGCCTGCACTGATCCTGGCTTGTGACCTTGACTACTCTCTGCCTGCGGCTCTGTACCTTGCTGCCCGCTTCCTGACAACCCGGCTTGTGACCCCGGCTACTCTCTGTCTGCTTCTTTGGTACTGCACTGTCAGCCTCCTGACATTCGGGCCTGCCTCTGACCATCCCTCTGCCTACTGCACAGGCTTCCGGCCCCTCTGCTGGTGACATCCAGTGCCCATCGGTGATCTGCACCATACCTGCAGCAAGAATCTTGCACCGGCACCAACCATCTTGGCAAGCCCTCGTGCCACCCCGCACTCACAAACTCCCTTTTCCCACTTCCAGGGATCAGCGAGTAAGGATAGTAAGAGAGGTTGTTCCCTGCATGTCAGACTCCACCACCAGGTACATGACAGACAGGTACTTGGGTATTTTGATGGGCAGGTAACAGGTGCTCGGGTACTCAGATGGGATGGTGACAGGTACTCAGGTACTCTGATGGGCAGATGACAGGTACTCGGGTACTCATATGGGCTGGTAACAGGTACTCGGGTACTTTGATGGGCAGGTGACAGGTACTCGGGTACTTTGATGGGCAGGTGACAGGTACTCTGATGGGCTGTGACGGGTACTTTGATGGAGTGGTGACAAGTCCTCTTTATTACTGGGGGGGCAATCAGTGTGCTTGGTGTGTACACTAAGTGGTAACAAGCTGTTACCGCAATCTCCTTCTCACACACGATCGGTGTGTGAGGAGGAGAACCCCGTAACAGCTCGTTACTGAGGTGTGTTTACATCATGTGAACGGCTGTGATTGGACACAGCCGGTCATGTGGTAAAGAGCCAATTTCATTGGCTCGTTACCCTGATCAGGGCTGGGCTTTGTCCAAGGGACAAGCCTCAACCCCGATCACCGCGCTGCGTGCCCCAGGGGGGGCATGCACGAGCGGTGTGCATATGGATCTCCATAGTGACCGGCCGTGATTGGACATAGCCGGTCACTTGATAAAGAGCCAGTTTCATTGGCTCTTTACCCTGATCCCAAGGGACATGCCCAATTCCCGCCTGCCTGGATCGACGGAGTGTTCCTGCCGACGTCATTTTATTATGGCTCGGTAGGGAACTGGTTAAAAATTGTAATTACATGCCCCAGTCAAATAGGTGCAGAAAAATTGGGCCTTGGGTGTTGGTGGTGCCTGAACACTATAACCCCTCACAGTTACTCTTCTTGGGTGCACGAATGGGCCCTGCTGTTAAACTTTATTTTAAAAATTGTAATTACATGCCCCTGTTAAACAGGTGCAGAAAAATTGGGTCTTGGGTGTTGGTGGTGCCCTAAACCAAAAATATTGTTGGAAGCTAGCATCATCAAGATTCAGGAATAGGCACAGGGGCTTGATAGCTGCTGATCCAGGACTGATTATTTTTTATAAAAGTGAGCCTATCAATGGAGTCTGTGGACAGGCACACTCTTTGATCTATTAAAAACAGAAAGTGTGGTGCTGAATTAGATAATCAAACAAATATTAAAACATGCACAATGGTGAAGAGGACATTAACCAAGGATGTTCATTCAAAGTTCATAATAAACTTCAAATTGGTGATAAAAATAAAAGTAAAGTGTCCAAAAAATAGCAACAAATTGATCAAATAGTTCCAAAAGAGGAGTCCCAGTTAGAAGTGAATCCAAATCAGTAGACTTATCATGTGAAATATGGAAATGAAAACTTCTTCAAGGAATAAAACCATATTTTTTATATATATATTTTTTAATAGTTTCCTAGCATTTGTGGTCATATGCGGTGTGTGCAGCTCATTTACCCAATTTGCACATAAGCCCTCTGTTTCGCACTCTTTGATCTGTTACAAACCCTCCAGCAGCACTGAATGTCCGTTCACAAAGCACGCTGGATGCAGGACAGGCCAATAGCACAACTGCATACTGAGCAAGTTTTGGCCAGTGGTCCGTGCTCAAGACCCAGTAACCTAGTGGATGCTCTTTTGGAAAGGTCTCAAAATCTGCTCTTGCCTCTAGATATTCCTGCACCATATAATGCAGACACTGGCAATGGTTGCTTGAACCTATCAGCCCTTGGAGATGAGGACTGAAAAATTGTTTAAAGGTATCGGTCAGTTGGCCACCTTCTTCACCATTCTTCCTCTGACCGAATGAAGCCTCGGAAACATGTTGTCCAGCAACAGGAAATGGTAACCTCCCAGGGTCTGGAAAGGTGTTGCACAAACTTTTTTTCAAGGTATCCTGAAGATGTTACATCCTCTGCTCCCTCTGCAAAGGCAGGATTAGCTCTGCAACTTTACCCTTGTAATGTGGATCAAGAAGGGTTGCCAGCCCGTAATGATCTCTCTCATTGATACCATGAACCCTCGGGTCTTTTTGCAGGCTTTGCAGAATCAGGGAGCCCATGCAGCATAAGTTTGAGGAGGCGTGAGAGTTCTCTGGGTCACTGAGGATGACATTGTCAGGAGCTACCTCCTCCCAGCCACGTACAACTCCTTGGTTTCTGGGGACTGAAAACCATCCCTTGAAGACTGCTGTGTGTTATCCTCTACATCCATGCTGGCACAAACCTCCTTCTCCTCCTCCTGTTCTTCCAGTGCATTTAGTGGCCCTACAGGAATGCTATCTGCATAAAGGGGGCCTGGAGAGGAAAGGAAATCCTTCTCTTTCTCCTGCTGTTCTGCCTCAAGTGCCCTGTCCATGCTTCCACAAAGCTTGTGCGCCAGCAGGAAGACTAAAGGGACAGTGCTACTGATGCATGCATTGTCACTGCTCACCATCCTTGTGGCCTCCTCAGGACAGTGCATTCATCCTTGTTCAGTAGCCAATGGCAAGGTGAAAAGAAGCCAAGCTCCCCTGAGCTTGCCCTGGTGCTATGCTCACACAGGTACTCATTGATGGCCCTCTGCTCTGTGTGCAGCCACTGCAGCATTACCAATATTGAGTCCTACCTGGTGGGCATGTTACAAATAAGGCGGTTGGTGGGCAAGTTGAATTCCCACTAAATGTCAGCCAGCCGAGCACTGGCATTGTATGGCTGCCAGAAATGACCACAGACACACTGCAACACCAAATTCAGGACTTGTGCCAAGCATGGGACAAGTGACCCTGTCAGAGGGCAGAGTGAAGTTTGGTGCCATTGTCACATACAACCATTTCTGGCTCAAACTGCCACGGTGTCAACAACCTCTGAGCCTGCCCCTGCGGAGCTCACAGAATCTCTACCCCAGTGTGGCTCCTGTCCCCTAGACAGACCAACTGAAGCACCGCATGGCATCTTTTAGCCCCTTGAACCCTTAGGGAGCACTGTAGGTTCAGAGGACAATTCTGCAGAAGAGGCCACAAAGGAAGAAGAAGAGGAGGGGGTGGAGGAAGCGGATGTGGCAGAATCACCACCAACTTTTTGGGGTGTGGTGGCAGAACTAGCTCCAACACTGAACCCTGTTTTGCATACTTCCTAGCTGCCAGCAGTTACCCAGTGCGCCATGGAAAGGTAACGTCCCTGACCATGCCTGCTGGACCATGAGTCAGTCAACACATTGCCTTCCACATGATGGTAGACAGCTGGAATGGCTTTACGTGAGAAGAAATTTCTTTTTGGAACCTGCCACTGTGGTACAGCACATCCCACAAATTCACAAAAGGGGGCAGAGTCTACCAGCTGAAAAGGCAGCAGTTTTATAGCTAGCAATTTGGCCAAGCTAGCATTTAGATGCTAAGCATGGGGATGGCTGGGACAGTATTTTGTTTTTTATGGTTCAGCAACTGGGGTAGGGAAATTCGCCCGCTGAAATCAACTGGTGGTGTACTGCTAGCAGATTGGCTGCAATTACTTGTGGCAATTACTTGTACATTTGCTATACCTTTATTCCTCTCAGTGCAGGTTTTTGAGAGGACTGGAGGTATAGTAGGGGTTGAGATCCCAGATGAGGAGCAAGGAGAAGTCCGCCTTGTTTTATGATGTGGGTCTTTCAGGTGCTGTTGCCAACGGACTGCATGGCAGGTCATCATATGTCTTGTCAAGCATGTGGTGCCTGAGTGGCTGGTGTTCTGGCCGCGCTTGATCCGCTTCAGACATAGATTGCAAACAGCAACAGTGCGATCTAGTGCACATGTGTTGAAAAAAGCCCACACCAATTTAGACAGATTTGTGAACTATTTTTAGATACAATACAAAATAAAAGTATACAAAATTTAGAAGACACCCTAATGACATTAAGTAGGCCTATAGGCTGCCACGTAGAACTAAAAACCAGTGCGGTGGGCTTCTTGATTAAAATCACATTGCAAACAATGAGGTCCCATTATTAGTGTGATTTGCACATAGGTGCCTTACATTCAAAACTCACTGAGCACTTACATAGATACCATGCAACATGTTCATGCCATTAAGCTTACAGGTGGTAGATTAGGCTCTGGGTACTGCTGCAGCAATTCGCCCTGCACACTGCAGACACCAGCATGCACCTCTTAAGGGTCAAGACTTTGCTACCACAAGAAGCTCCCAGAGGCTGCGTCAGCAAAAGGGCTCTCTCCCGAGCTGGGTTGCGTGTGTTTATAGGCACACATAGTGTGGCTTGACCCCAACCCCCGCTCTCTGGATCTGATTGACAGCAGCAGGAGCCAATGACTACATATGATTGAAATAGCAAGAGCTACATAGAAACTCTATTGAAAGAACCATGTTCATCTGCTAACATACTGGAAGGTGACCACTACATGCACACAGTAGCACAGACCTAGCTATCTGGCACTATGCATGTGAGATAAAAATAATAAGTCGGTTACTTTGTGTCACTAGGATTTAGATCAAGAAGTTATAGGCAGCTACAGTAAGAACACAGGACCAATTACCTAGTAGTCTCTGCTTTTGATCTGAATAAAATACAGTATTGCAGTAATGCAGCAGCTTCTGTAGGTGGATATGTGGTGTCAGCTCCTCTCTCAATATCCATGTCCCAATTCTGGGGTTTTAAAGCCAGCCTAGCAGGGACAGGGGGTGTTACACATGATTAATTCTGTAACACGCAGCAATTACAAAGAAAACAGCAGATCCCTACAAAAACAAAATTGGCTTGCAAATTGAACAGTCTTTTTGTCTTTAGTAAATCAACCCAAGTACCTGCCAGCGATGCTTTTTAAATATACACTGAGCCACGTATGTGCAGCTCAGTGTACAGTCCTGGCATATTCCAGTTCCAGAATGAGTTAACGTCTGTGCACATTTGGGAGTTAAGTCATCCAGGGCCAGCTAATCAAGATATCCAAAGATGCCAAATCCAGAAGAAGATTACCAACACAGCTCTGGAAGGGTCCCTTTAGTAGATGTGTCTATTTTAACATGCAAATGTATGTCCATATTTACACATTATGGCAAAAATGCTGTGAACTGGCGGCAAAGTTTAAAGGTATAGTTAGCAATTATGTAAAAACGCTTATGTAAGTAAGGGGCACCTGTAGGGAAAAATAACTTGTGCAGTTTTGACCAATGTTGCTTATTGCCTTTGGTGTATACTGTATGATGTTTTACAGTAACATACTTTACTACAATGTATAGCATTGTCGTAACATATGTGTTACCACACTGTATAACATTGAATGGGCCTTAACATATATTTTATCTTGTTTTCAGCATCTGAATCTCTGTGCCAAAATCAACAGAGCTGAAAACAAATGTACTGCTGGTAAATCTCTGTGCTTTAATTCCTAGATCAGTGCACCCAAGGAACTCTGTTCAAGGGGATTCATCTTTTCCTGTTTAATTTTTAACTTATTTTATATTAAAGTGAATGCAAAATTGTAGATTTGTAGCAACCAGAGGGCCACATTTCACCAGGCTCCATCTGTGAATAAAATAACACTTTTTGGGGGACTTACACTTGAACTCTTTCTTTTAAAGAAAAAAAGTATTTTTTTTTTATTTGCTAGGCCTAAATATAGTTGTCATACATTCTCCATGTATTTATTCCCCACCAAGGTCACTAACAACAGATGTACTCAATGTATTTGCATGAGTTTCCTCTGGATGTCCTGGTTTCCTACAATAAACCAAGAGAGTGCATGTGGTTTTATGACTGTGGTGAGGAGTTCAGACTAGTGAATCAATCTACCAAGGTGGTTCAACCTACATCATGTCTATTCATTGTCAGCAAGGACAGGTGAACATGTAATGCTTCACAGCTCTTCCATGCTCCACTCTAGCCATCTTGTTCACTAACATATGCAATTAGAAAGGCAGTATTTTGTAAGAAGCAACATTCCATATACAGTAAAATCAATTTAGGAACACATCTTTGCTCACAAAACTAGAGAGATCCCCGTACCACAAAAAGTTACACAATTTGTGTGGTCCTCATATATGTAAACACACTTAGACATAAACAGTGCTGCTTTTTGCAAAATTTTTTGAAGCACCAATAAAACAGTTATGCTTAATAACTGGTCTTTAGGTTACAGACTGGTTTGTATAAAAGAAAGAAAGGAAAATGATACATATTAAGTGTCAGACAAAATTTCCCAGTAGTTATTCAAGTAAGAACCTTTTTTTCTGTATAATCAATTTTTATTGGGTTTTAACAACTCCGTCAAGAATAACATAGGGTAAAAGTCATCATTTCACAAAGTGAAATCAATATTTGACATGTACATTCAATGAGAGCATACAGATACATAAGAACAAAGTCAGCAAAAGCACCATACACAAATCAACATTCAATTGCCCTAGGAAGAGTACCTGGGCAGTTATGCAGTGCATTGTTGAAGCAATAAAACCAAAAGGAAAGAAAAATAACATTAAGAGGAACACAATGCCATGTACCAGGAAACAGTTACAACAGTGAATGGGACTCCACACCATACAATCAAAAAGAAAAGTCGTAATAGAGTACTCTATGTCACAATCAATGGTCATGTCGTTATACCATCAGAGAGGCTTGACAAGGTTTACAAACGGTATGCCCAAAACAGACCACTCAGGTATCCACTTACTCATGGGAATAATACATCCAACCTACCCAAGTATGCTTAAATTTATCCTGATCGTTTTGAACCTCATTGACTCAGCGTTCAGCCTCCATGATGTAATTGACCTTAGTTTTCCAAGGCAGAACATTTTTGATAAAGCAGTTTTTGTGAGTTATACTCAACATCTCAGTAGGCTAACCCTCCCAGCAGCCTAGTGCCCAGGGCTTAGTACTGTTGGGAGTAATAGCCAAACTGATATGTTGAGGGGATAATTCTTGTTTATACCAGATCTAGTTATGTTGTGACCATTTAGATCACATAATATGGTGATGCCAGTTTAATAGTGAGACTTTTTGCAGGTCTCAAGATCTGGTGATTTTAATTTTTATTCATATATAAAAGATTTAAAAAAAATGTGTATCTGTCTCTGCAAAATGTTAGTATTTCCTGATTAACTACTTGCCGACCCCGCTATAGCCAAATGACAGCTACAGTGCAGCCGGCTAGTTATGGGAGGCCATCATATGATGGCCTCTCATGATCGTGCTCGCCACGGGGAGTGGGCGGCACGCTTTGTGATAACAATGTCTGGAGGACATTGCTGATCACAGATTGGGGTATAAAGCCAATCAGCAGATCTTTGCCACGTGATCAGCTGTGTCCAATGACAGCTGATCATGGGTGTAAACAGAAGCCGGTTATCAGCATTCCTTTCCTCATGCTGACAGCATGAGGAAAGGAGAAGAGAGCCGATAACCGGCCACTCTAAAATGGACATGTACGATGGTAATCAGGACACTGATTATCAGTGTCCTGATTATCAGTGCAGTCCCAACAGTGCCCACCAGTGCTGCCAATCTGTGCACACCAGTGCTGCCAATCTGTGCACGCCAGTGCTGCCAATCAGTGCTCACCAGTGCTGACAAGTGCCCACCAGTGTTGCCAATAAGTGCTCATTAGTGCTGCCAATCAGTGCCTATCAGTGTCCTCTCATCAGTGTCACCTATCAGTCCTGCCTACCAGTGCCCATCAGTGCTGCCTATCAGCGCCCATTAGTGCCACATATCAGTGCACATCAGTGCCATCTATCAGTGCCCATCAGTGCCTCCTATCAGTGCAGCCTCATCAGTGCCCACCAGTGCCTCCTCATCAGTGCCCACCAGTGCCACATCATCAGTGCCCATCGGTGCAGCCTATCAGTGCCCATTAGTGCCCATCAGTACAGCCTCATCAGCGCACATCAGTGAAGGAGAAAAATTACCTGTTTGCAAAATGTTATAACATACTATGAAAATGTTGGTTTTTTTTTTCAATATTATCAGTCTTTATTCGTTTATTTATAAAAAATCCAGTGGTGACTAAATACCACCAAAAGAAAGCTCTATTTGTGTGAAAAAAAAGATAAAAATTTTGTTTGGGTACCGTGTTGCATGACCGCGCAATTGTCATTCAAAATGCGACAACACTGAAAGCTGAATATTGGCCTGGGCAGGAAAAGGTAAAAGTGGCCAGTAGGCAAGTTGTTAAAAACAAAAAAAAAAAGAAAAGAAAGAAAATAGATCACTTATTAAAGCACCCTATTCCTCTATATGGTTTATATTTAGATACTGCTCTACGCTTGTGTTCAGGTGCTCAAATCAAAAAAGTGCCATGTGTGCTAACATAGTAAGGAGCATGTTTTAATTAAAATAACATCAACCCTAAAAAACATACACTTGTACTCTTGGAAAGCTTGCAATTTAATTATTTTTTAACATCAAAGTAGATAAGTCGGACAAATTGGTTGAATCCTCAGTGGAGTGAGTTTTTCAATGAACTCTCTAATACAGTAGTTTATTCACATATACGCGCACACACCTTTACATTTTTTCCAAAGAGCTCAGGGACGTCAGTGATTTTTTTTTTTGGGCCGTAAGAACATGCAAGTACCCTTTGCTTTGAGCAGGCAACAGTTCCACTTGAATGGACCCCAAATAAGCAAACATTCCTGTTAAATAAACATATATTGAGTAATTATATATCACATCCCTTGAGGGTCATAGCAAAGGTCATTAAAGTGTTGGTAGCACTCAAAGGTGAGTTCAAGAAATGTCACTCATGTAATTAAAGGTGCGTAAAAATACTATTTAACCCATTACATGTTACAATTGCAAAGTGCAACTAAGTTCAATAAATGTTTCTGTTTAATCATTTAAAGCAGATACATTTAAGTTTGAAAAGGAGTCTTTATCGGTACACTCCAGTCATAAAAAAACCTTTAGATGAAGGGTAAACAGTCTATAATATACTCTCCAACCAAAAATGTAAATGTATTTTATTGGGATTTTATGTGATAGACCAACACAAAGTGGCACATAATTGTGAAGTGGAAGGATAATAATAAATGGTTTTCCAAATTTTTTACAAATAAATATGTGAAAAGTGTGTATTTGTAGCCAGCCCCTTTTACTCTGATACCCCTAATTAAAATCTAGTGGAACCAATTACCTTCAGAAGTCACCTAATTAGTAAATAGTCCACCTGTGTGTAATTTAATCTCTGTATAAATACAGCTGTTCTGTGAAGCCCACAGAGGTTTGTTAGAGAACCAAGACATGGCCGTCCACCTAAACTGACAGGCCAGGCAAGAAGAGCATTAATCAGAGAAGCAGCCAAGAGGCCCATGGTAACTCTGGAGGAGCTGCAGAGAACCACAGCTCAGGTGGGACAATCTGTTCAGAGGATAACTATTAGTTGTGCACTCCACAAATCTGGCTTTTATGGAAGAGTGGCAACAAAAAAGCCATTGTTGAAAGAAAGCCATAAGAAGTTCTGTTTGAACTTTGCGGGAAGCCACAGCAAACATGTGGAAGAAGATGCTCTGGTCAGATGAGACCAAAGTGTAACTTTTTGGCCTAACAGCAAAACGTATGTGTGGTAGTAAACGAACACTGCACATCACCATGAACACGCCACCCCTACCATGAAACATGGTGGTGGCAGCATAATGTTGTAGGGATGCTTTTCTTCAGCAGGGGCATGGTAGCTGGTCAGAGTTGATGGGAAGATGGATGGAGTCAAATACAGGGCATTCTTAGAAGAAAACCTGCTAGAGTCTGCAAAAGACTTGAGACTGGGGGGGGGGGGGGGGGTTAACCTTCCAGCAGGACAATGACACTAAACATACAGCCAGAGCTGTACAATGGAATAGTTTAGAGCAAAGCATATTCATGTGTTAGAATGGCACAGTCAAATTCCAGACCTAAATCCAATTGAGATTCTGTGGCAAGACTTGAAAATTGCTGTTCACAGGCACTCTCCATCCAATCTGACAGAGCTTGAGTTTTTTGCCAAGCAGAGTGGGCAAAAATGTCACTCTCTAGATGTGCAAAGCTGGTAGAGACATCCCCAAAAAGACTTGCAGCTGTAATTGCAGTGAAATGTGGTTCTACAAAGTATCAACTCGGGTGTCTGAATACAAATGCACGCCACACTTTTCAGATATTTATTTGGAAAAAAATTTGAAAACCATTTATCATTTTCCTTCCACTTCACAATTATGTGCCACTTTGCGTTGGTCTATCACATAAAATCCCAATAAAATACATTTACGTTTTTGATTGTAACATGAAAAAATTTGGAAAATTTACAATAACAGCTGGACAAAGGGCTTGATAGATGCAATTCATGGGTGGCATTAAAATCTTATTGTGAATAAAATAAAATAATTAAAAAGACACAGCAAATCAGTTTTTACACACATGTGAACCAAAAATAATAAGCTTTTGTAAAAATTTAAAATAGGAGAGTTCTTTTAAATCAGAATATTGTGGCATTTCATTAATCTAACTTGTTTAAACACCATTTTAACCATTTTGAGAAGACTTAAAATCCAAATATAGGTCCTATGAAAACAAAGACTTGTTTTTGTATTCACTGTTTTCTCTTTTATGTCACAATGTTCCTAACAGACTCCAAGACCAAAAGGTATGTGGATCCACTTAGAAAAATCACTGGTAATTATTTGAACCACCTTTCATGGAAATGTAATTAGCCGATCCTTGTTTGGACAGTTATGACTTGATGAGTTTAATAGCGTTTCCAAAACAAAATGAAAATAACAACATGAGTTGCTGCATACAAATTGATTAAAGATCAGATGGAATTTCTCTTTTTAATTAGACCTTTAATCAGCGAGACAAGGCACATTTACACTAACAGAGGCGTGGCGAGACGTTAAATTAGGCATTAGAGACATAAAATGATTTCAGAAGACACCTGCAATTGTGTTTTGCCAAGCATAATCAGCTAAACATACAGCCCCCTAACAATGCGACAGGACGGACAAGATGGCTCAGAATGATAACAAACATTGCTTGATTTTAGACCTCCCATGACTTGACAATTTATAAGCTCATGAAAAAATTCTTAAAGTCATAGATATGTAATAAAAGAAAGCCCTTCCTTTATAGTTTGTATGAGTTAAAGTCATTAGAAAGAATGATGTGATAAGAAAAGTTATCCCTCACCCCATAGGAGGAGAATATTTTGTTTGAGTAAAACAGGATAAGAAAAGGAAAATTATATTATATCTCTGGGTTCAAAGATCAACAGGTACAAAGTTACACGGAGTTTGTATGTTTGTATGTTCTTTCTGTGTTTGCTCAAGATTCCTCTAAGTTATTATTTTTCTGTCTATAAGCCTATTGGTAGGTTAATTGGTTTGTATGCATCCATGATTAATATATTAGGTTGTACATTCCATAACAAGCTACTGTGACTAGTTCAGTTTTAAAGAGTAAAGGGCTACAGAATGTGCTGGCTCTATATACTGTATGTGAATAAAAAATGTACTATTGTACTTGTGTATCTCTCTGGGAAATGAAATTGCCACCGTAAGAACTGGGCTAGTTATTTGTTCACAAAGAGCAGCAAACTACAAAGGCCTCCATAGCCTTTAGAAGGAGGCTTGATAGGCAGATATTATCCAACTACGGTCAGGCATCCTGAAAATCATGTACCTACACACAAATGGTCTCAACATATGAGGTTAAAACCCATGGGAGAGGTAGGGGCGGAATGCTGCTGAATTACTGGCTTATTGGGGTAACAAGATATGTCTTGGAATCAAAGGATGTGTCCTGTTTCTTTTGCCAAGTGTCCCAGCAATAGTGAGACCTAACAAAGTAAGTCTCGTTGATTGACTGTATACACTGCAGGGGCCTGACCATTGCATTTTATATGCTATAAAGGTCTGGCCATTTCACTGTATACACTCTATTGTACATTACAGACTTCTGACCAAAGTCCTCACTGCCTTAACAGAAGCGTGTTGCTAAACATTCCTGAACTGTTTTACTGAAGACAAGTATGGACTTAGTAAAAAAAAACATTTATACCCACCTAGGTGAATGCAGCGTGAGGACTCATCTGCACTGAGAACTGAGTGATCAAACACCATTGATCGCTGGGTTCTCCCTCTCCACTCTGAATAGAGAGCCAGGACTGTCAGTCTCCTGCTCTCTGCCCCTTCAGCAGTCACTGAAGTGCTGGGCTGTGGAGGGCCTGGCTCAGACTCATGACGGATCACTGAGAGGCTGAGCCTGGTGCTGGTCCAAGCTTCTGGGTGGATCCCAACCATATGGTCAGTATCTTTTCAGAGCCTAGACAGGCTCATTGACATCACCAACAGCAAACTGCAGCCTGAAAATGGGTCACGAGAGTGCAGAACGAACTGCACTCCTGTGATTCATAGGAGAAGTATAGCCAAAAATGCTTTGGCTATACATCTCCTTTAGGGCCGATTCACACTGCTCCGATCTCAGAGACCTGATGTGATTCACACCGCACTGCAATGTGAGTCACATGCGATCTCTGTGCAATGCAAATTCAGCCATAGAGATTGTATGGCTGAATTCACATTGCATTCGGAGCAAACTTGCACAGGACCGTTTTTTTTCGCAGGGGTAGAATCGGATCTCATGGTGGTTCACACCATGTGATCCAATTCCTGCGCGAGTTTGCAGTTCGCACTGTGATATGCGAACTGATTTGGGGGTGTCATTAGCTTTGTACTGACACTCCCCTCAGTTCGCATAGTGCAGTGTGAACTGCCGCCGGGAGACAAGAGATGCAGGAACCCGCATTGGATTTGCAGGGTTATACTCAGGGAAAGTGTTAGTGCTCTGTCTAGAAATGTAGAGAAAAGCCTGTGTAATATAAGAGTTTCATTAAAGAAAAATCCTATATCATGGGGAGTATGTGTGGCTGCAAGACTGTCTCCTGTGGCATATTAATTAAAGTAGAAGAAAAGTTAACATTTAATAATGTATGCAAATGCTTTAACATTTATTTATATTTATTAATGCAAATTTGCGTTCAAGTATCCTTTTGTAAATGCTTTTAAATACAGTCACATGGTCGCTGCCAATTGGTTCTTGTTATGTGTGAGCAGCAGGCAGAGGTGAGGAATTAGAATTGCCTGTGCAGTCATTGATGTCTGTAGTGATCCCAGAGTTATGGAAAATTTCATTGGTTAACCTATCAGGAAGGTTAGACGTGTTCCTCTGAGGCCATCGTGGATCTCACTCAGAAAACTTGCAAGTGTTGGGCAGGGAAGGCAAGAAGTAAACTGTTTTCTTTGAAATGCATGCAAATGTCAGAAGAGAAGCAGTCTTGAGTACTGCTGCTGTTGCTGGAAACTAGAGCCCTGTTTCCTGTAGGCAGAAGTGGTAGAAGGCATCAATGTGTGTGTCCCTAGAAGAGATATAATTAGAGTTGAGCGAACCCGTGGATGTTCGGGTTCGGTGGGTTCGGCCGAACTTCAGGAAAAAGTCTGGGTTCGGTACCGAACTTGACCCGAACTTTACCCTGAACCCCATTGAATTCAATGGGGACCCAAACTTTTCGGCACAAAAATGACTAAAAGAGTCCTGGAAAGTGCTAGAGGGCTGCAAAAAGATTTTAGAACAATAATCTGTCCCTTACAGCAACAGCAGGAACCTGACCCTATAGAACTAGGAGATGATTTTAGAACAATAATCTGTCCATCTAAGCAGTAGACTCTACCTAGTCCAGTCAGATCTTTCTGTAATGCAGGATGAGATCTGCAATCTGTCCCAAAAAGCAGTAGTAGTAGTAATCTCTACCTATCTATCTATCTGCAATCTGTCCCTCACAGCACCAGCAGCATCCTCTCCCTACACTACCCAGAGAGCATGTGACATGCAGCACTGTGACTTCAGCCTCATATAGAGGCTGGGTCACATGATGCACTGGCCAATCACAGCCATGCCATTAGTAGGCATGGCTGTGATGGCTTCTAGGGAAAACCAGTGAAACGCTTGTTGATTGGCTGCCCTGCAGCTATTCAACATGCGTGATCAAATGCCTGAACCCAGAACTCGAACCCAAACTTTTTTTCAAATGTCCGGGTTCAGGTCCGGGTCACGGACACCCCAAAGTTCGGTACGAACCCAAACTTTACAGTTCAGGTTCGCTCAACTCTAGATATAATGTGTCTGTAACCCACATGTTCACTAGACATGTGCACTGCCAAAAAATTAGTTTGTTTTTGTTTTCATTCGGAATTCGAAAATTTGAAATTCGGAAAATCTGAAATTCTAAATTTGGAAATTTGAAAATTTGGAAGTAGAAAATTAGAAAATCCCAAAATCTGAAAATTCGAAAGAACTAACATCCAAAATAACTAACTAATAATAACTATTAAATTATAGGTATTGGAATTTCCTTATAAATTTGGCTATCTATAATTTAATAGTTAGTAATAGTTAAGTTATTATTAGTTATCATTTCAGATTTTCAAATTTTCGGGTTTTCGAATTTCCGATTTTCATTCTTATTTTCGGATTCTCGAATTTAAAATTTTCAGAATTTTGAATTTCTGTATTTTTGGTTTTCCGAAATTTCAAATTTTTGAATATTCGAATTTATGAATATTCGGAAAAATTTGGAAATTCCAATTTCGAAAATTTGGACATTTCCGAAATAACGATTTTGTTAAAATTTGTTAAAAAATTCATTTGAAACAAAATGAATTGCACATGTCTAATGTTTACCCATGATTCACTTGGAATAAACATTTACTATAAGTCAGAAAGAAAAGTTATGTTTTTACATATTTGCTAAGCACATTCAGTCCTACAATACTTTTTTTTATAGAAAATAATGGCAATTTGCTATTGCATGCTTAGAAGCAACATTAAAAAAAATGTCTAATTACAATAGGCACAAATAAATGGAAAATTCACCTTGCAGTTACGGTACATATACTGTATATTGTATGGAAAAGGACAATCATCTGGTTTAGCAATTTTCAGCCAGATCAACCAGTGGTCTCACATCTGTTGGTTGCACTCAACCTAGCCAGAGGTTGTCAGAAGAGAATGAACATTTGGAAGGGTTGGAAAGCTAATCTTGATAACTAATGTTTCTTAGTGGAAAAGCAAAAGCTGTCTTTCTTCTCACTTTCTTCACATACGTTTGTAAGGTTTCCATAACCTGTGATGGCCTGCATGCATTCTACCTTGAGGTCTCTTGAATTTGGCCTGCATGTCCAATCACATTCTAAAGTTTATTAGCAGATTTACTGGCTTTTACTAAGCTTTTACAGACAGTAAATCTTGTTACTATTTTCTAGATTTTTATCGTGTTGCTTGTTTTCCTGATTTGGTGCTAATCTGGAGATGGATGGTTCATTGTTTCGGAAAGTATCACAACTAGATGGTATGAAAGGTTTTTGTTTTGTTTTTTTACAAACAATACTCTAAACACAAATGTTCCCCACCATGCAACCTTGTTAGCTAGCAAAATAAACCTCATAAATATGTCCGTAATATTTAGCTAAAACATTTATAAACACTGTATAATTGAAAAACAACCTTCAATGTCAAATCTGCACATTATGGTCTCCACCCCATGTTATTGAAAAATGTACCTTGTAGCCTAAATCCTATTGGTTGATTTATATCACAATTTTACTTCAGTGTTTTATCATATTCCTTTTCACAAAAAATCCCATCACAAAAAATAAAAATGAGGCAATCAGACTTCAGCATAAAAGTACCAGCATGTAGATGCAAAAGCCGAGTAGGATGGGTTTAGAATGTTTGGGTCATGCTTTGAGAGTACCAAACAGAACTGTACCAAATAAGCATGTCTCTATTGCAGAAACCTGACAGCCAAACAAGCCAATGCAGATCTTTCTTTCTTTCTTTCTTTCTTTCTTTCTTTCTTTCTTTCTTTCTCTCTTTCTCTCTTTCTCTCTTTCTCTCTTTCTCTCTTTCTCTCTTTCTCTCTTTCTCTCTTTCTCTCTTTCTCTCTTTCTCTCTCTCTTTCTTTCTTTCTCTCTTTCTTTCTCTCTTTCTCTCTTTCTTTCTCTCTTTCTCTCTTTCTCTCTCTTTCTCTCTTTCTCTCTTTCTCTCTCTTTCTCTCTTTCTCTCTTTCTCTCTCTCTCTCTTTCTCTCTTTCTCTCTTTCTCTCTCTTTGTCTCTCTCTCTCTCTCTCTCTCTCTCTCTCTCTCTCTCTCTCTCTCTCTCTCTCTTTCTCTCTTTCTCTCTCTCTCTCTCTCTCTCTCTCTCTCTCTCTCTGTCTCTCTTTCTCTTTCTCTCTCTCTTTTTCTCTCTCTCTCTGTCTCTCTTTC
>BLSH010191022.1:1370109-1398533 GCA_018402905.1 Glandirana rugosa
GTAAACCAACTTTTTGGAACTCCAAAATGTTTTTTACGTATTAAAAGCCACTACATTCGTTATAAATTATTCTCCTATTTGTCAGTATATTCGAGTACTACCATTGGAGAAAAGGTACCACATACGTCTACCGGAACCGTTTGAGAGAACGAAATTATATCACAGATATATAATTAAACACGAGTTTGTTTAAGAGTCGTTTCCCATATCAAACACTGTAGTCATGACTTTCCATTAAAGACATGAAACAAAGTAAAATTTTGGTAAGAGAAGGAATCACCCCCCACGATTTCTCTAACATAAAAGACACACATAGTTAAAGAAAGAACAGTAAGCTTATATGTCCCTCACGTCTTAATAATCCGTTCAACATAAAAATTTGATATTAATGAGTTTTTGGAATCATTGAGAACATGGTTGTTGTTCAATAATAAAATTATTCCTCAAAAATACAACTTGCCTAATAATTCTGCACTCCCTGTATATTCGAATGACAAGAAAGAAATTGATACACACAGAAAATACAATCTCTTTAGCACCCCCCACTAAGGAAGAGAATGGTTTTAAAATGAAACAAAGTACAGAAATTACCTTTCAGTACTGATGTCACAAACTATACCCTTTGCTGAGAATTTGTTTGAGCACAAATTAATATATAGACACTATATTAAAGCAAGAGAGTTTGCCAAGGCCATCTGCATACACCATGGAAAAGAGGTTACCATCATGAGCTTATATGACTGTTTATCCTCTTATTAAATATTGCTTACATCACCGAAAATTATGCATTTTTTGTAAAACCTCAAGGTTTTTCAACCAAATGCATTCTATGCATTAAGATGAAACACTTTCCATACTGCAGCTCCCACCAGACCCCCCCCCCCCTTTTTATTGCCTGAGCCCAATCCAGTTGCTGTATCTCTCCTCATTGGACAGATTGATAGTAGCAGGACCCATTGGCTCCTGCTGCTGTCAATCAAATCCAGTGACATGGGAGTGGGGTCGGGGCCCAGTCCCTCTGTCGGTGATAATGAACACAGCAGCAGGATTCGGGAGTGAGCCCGCACGGATGCCCCCAGGCGACTTTCTGTGTGGTACCCGGTGAAGATGAGGGGCCTGGTGCGCCGACAGGCACCCCAGAAGAAAAGGAATGGGGTTGCTCTGTGAAAAACGAATGCACAGAGCAGGTAAGTATAGGCATGTTTGTTATTTTTATATAAATAAAAACAAGGGTTTAAAACCCCTTTAAGTTTTTAAATAAATAAAAGGTAATATTAATTTTATATGTGGCTTTATATTTACAAGTCTTCACAAGTCTCCAGATTCGTTTTTTTAACCACTTGCCGATCGCTTTGCGTACATTTACTGCGGCAATTTGGCTCAGCTAAGCAGATCGCCACCGCCACCAGTGGCGCACTCTCATGCCCGCTGCACTCTGCATGAGTGTGGCCGTGGGTCGGCCAGACTCCATGTCCACCGGCGACCTGCGATCACCTTCTACAGAGGAAGAACGGGTAACCGCCGATGCAAGGGGTTAAGTGTTTTCCCTCACTGTGTTTTATAGTAACTGTGTGGGGGCTGGGCTGGCAGGGGCATGACGGATCTAACTGATCCTGATGACATGCCACCTGTCAGAACAGGGAACTTGTTATTGGTCATTTTTTTCTGCTTTAGCAAGCTCTCATTTGCAAGGACATCCTGCATTTGTTTTATAAATAATAAATAATAAATAATATAAATAATAAATGATTTGGGAAGGTTTGGGTGGGGCAGAGTGGTGCAGTGGGGGTATATATGGCGCCAGTACATTCAGCCTACCGAGCAGGCTGTGCACGGAGATGGACATTTTTTTTGGGGGGGGGGGGGGGGCATGTGATAGGTAGAACACATTTGGGCACTCATGGGTACTATGTTTTTTGATTTCCCCTTTTATTTGGGCTGTATACTTTATCTTATTATTATTATTGTTGTTGTAGATTTTAGGTGCTCACTAGATGGTGATGATAGAAAGTATTTTGGCTACCAGCCCAGTGCATTTCCCAGGAGTCACCTACCAGGAGGGAGGTTATATTGGGCTTCATAAGATTAAAAAAGATGTTTGGGATCACTATATTTGATGGAATCAAAGAAATTGGCTGTTGGGTGAGTTGGCTTAGAGCTCCATATTTATGTAGTGAAACTCTCTGATGCTTGATGTGTAGAAAATATACACTGATATGCTATCGCAGTATTTATTATGAATTACCAACCCCTACATTATTGAGCTCAGCTGAAGGGGTGAGGGTATGTACATGTACTGTCAATGTTTTTATTGTTAAATTATCAAAATAACAGAATATAACAACATCGTCCTTGGCTTGCAGCCCTCAGTCAACAAGGCATATAACTTTAAGGAGTAAAATGCACTCAAATCATTTTCATAGCCATCCTGAACTGTCAGAGTATACAAAGACAAGGTTTGTAAGAAAGATGGCTATACATACTTTGAACTTAGAGTGTCAGCACCTGGGATCAAACTTGGGAACTCTTCTGTGTCTGGCATTGATCCTTCTCACTGAGCTATCTGGGATGCTGGACAGCTTCCTGCCTGATCTGTTGGATAATCTGCCTGATCCATTGGACAACCCTGCCTTATGTCTTGATTGTTGTTGAACCTTGAACTCCTTGCTCCTCCCATGAACTTTCTACATAAGCCTTGTCTCTGCATTTCCTCTTTGCCAGGTTATTGTGCTTTCTCAGTCAGTGCCTTGCTCTTGTCTTCCCTGCTGCTGTCTCGACTACTCTACTGCCTGATCCCAACCTGCAACTACTTGCTACTGACCTTTTGGCTTGTTTACTGACCATGCTCCTATTTGATCCTTATCTGCTCATCCGCTACTGGACCCTGGCTTGCTTACACCCTGGTGGGGCGATCCTGAGAACCGCAACCTGGTACTAACATGCAGCTAAATCCATCTCCACCATGAGGAGCTCTGGTGAACACCAGTTAATACTTAGACTCCGCACCTCAGGTGAGCCTGTGTCATCTGCCAGGGTGACTACCTGTGTACCTATCCTGCTGGTCAGTGGTAGTCCTGCAACTGCTAGAGCAACTGGTCTTCGAGCCTAATGCCTGATCATGACATAGAGTAACAGGCGGACATGACCACTGTATTTGTTATTTGCATGGGATATGTTAGGGAAATCTTCCCATCACCAGAAAACCCACAGACCCACGCCCCTCTGGGAACATACTGTGGGACCAGGAGTCTTCCGGGTCTAGGTGGAGTCCACAAGTGCATGATAGCCTGTGATCTACACGCATATTTACAGTATTTGTGGATTAGAGAGTAAAACTGAGTACCAGCTATGACCTATTGGGGTTTTATATAAAACATCATTATCAAATATTATTTGCAGATCCCATCTTGTTCAGGGTAAGATAAGATGCCTTATTATTAGTTACCGCTACTTATAACAGTAATCATAAATGTCATTACAACTTGACAAAAGGGACACGGTTGTAAAAAACTGAGATTAGACTGAGTGCATGGGGAATGAGAAGGAGGAAAAAGAAATGGGAAGAAGAGAGGAGAAAAGGGAGGCAGAAGAGAATGATCTACCGGGAGTTATCGATCATATTGGCATATGACCTGGGAAGAGAGGGACCTTGATGTATAGGGCCCATGGTTCCCATATTGTCTGAAACCTTCTGAACCTGTTCAAGAGTTTGGCTACCAGTTGCTCTTGATTTATGATCCATGATATCTTCCTTTTAACTGCTCGAAGTGAGACTGATATTTTTTTCCAAGCCCACGCAATTGTGATTTTTGCTCCTATAAGCATGAAATGTAAGAGAGACTGTAAATGTCTGGGGAATCTGTCTACCTTGTGGAGCAATAAGACTGTGGCTGGAGATTGAGGGATGTCATACCCCACTACTTTCCTAGCCGTCTGAAAAAATTTGAACACACACTCTGACCCTAATGTTTGGTACCAAGCCTTCCAGCTTGCCCATAAGGGTATAGTGAATGTGTCACTGATAGAGGCTAATGTCAAAGTGATAACTTCCTAATAAATTCCTAATACGAGGGCACGTCCGCCATATATGGAGCATAGTGCCTACAAGATTACAGCACCGAAAACACAGTGATGAGGTATCTCATCACTGTGGCTAGTCTAGATGGGGTGCAGAACCATTTCGTTATCACTTTGACATTAGCCTCTATCAGTGACACATTCACTATACCCTTATGGGCAAGCTGGAAGGCTTGGTACCAAACATTAGGGTCAGAGTGTGTGTTCAAATCAGATTCCCACGAGGTGATGTAGGAGGGTTTGTCCCTTTTATCTGCCATTGATGAGTAAATAATAGAGATACCACCCCTCTGATCCATTATATTAGAGCACCATTTTTCATATGGGATGGGTGTTGGAAGTTTTGGTTTGTCAGTCCATATCGTGTGTAGAAAATGGGTAATTTGAAGGAATCTGAATCTTTCAGAACTGGGCATTTCAAGTTTGGAAGAGTAATAGTCCATTGAAAGTGGGCCTAAAGGTGTAAAAATAATGTCCAATTCTGAAAAGGCCCTTGTTGAGCCACCCCCGAAAGGCCAGATTGTTCATCCCAGGGGAAAATGCTGGATTTTTGAATAGGTGGGATAATGGTTTTATGTTAGAGATCAGGGTTTCCAGTTTATAGAGCTTGTCCGATAGTGTAGGAATGTGATAATGTAGGGACCAATTTTGGGGGTTGCAATTTGAGTGCACCCCACACGTCAATTGTGTGGTGAGGGATTGCCTGCCTTTCCATGGCTACCCAGTCCGGTTTGGGGCCTCTGGAATAAATAATCAAGATTTGAGCCTTGTGATGCTTGATAGTAGGACCATAGATGTGGAAGACCCAATCCACCCTGAGTTTTCAAGTGAAAAAGGACATCTTTGTTGCATCTAAGGCCCTTCTTTCCCCAAACAAAGGAAACTATTTTGGACTGTACTTTATTGAGAAGCATTTTCTGTACTGGTATTGGGAGGGATCCAAATAGATATAATATACATGGTAATGTAAAGTGTAAAGTGTCATTTTAATTAAGTTAACGTTCCTTAGCCATGGAAGACCAGACCTTGACCAAGTTTTCAATTCCTCCTCTATGTTTTTAAACATAGAAGGGTAGTTGGCGTTATATAATTTATCCATTGTATTGGTCAATTTGATGCCTAGGTATGGTAAGGAGCCTGTGAACCACACAAAAGGAAAATGGAGTTGGAGCCAGGTTATTTGATTGGCTGGTATTGATATATTTAGTGTTAGTGACTTAGAGCCTTTCATCATCACCAATCCAGAAATGGTGCCAAATTCCTTTAGCAATTTAAGGACATTTGGAGTTGATATTAGAGGAGATGTGAGGAAGAGCAGCAAGTCATCAGCAAAAATAGCACATTTATGTTCCTGGGGACCTCACTTCACACCCTAATATCCAGATGTGATCTAATTTTGATGGCCAGTGTCTCAATGGGTGAAAGAGGACATCCTTGCCCAGTTCCCTGTGTAATATTAAAAGTTTTGGAATATTGTCCCGTTAGGCGGACCTATGCATTGGGGTTGGAATATAATGCTTGGATGATACCTCTTTTTTTGGGCCAAACCCCCATCTGTCTAGAAATTCAAAAAGGTAAGGCCAGGAGACAGTATCGAAGGCCTTCTGAAGGTCTATGGATAGAAGGTAAAATTCCTGTGGGGGACCACTGTCCCAGTTAGAATTTAACAATGAAATAAAATTAATGGCTTGCCTGATCTGATCAGGTCCCTGTCTCCCAGGGATGAACTCCACCTAATCCTTATGAATATAATTCGCTATAAATTTTGATAGTCTTGTTGCGAGGATCTTGGTCAATATTTTGAGGTCGTTGTTGATAAGTGATATTGGATGATAATTACTGATTTCACTGGTGTCTTTCCCAGGATTGGGAATAACAGAAATTAATGCAGTGTTAAGTTCGTCACCTAGAAGGGTGTCATTCCGGAAAGAGTAACAGAAGCAAGCTAGGTAGGGGGCGATTGTTGGGCTGAATTTTTTACAGTAACCAATTGAGAAACCATCTGGGCCTGGGACGAAGCCCGATTTGGAGGATTTTATGGCTTCTAAAATTTCTATTGCGGTAATAGGCTTTTATAGAAAATTTCTGTGTTCCGAAGAGATTTTGGGAAGTGGTAGGACATGTAGAGAGAATTCTATCTTGTTTGGAGAAGCAGGTGTCTTTTCTTTGTATAGAGATGAGTAAAAGAGATGGAACTCTTTCATAATTTTGTCAGGGTTCTGTGTGAGATCCCCAGATTTGGTGCAAATTTTTGGGAATGAAAGCGTACGCGGTTTAGGTGTAAGTTTTGGGCTAATTTAGCTCCAATTCTATCTTTCTGCATATAGAATCTTGAGCCCGACCACCTCAGGTATTTTTCTGCTGCAGTGGTGAGAGCAAGATTAACTTTGACTCTAGCAGAGTTATGTATATGTTTTTATATTCATTTTTATTCTCTATTGAGAGTATGTACTATTGTTTTTCCATCAACAACTATGGTACCCCTTTGGATGGTGTGATTGCTATAGGGGTGGGGTATTATGGTACTATTTCCATATGGAGGGTTATTTCAATTAACACATTTGGAGGTTTTGGGCTAATAATGTGATTCTGGATCTGTATTTAGGCTAAATATTTATAGTATCTTATGTTGTTAAAGGTGGGGGCCATCTGTCCATTAATCTGCCCTCCTGCCTGGTGGATTTTGAATGTTGTGGTTCCCGTGGGCCCCTGTGTTCACCTCCAGGACCTGAATTTGCACAGTTACCATGCTTCCTGGGGAAATGTGAGCACATTTAGCACTCTCTGTTGTAATCAATGCAATACAATGGTGTCAGGGCTGGGCTCAGCCCTCCCTTCTCAGAGCTCAGGCTGCTCAGTTGTTGGTTAATTGCCAGTACTCATCATTCCACAGTGACTCACCTGATGATCATATCCTGCTCGTCAGTTAGCCTTGATGGATCAGATCTTCTGTGCCTCCGTCATGGTCAACATATCCGGATACTCTCTGCTGTGTTTTCCTGTGAAAGACTTTTGCCTGGCTGACTTCCCTTCTGGCTCCTGATTCCGTTTGCTGCCTACACTGATCTCTGGATCCCTGTTTTACTGGTTTGTTCTGACTACCCGCTTTGGTTACCGAACCCTGGCTATGTGTTGACCACATTTATTCTGTTTGTACTATTTTACCATTTTATTAAAAAGTGTAATTTTTACTGCACTTCTGTCTCAGTCTGATTCATGGTTCCTGACAGTTGGCGAAGGCCATGAATTCAGAAGATGCAGGCAATCCACTTGCTGGTAATATTTTTTCCAGATTGGATGAGCAGGATCACCACTTGGATGAGTTTGCCATAGTGTTACAGACGTACCTGATTCACACTGCTCACCTAGATACTCCCACTGTAACTGTTCCGGTAAACCTGTGTTGCAAGCCGTCCCTGCTTCTGCTCCAGTCTCTATTCAGGCACCCGCCTCGAATATTACCGCTATAAGAGGTATGTCTGGTTCCGCTCTGCTTCCCCAGGGATTTGGGGGCAATCCAGTACAATGCAGAGGGTTCCTCAACCAGGTTGGGATATACATGGAAATGCTGCCCCAGGCGTTTCCCACAGACAGAAGCTTTGTGATTTCTTTGCTTTCTGAAAGAGCTTTGGCCTGGGCAAACCCTCTATGGGAGATGCAAAAACCCATCGTCCTGAGTTACCCAGAGTTTGTGGCTTCCTTTAAAAGTATATTTGACGTTCCTGCATGCTCCACTTCAGCTGCAAGAGCCTCATGTTCCGTCACACAGTGTACTGTTGCCGATCGCGCCATTAAAATCTGCAGAGATTGCTTGGAACAATGAGGCCCTCGTGGCTGCTTTTCCTCATGGTCTCTCGGATAACATTAAAGATGAGATAGCAGCCCGAGACATACCCACTGAGCTGAAGAAGTTGATCACGTTTGCCCTTCTCATTGACTCCAGGCTCCAAGAGAGACCTTCCTTTAAGGAGCTCTTGCGGAAGCCTCCTGTACAGTTGGCTCCGTGCTTTGCAGTGCCACCCTTGCCTCCCTAACCTCCCATACCTCCTGGTAATGAGTCGGCCACTGAAGTAGAACCCATGCATTTGGGCTTCATATGTCTCTCTGCGGATGAGAGGGCCTTTAGGAGGAGGAAGAGATTGTGCCTTTATTGTGGTCAGACAGATCACTTTTTGAAGTCTTGTCCTACCCGTCCAGGATACACCCGCACCTTGAGGTCCTGTAGGGGACAGACCTTAGGTAGCATTGTTTTGTCCCCAGTTATCCTGAAGAATAAGCCTTTAGTTCATACCCTTTCTTGGTCTCAGTCGTCCATCGAGATATAGGCTCTAATTGACTCTTAGGCTGCAGGCCTGTTCATAGATGGTGCCTTTGTGTCTAAGCACTCAATTCCACTGCAGCTTCATGCCACTCCACTTGCCATTGGAGCTACTGATGGGAGACCTCTGCAGCCTGCCCATGTGACTCATGAGACTGCTCCATTGACCATGGCTGTAGGGGCTCTTCACCATGAGATAATCCAATTTCAAGTAATTTCCTCACCTCATTTCCCAGTGCTTATTGGTTATCCTTGGTTACCGAGGCCCAACCCCTCTTTTGATTGGCTTCATGCTGAGGTTCTTTCCTGGTCGCCACAATGCAGTATGACATGTTTTCAGAAAGTGGCTAAGGTCTTGTGCATCTCTTCACTCTCCTCTCTCCCGGAGGAGTACCACGAATTTAGCGATGTCTCTGATAAAGGTCAAGCCGGTATTTTGCCTCCACACCAGTCTCGCGATTGCACAATTTACCTTCAACCCGGTGCCATGCCTCCTCAGTTTACCCTTTGTCTGTCTCAGAGGATAAAGCCATGGAGGAGTATGTTGCTGATGCACTTTCTTGGGGATTCATTCGCAAATCCTCATCTCCTACTGGTGCTGGTTTCTTCTTTGTGAAAAATAAGAGTGGTGAACTGAGACCTTGTATCGATTATAGGGGGTTTCAATTGCTTCATGATTAAGAATGCTTATCTGATTGATTATGCGATTGATTATGGAGTTATTTGAAGGCCTCAAGGTAGCAACGGTTTTCACAAAGCTTGATCTGAGGGTGGCATACAATTTTGTGAGGATCAAGGAGGGCGATGAATGGAGTACTGCATTTAATACCAGGACAGGCCATTACGAATACCTCAAAATGCTGTTTGGTCTTTGCAATGCTCCAATAGTTTTTCAGGAATTATTCAATGATATCCTTCGAGATTTATTACAGCAATCTGTGGTGGTTTATCTCAACGATATCCTCATATATTCCAAGTCCCTAGAGAGTCACCACACCGATGTCTGCGATGTGCTTCAGAGGCTGAGAGATAATAACCTGTATTGTAAATTGGAGAAGTGCCAGTTCCATCCTGAACAGGTTAAATTCCTGGGTTATGTCATTTGCACTGCTGGTTTTTCAATGGACCCAGAACTATTGGCAGTTCTACAGTGGCCTCGACCATTTAGTTTACATCCACTACAACGTTTTCTTGGCTTTCCCAATTATTATCAGAAGTTTATTTGTAACTTTTCATTTCTGGTCAAACCCCTGACCATGACCAGAAAGGACGGTACCCCACAGAATTGGCCTCCAGATTCCATCAAAGCCTTTGAGTCTCTCAAGGCTGCCTTTGTTTCAGCTCCTTTGCTGGCACATCCTGATCCCACGTTACCCTTCATCCTTGAAGTTGATGCAGTTGAAGAGTTAAGATATCGCCGTGCAGATGGTATTGGGAATTAGTTTTAAAGTGGTGGTGAAACCTTGTGTATAAAATATGTGAAAGTAGCCGTTGCCCCTACTAATGCCTTCACTTGATAAGTGGAGGCTGTTATCAGGAAATATACTTAATGAGAAGTAGGTTTTGGAGCTGCTATATAATTAGTATTAATTTCCATAAAGTAATTATAATAATTATAATAATGCCTAAATATCCACTGGTTATTATATAGTACTGAAAAAAAATCTTAAATCAATCTAAACACTCATTAATTTATCCAATTTGTGACATAGTGCTAAAATATAATAAAAAAAACCCTATAGTTTGTATTTTTGTGCAAAACAAGCCACATTCATTATTGGTAAGTAAACATATAAAGAGATTGGTGCTTGTGAACAACAATAAAACAGTCCGTGCTGAATAAACAGGTTCTTTGTTTAAAATGCTTTAAAAGTTTATCATATTAAAGTTACGGTGCGCTTTAAATCCATGCAGGGAAAAGACATGCTGGTGCTTGTGATTCTCCCCTATGGTAAACAACTTACCAGAAAGAAGTCCCTACTAGGGGGTGTTGCGCCTTCACAGTATAAGCCACTGTGTAGCTCTCTGGATGCGTGCCAGTGGTGTTGTCATCTATGTCCATATCAGCCCCTCCATGCCATTCATGTATAAAAAGAAAGGATATCCAATTGTGCAGTACTGTTTTTTTTTTAAATATCCTTCATTGCAGTCCAAAAACAGTAAAAAAGCAAAGCAAAAATCGTTTGTACAGCGATACCAGGAAGTCCATGCATTCTACGCTGTTGGACCGGAAGTGATGCAGTGACGCTATTGGCTCCTTGAATGGGTTGAGCCAATAGCGTCATTTGCCTCATTTGTTTCTCAGAGAATTCCTGCATTAGAGGAGCATCTCCGCGATTTTTGTTCCACTTGGGTACATATCCAAGAGTCCTTGCGACGTGCCAATGATAGGTACAGGCTCCATGCTGACAGCAGGCACCTACCTGCATTTTCCTACCAAGTTGGGGAGAGGGTCTGGCTATCATCTCGTAAGCTACAACTCTGTGTTCCCTCACTGAAGCTGACACCATGGTTTATTGTGCCTTTCCATATTCTCCATAAGATCCACCCAGTGGCTTACGCTTTGGAACTTACTTCTAATATGCATATTTCAAATGTATTATTATTATTATACAAGATTTATATAGCGCCAACAGTTTAAATAGTATTCCATGTCTCCTTATTAAAACCTTTGGTATGCAACTGCTTCACCACCTTGGTACCACGTCCTCACCCAGTTCAGGTTGAAGTACCTGGTTCATTGGAAAGGGTATGGTCCGGAGGAGCACTCTTGGGTCTTATCCTCGGACATACATGCTCCTGTCCTCCTCCGTGCTTTTCATAGATGTTTTCCCCTCAAACCTGGTGGCCCTCTGAGGGGGAGGGGTCATTGAGGAGGGGGAACTGTCAGGGCAGGACTGAACCCTCCCTTCCCAGAGCTCAGGCTGCTCAGCTGTCGGTTAATTGTCAGTACTCATCATTCCACAGTGACTCACCTGATGATCATATCCTGCTCGTCAGTCAGCTTTGCTGGCTATTTAAAACTGGATCAGATCTCCTGGGCTTTCACCGTGGTCGACATATCCAGATACTCTCTGTTGTATTTTCCTGTTAAAGACTTTTGCCTGGCTGACTTCCCTTTTGGTTCCTGATTCCGTTTGCAGCTTTTTACTACACTGATCTCTGGATTCCTGTTTTACTGGCTTGTTTTCCGACTACCGGCTTTGGTTACCGAACTCTGGCTATGCTTTGACCACGTTTATTCTGTTTGTACTATTTTACCATTTTATTAAAAAGTGTGATATTTATTGCACTTCTGTGTTAGTCTGATTCATGGTTCCTGACAGAGAGATAGTATATGTATGTTAACAATTTGTTGTATTTTCATTATGACACAGTGCACTAACGGCCTCCTCCTGAAGAAGCAGTGTGTTCGGCATGAAACGGATTGAAGGTGGATCTGGAAATGATGCCCTTATTAATACAACATTTTTGGATTGATTATAACTTTGATAATATCATAGTGGGTAGACGTCAAATTCTGATCTCCAGGGACAGTTAATGCATATTTTAATTGTTTTATATGTTATTTTAGTTTACAAACTAAACAATGTAATTTTAGATTCCTTTGCCTGCCTGTGTGCCAGTAAAAGTCCAATTTTGTGGAGCAAAATGTGCTGGATTCTTTTTTGATATATTTGAAGGATGCGGCACAGTAGAAGTCTAAATGGATTCACAGTTGAGGCTTAAGTTAGTCTAAATCTTTTACAGATAGAAAGAGAACTTTGTGTTAAAAGGATAAGAAGTAAATATAATACACTTGACAATATATTTCCTCTAAAGTATAATGAAAAATAACTTTCGATTTGCAAAAAAAGAAATGGCCACGTGTGCTAAGACAATGCACACATATCTAAAGCCAAAACTTTTTACATTGGGATATCTTTCCAATGTGAGGGAAAACCCTCCCTAGATGGTTGTCATGGGAGCAAGTGATCCAGCTGGAACATTTTCCCTCTATTCCTCTCATAACTCTATCCAAATCTAAAAAGAAAAAAAAAGAAAAATTTGCCCGTGGGACTTTGATGAGTTGTGCGAAATAAAGCTAACAATATGTTAAAAGAATACAAAATATGTTTCATATTACAACTTAAAAACAGATATATTGGACATTGTATGACATACAATGTCCACCATGTCTGTTTTTAAATTGTAATATGAAATGCATTTTGTATTTTTTTTAACATATTGTTATCAACTTTATTTAGTCATCAAAGTCCCACTGACAAAAATGTATTTTTGGTTCTTTTTTGGATAGAGTTATTAGGGGAACAGAGGAAAAATATTCCAGCTGGATCACTTGCTCCCATGACAACAATCCAGGAAGGGTTTTCCCTCACATTGCCAATGCAAAAAGCTTTGGCTTTAGATATACTTAACTAAGAATACATCATACCAATGCAACTTAATAGTAATTTAGGTTGTTTTTTCTATGTGTAGTATTAATGAAAAAAGTAAAAACAAGTGGCTCTTAAAAACTAACATATTTGCACATAAATGTGGCAAGTAATTAAAGAGATTATGACCCAAGAAATTATGGCTTGGACCACCAAGATGATAAATGGTTAAAGTTGTTTTTCCTTATTAAAGAGATACAGTCTCTCAACAGATTTCCTGTTTTATAGAGTCTAAAATATCCTATTTCAATTGCTTTGCAAACGTGGCGTGACAAAGACAAAGGGCTGACAAATGACTGGTATAAACTCATGGCTAAATTGAATTGGCATATCTCATAACACTGTTTTAATGGCATGAGCAATCTGAAATATAAATAAATGTCCTTGTTTGAAGAAATTCAATATCCGCCTTTTTCTGTGTACATATAGGGCAATTAAACATGCCTAATTTAATCTCTGCTTTTCCAGTCTGAGCCTAAACTGAATACCAAAATTGTGGCTTAAAAGCATTTAGCACTCCCCTTTTGCTATGTTTGTAAGCGGTCTTTGAAAGTAAGCGGAGGCTGAGGAGAGACTGTCTCTAGACTGCAACACATTCTGCCTCATGTAGCATGCAGTAGCTGTCATTAATTCATTTTATGGAAGGAAACCAATCTTCAAACATGCTTCTGTGAATGCAGCTGTAGAGAGTTTTAACACTTGTTTTATTATATCTCTCCTTCTAGGATATTTGAAGTGATCCATTATTTTATTCTATGGCATCCACTTGCCTAAATTAAAATTATGGCATTACCATAACATGATCCTTATTTAAAAGTCCATAAAAATCACTCCTGTATTGGCTAAACATAATTTATCCATTGTCTGCAGCAGCACTTCCTAACCTTTTAAAATTGGGGGAAACCTTTAAATAAATTTCAGGTCTCAGGTAACCCCTACTTACAATTATATCTACAGTTCTGGACATTTGCATGAACAGTAAGTTGAGATATAAGAATAAGAACTATGGCAAACCTTGATACCGGGGGCTGCTCTATACAAAAATATTTCAGTAATAATGAAAAGAAACAAATAATAATAATAATAGCCAGAAAAGAAATGCAGACAGTAAAAAGTGTAGTGCTCCCTCAGATTAGTGGTCAGAGGAAAAGTTCCCATTCCCAACACTGGTTTTTTTTTTCTAATTGGAGTAGCCCCCAAAATACCCATCAGTCAGTACGTGTAGGCATGTGCACACATACTGTCCCACCTTGTTGCTGAAATGTTGCTGAAATGTTGCCTCCTGCTAAGACATTGCCTATCAGCTGGTGGTGCTGTTTGTTGTGGCGTGCTGCTGACAAAGCTTTTCCACATTTCGGCCATGCTAACCCTGCCTTCTGAGGTGCTGACGGTGCCACAGCTGCGTTGGCGACCTCTTCCTCCTCCTCTGCCTTCGCCTTGTGCTTCCACTGAGCCCCTGGTGTCATTTGGGAATGCCCTTAGTAGCGCGTCTAACAGCATAAGAGAATGCTGCATGACTTGGGGCTCAGACTGCTTGGCTGATTTACAAGGGACTGAGGTGAAAGACAGATGGCCATGGGGTTCTGGTGCCAACTCTGAGCTTTCAGCAAGGGACCCAAACTACTATCGTCTGTACTTGTTCTGGCCTCACCATTCGTTGAGCGGCATTCGGTCCTACCATATAACGTTGAAGGTTTCACTTGTGCGTGTAGCTGGCACAGATCAACCACGTCCTCTCCTTGCAACAGGAGCTTCACCAACACCACCAACACCAGCAGCACCACGACCACAACCCTTATTTGACGCTCTCCTCATTCTGGACGCAAATGTATTATTTAGCACAAATTTATATTCTTTTTTAAACCGGCAATGTCGACGCACTTTTTAATTTTGTGCAAGAAATGCACAGCAAGGTGCAAATGTACTATGTAGCACTATTTATGGTTCCTTTTTTTTAAACCAGCAATGTAGACACACTTTTTATTTTTGTGCAAGAAATGCACCGCTGGCTGCAAATGTAGTATTTAGAATATTTTTTTTTTAAACTAGCAATGTAGACGCACTTTTTATTTTTGTGCAAGAAATGCACTGCTGGCCGCAAATGTAGTATTTCGAATTTTTTTTAACCACTTCACCCCCAGAAGGATTTCCCAGGTTAGGACCAGAGCACTTTTTGCGATTCTGCACTGCGTTGCTTTAACTGACAATTGCGTGGTCATGCGACACTGTACCCAAACAAAATTTTTGTCCTTTTTTTCCCACAAATAGAGCTTTCTTTTGGTGGTATTTGATCACTGCTGCGTCATTTCTGATCGCTACTATAAACAAAGAAAGAGCAACAATTTTGCAAAAAAACAATATTTCTTACTTTTTGCTAAAATTCTAATCCAAAATAAAAAAAATCGGTTTTGGCCGATTTATATTTTTCCTAAAATTGCAATCAGCGTTTATTGATTGATTTGCACAAAAGTTGCCGCGTTTACAGATGATGAGAATTCATTTCTGAGGTTTTTATTTATTTTTTATTTTTTACTAGTAATGTCGGCAATCTGCGATTTTTAGCGGTACTGTGATAGTGCGGCGGACATGTCGGACATTTTTGACAGTTTTTTGGGACCAATGACATTTATTCAGCAATCAGAAATTTAAATGCCCACTGATTACTGTATAAATGTCATTGGCAGTGAAGGGTTTAACCTGCAAGGGGAGATCTAGGGGGTAACTGTGTTCCCTGGGTGTGTTCTAACTGTGGGGGGGCTGGGTTACCATGGGCATGAGAGATCTTACTGATCCCAGTTACAGGGATCAGCAGATTTCTTATGTCCCCATTGACAGTGCGGGGTCCACCCGAGCCGCAGGCACACTCCTCCGGAGTGTGTCGGGCACGAGAGCGCGCTGCCGCGATCACCCCCTAGCTGTGCCTGTAATAGGCAGCGATTTGCGTGACGCATCCACACTGCCACCGTAAATATGCAGCGCACAGTGTGGAACCGGTTAAACCAGCAATGTAGACACACTTTTTATTTTTGTGCAAGAAATGCACCGCTGACCGCAAATGTAGTATTTTGATTTTTTTTTTTTAAACCAGCAATGTAGACTCACTTTTTAATTTTGTGCAAGAAATGCCCTGCTGGCCGCAAATGTAATATTTTGCACAAAAAAAAAAAAAAAATGTTTTTTTAATTTGTCTAACTGCAATGTTAAAGCAGTATTTAAATATGCCAAAATGGTGCCAACTGAACTAACAGAACACAATTAAAGTAGTGTCCCTGACACACTAGCAGTTGCAAGTGCACTGCACTTGCAAAATTGGCTGCAAACGACCACCTAACAAACAGATAAATTGCTTAGGTTTTATATGAGGCACTTTGCTTAGCAAACAAAATGTACTCTAGCAAACAAAAATCTCCTCTAGCACCCACCCACCCACCAATAAATCATTGTTTTTAACAGATTTTTAAAGCTAATCTGTTCCTCACAGCAGCAGCAGCAGCATCCTCTCCCTACACTAGTATGAGATGATGTGACATGCAGCACTACGTGACTCCAGTTTATATAGAGGCTGGGTCACATGATGCACTGGCCAATCACAGCCATGCCATTAGTAGGCATGGCTGTGATGGCTTCTAAGGGAAAACAAGTGAAACGCTTGTTGATTGGCTGCCCTGCAGCTATTCAACAGGGGCCAAAAAATACCCGAACCTGGACTTTTTCTCAAAAGTCCGGTACGAACCCGAACTGCTCAACTCTACTTTGGGGTTTAACCCCTTCCTTACCGGGCACTTAAACCCCCCTCCTGCCCAGACAAATTTTTGGCTTTCAGCGCTGTCGCATTTTGAATGACAATTGCGCAGTCGTGCGACGTTGTACCCAAATAAAATTTGCGTCCTTTTTCCCACAAATAGAGCTTTCTTTTGGTCGTATTTGATCCCCTCTGCGTCATTTCTGATCGCCGCTATAAACAAAAAATGAGTGACAATTTTGCAAAAAAGAACAATATTTTTTACTTTTTGCTAAAGTACAAATCCATTAAAAAAATTATTCATCGGTTTTGGCCGATATATATTCTTCTACATATTTTTGGTAAAAAAAAAAATCGCAATCAGCGTATATTGATTGGTTTGCGCAAAAGTTATCGCGTCTACAAACTGGGAATTGATTTATGGCGTTTTTATTATTTTTTTTTTTTTACTAGTAATGGCGGCGATCTGCGATTTTTATCGGGACTGCGATATTGGGGCGGAAATGTCAGACATTTTTTACACATTTTTGGCACCAATGACATTTATACAGCGATCAGAAATTTAAATGTCCACTGATTACTGTATAAATGTCATTGGCAGTGAAGGGGTTAACCAGCAGGGGGCAGTGAAGGGGTTAAATATGTTCCCTGGCTGTGTTCTAACTGTGGGGGGGCAGGGCTGGCCGGGACATAACAGATCTAACTGATCCCAGTGACAGGGATCAGTAGATCTGTTATGTCCCCTGTCACAGAACGGGGAACCGCCATGTTTACAACGGCGGTTCCCCGTTCTGAGGCTCCTGAAAGTGATCGGCGGGTCTCGGGCGGACATCGAGTCCGCCCGACTCACGGGCACGCTCGCGCAGCGTGCGGCACGCACCGCCGCTGCCGCAAGGGGGCGCACAGGAGCATGCACAGTGAAGGACATCCATGGACGTCCTCCCGGCATTTCAGGTCCGCGCTGGAGCCGTATTTCGGCAATAGCGCGGACCTGGAGTGGTTAAAGTGGTAAACACACAAAAAAGAACATGTAATTCTTACCTGCTCTATGGTTTTGCAGCCCTTATCCTGTTATTCTCGGGTTCCCCGCTGGCGCTCCTGGCTCCTGCCCATGACCAGTGCCTCCAATAGCAATCTGCTTGTTATGGGGGCACTGGTGTGTGCTCACTCCCGAGCTCTGCTCTATGCGTTTATAAGACACATAGAGTCGCAGCTCGGCCCCCGCTCTCTCCTCATTGTCTCACTGGCTGTGATTTAAAGCAGTGGGAGCCAATAACTCCTGCTGCTGCCTCAGCCAAAAAGGAGAGACAGTCCCAGGACAGCCATGCTCCTGTTTACATTGCTGGATCGAGAGGGCGCTCAGGTGAGTATTAGGGGAGCTGTGGAGGGAGCAAACACACCTTCATGCATAGCAAAAAACCTTCAGCCTTTACATTGACTTTGATACTGATTTAATTTGCAAAAACCATTGGCAGTTTATATATCATAATTATTATTTTACTTGCTGCCGTGATTATCGCAGGAATAAATGGCATGTAGATGGGGTGCACCAAAGTGCTCAGAAAATAATTATTCACAGCACAGGACTGCGCTCTTTCAAAAATGGGGAGGAACTATAACAATCAAAATGATGACCAACCTAGGGAAATCATTTGATTACATCATACTTTGTGTCAAAACATCATACAGTTCCTTCTATGTAAATATGCTTAAAAAAATATGACAATGGGATATTTAGAATCAGCCATACAAAAGTGGTTAAATGCAGTGGAATAATTTGTAAACTGGAGTAAGAAGCATGTAAGCTCCTGCTTCTACCTTAGTTTGTGCTGCACCTCTTTTTTGTTCACAGCATGAAGATCAAGAACAGTTGAAAATATACCTATCAAAGGAGAAGTACAAGGAATGTTATTGCTGATCCCTTTTAGAATGCTAGCTGAGTAGCTTCAGCTTACATATTTGAAACAAGAATGGTATAAAAGAGTGTAAGGAAATTGTCAGAATTCAATATCTCTACAACTTACTCATAAACCACTTCAACATGCTCACTGTATTTAGAGCTGCTGGGTCTATGATGCCTAGTAACAATGCCTGGAAATGCCCAAACAAGCATGCACCTCCAACCCAGGGCTCATACAAGCTTTACATTCTATTTACTTTATTAATTTATACTGCAGAGTAAAAACAAGCCACGCTTAGGCCTCATACACACGGGCGTTTTTTGACGCCACTTTTTTTGGGCGTTTTTTGCAGCTCTCCATGTTATTCAATGGCCCTCTAAAAATGCTGACGTTTTTGAGCAGTAGAGGGTGTCGGCTTTAGTGAGCTGTTTCTAGAATGCGGGACCAGCACGTTCTGAGGCTGTAGCGTTTTGCCGTTTTTTGACGCTAATCGGCAAAACGCTCACTAACGCCGTACCGGCGTTAACCGGCGTTTTTTGACGCTGACGTTTTTAGGTTGAAAAATAGCAGATGACTGATTTTTTTTAAAAAACGCCTATTGACGCCGACGCTCACTAACACTCACTAACGCCGATGCAAAACCCTGATTTTTCGAAAACGTCGGACCCAACGTTTTGATTATTTTTTCTCAGACGTCCGTGTGTATGAGGCCTTAAAGTAAATCTGTGCCCAAATCATACACACTATTTACATATTCTGAACAAGCAGTAAAAGCACTTTAAAACAAGAGGTTTGTGACCTCTTATCTGTAAGGATTGTAGAGAAAATTCATAGTTCACAACACAGTTATTAAAGTAGTTGTAAACTCTTTACAACCACTTTAACCTACAGGTAAGCGTATAATAAGGCTTACCTGTAGGTTCCGTGAATATCTCCTAAACCTGCATGGTTTAGGAGATATACACTATACTCGCATATGCCGAAGTCATCGGCACATGCGCAGTGAAGAAACGGGCCGCTGTGCCGTTTCTTCATTAATATTGCGCTGTGATTGGCGGCTCCCGCGCGTATGCCGGGGAGTGACATCATGCGGCTCTGGGCAATCACAGAGCCGGAGTCCCCAGCCCCCGGAAGGAAGAGGGGTAAAGATGGACGCGGCCTGGAGTGGGTACAAAACAGGGACAGCGTGGGCTTCGAATGCAGGTAAGTGACACATAATAAGCTAGTATGCCATGCATACTAGCCTATTATGATTTTACTTTGTAATAAAGAGGAAGTAAAACCCATTAGGGTTCTCCACTTTATTATCTTGTCTTTCAAACCATAGGTTTGAAAAATAGGAACAGGTATATACCCAGCAGTGGCGGCTGGTGCTCAAAATTTTTTTTTCGGGGGGAGAGGGGGCAGTAAAAACTTACATCACCCCGCTGGGAGAGACGAATGACCACACAGGAACAGGAAGTGTGTCCTGAGACACGATTGGCCAGGTAGTCCTAAGACTCTCTGGCCAATAGGAGCTTCCTGATTGGCTGGGAGGAGAATGAGAACGACAATAGTGTATATTAATTCGCTATTGTCGCACAAGTGGGTGTGCTCAGGGTGCAGTGCTCTGGGCCCCAGGCCCACCCTTTTTTGAAGCCTATTAGAGCCTCAGGCTCTATTTACGTGCTTCAAAAAAAAAAAAACATTGGAATCAATGCGTCCAGCGCCCTGCATGTAGATTAGGGGGCCGGACGGATGGATGGGAGGGCGGCTCCCCTGCACCCCTTATGGAGTGGCCACCACTGATTCCCAGTGATAGCTGGCATTACCACCCATAGCTTATTAACATACCGAAAGGACAATGTCTCAGAATTGGAAGAAACCGCACTGAGGAATATGATTATGTAGAGCAGGGACAAAAAAAGTTTAGAAGTTTATTAATAAGGGATACTAAGAGATAATTTATTGCAAATCAAATAATAGAGGTAAACCGGGTATAGAAATAAATTGATTAAGGATAGGCAGGGGGTCAAAATAAATTAAAGATTTCTCACTGGCCATAGCTTTAGAATATAATAGACAACATAAAAAAGTGGGGAACATAATAAAGAAGTACAGGTAAATTGTAAAGACAGACAAACATTTTGGAAGAAGTCCACTAGAAAAACCTCCTTTTGTTTATAAGAGAGCGTCCACTATATGTGATAGTATAGTAAAGAATCACTTGTACAATTAGTGAAGCGCTTTCTCAAAATAAAGTAATTTACATATTTGATAATATGTGCATCAGACGCTGTGAACAATCTTACGAGTGCTGTAAGCTGTCGGGAACTACAGAACTGGAGACGAGTGCATGACCGGCACATACAGTACTGAGTGGCATAATAGCTGGAAACTGGAGGCTGCAAATCAGCAGGAGGAGTGATACACATGTTAAGCACGGAATGAAGAGTAAAGGTTTATGGAATTAAGGATATATCAAGGCTTTATATATACCTTATTAAGGCGAGGGCACATCTGGTGAAGGTGGTACGAATCCTTAGGAGAGTAAACCACTCAGGGAACTGAGTGAATATATTTAATGGGTAACTCCACTTTTGTGGGGAATAAAATAGAAAACAAAGAAAAATAGTATAGCGTGTACAATTGCAATACAAGTCCTTTTCAATAAGCAGCCACTGTAATTTTCTATAAATGCAGTGCAATAGGGCTACCTGGAGTTTTTCTGTACACACAATATGTACTGACCGTTCCCCAGAAACATACTTTTCTGCTTGTGTGATTGGCTCACCAATTTTCCCAGGAGTCTGCCGAAGATACAAGTCAGATTTCAGTGGAGTTACGCTTTAAGGATATTCTCTACAATCAAAAGATATCATTTATTAGAGTGATAAGAATAACTTGTGTTTTTTTTTTATGTGGACTCACAGGGAGAAATGTGAATGGCGTCTTAAAGAGATGACACAAAGACTGCTATATACACATATACTGTGTTTGCATGATAATTTTTTTCATTTATTCATATTTGTTTTAATTTATCCACTATTTACTTCATTATTTATTCACTTATTCATTGTTTGAAGATTGATGCACATATTATCAAATTATTAAATATGGAAATTATTTTATTTTGTGTAAGCGCTGCACTAATTGTACAAGTGTTTCCTTTTACACAGTGCTGGCAGCCTTTGTATATAATAGGCATTGCACATAGCAACTCACAAGAGTGTATCATATATAGAGTTGAGCGAACTCATGGATGTTCGGGTTCGGTGGGTTCGGTACCGAACTTGACCCGAACTTTAACCCAAACCCCGAACCCCATTGAATTCAATGGGGACCCGAACTTTTCGGCACAAAAATGACTGCAAAAGAGTCCTGGAAAGTGCTAGAGGGCTGCAAAATGATTTTAGAACAATAATCTATCCCTTACAGCAACAGCAGGAACCTGACCCTATAGAACTAGGAGATGATTTTAGAACAATAATCTGCCCCTCTAAGCAGTAGACTCTACCTAGTCCAGTCAGATCTTTCTGTAATGCAGGATGAGATCTGCAATCTGTCCCTAAAAGCAGTAGTAGTAGTAATCTCTACCTATCTATCTATCTGCAATCTGTCCCTCACAGCACCGGCAGCATCCTCTCCCTACACTACCCATAGAGCATGTGACATGCAGCACTGTGACTCCAGCCTCATATAGAGGCTGGGTCACATGATGCACTGGCCAATCACAGCCATGCCATTAGTAGGCATGGCTGTGATGGCTTCTAGGGAAAACCAGTAAAACAATTGTTGATTGGCTCGAACCCAAACTTTTTTTCAAATGTCCGGGTTTGGGTCCGGATCACGGACACCCCAAAGTCCGGTACGAACCCGAACTTTACAGTTCGGGTTCGCTCAACTCTAATCATATATAAACTGGAGTATAGTAATGAATGTTATTGGGTGGTCACATTCTTTGATGAGAAAGGGTTTTTTTTTGCATGTGGTAGTTGTTATGGTTGCACTACAGTTAAGAATTAGTTGAAAAGGAGAAAATTGTTTTAGTCTAAAGTGACAGGGAGATAGTATTTGATCAGAGATTATATCATATGCCATATGGAGAGCTTAGTGTATTGTATTCAATGCCCATGTGGTTTCCAATATGTAGAACGTATGAAAAGGAAACTAGCGAAATGCATTCAGGAACGTGTATACAACATTTATATAGCTAAAGGAAACTGTAGACCATAATAAAGACCCCGTTGGCTTTATGTTTTGGGGAATAGAAAATTGTAAAAGTCATCGGAGAGGAAGTAATAAGGTGAGAACTATAAGCCAAAAAGAATCCAGGCGTTTCTTTGAATTGAAAATATTAGTACCAAAAGAGCTGAATGTTGACTTGCTTATAAATTGTTTTATTTCAGATATATAGTTTGCTTTAATATATATTTTTAGAATTACATATGATTTTTTAGTGTGTAGAAGAGTTTTAATTAGTGAATCTAACGTTTAGTTGTATTCAAGATTATTTTAGTTTAAGTGTTTATTAATATTTCTTACACTTAATTCATTTAGTGCACTGGTTCTCAACTCCTGTCCTCGGGACCCACTAACAGGCCAGGTTTTCAGGATAACTGAAATGCATCACAGGTGATATAATTTGCTGCTCAGTGATTGCTTTATTCTAGTCTGCATCTCCCCAAGGTAATACTTAAAATCTGGCCTGTTGGTGTGTCCTGAGGACCGTAGTTGAGAACCACTGGTTTAGTGCATCAGTTGAATTAGGTTGGTTAGGTTCAATATGGAGATTATACACTAGATGGAGTTGTCAGTGGAAGAAACTGTTATTGTAGTATTGTAATTCCTTTTGTTATTAATAACGTGCAACATATAATTCTTTTATAAAATATAAAGTGCCCCCGGGTTTCAGTGGTCACAAGGATGTTATTTTCTGTGTGAAGATAAATTCCAGAGGATGCTGAGGCTTTGTTTTGCCTTGACAAAGTCACATGGCCTATGCCAAAATGCGTAGGAGTGGAGCCTATGACATTGTCACACATACTTGGAAGTGGAGGCATCAGTTACTATAATCAGCTGCCGAGTTCTCCTTAAGAAGCAATATATAGGCTTTAACACTGTGGTGCACCAGATCTTAAAGTGCACGGATTTATGTGAGTGTTTAATGAATAATTTTCAATAAAACACAGTTTTTATGAATCAGAGTGCACAATGATAGTTTTATTTTTTTTAGTCACTTACTGCAGCTTTCTTTTGTGAAGAAGTGGACGCTCTTAATCTATGGTCAAGATCCTGAGCTGGCATGCTGATAAGTTCTGATGATTGGGTGAACTCATATAACTCTTAAAGCGGTTGTCTACCCATTTAAAAAAAAAAAAATAATAATAAAAATCTGCAAAACAATAGCATAATGAGCTAGTATGCACCACATACTAGCTCATTATGAAATACTCATCTTGAAATGAAGATCCGACCGGGCTGCTCGGTCTCCTCTGAGGGAGCGGACATCTTCCTTCGGATCTTGCTTCCGGGTACGCGGCTCCGGCGCTGTGACTGGCCGGAGCCGCAAAAGTCACTCACACATCACAGGTTTAGGAGATATTCATTTTAACTACAGGTAAGCCTTATTATAGGCTTACCTGTAGGTAAAAGTAAGAAAATAGGGTAGACAACCGCTTGGGTTGAAGGGGAAGGTGGAAAGGTGCACAGCAACCTTCTATATAGGTCAATAGGGATGGGCGAATGGTTCGGCACGAGAATGAGTTCATCTGTTTGCCTGTTCACTGAACAACCAAATTATTGGGTTGTTCGACCGATTGTTCGGCCTGCTGAAGGACCACAATGCACTGTGTCACCGCACAGTGCATTGAAAGCCCTGATTGGCTGAAGCAATGAAAGTTTTGCCCAATCAGGGCACTGTCAGAGCCATGATTGGATGCTGTCATGATTAATGTTTCCAATCATGGCTCATGGCTCTTAATCCCGCCCCACACTGTAAAAGTATTCTTCCCATAGCAGCCATTTTTACTGTGATATTGCTATGTAGAGGGATAAAACAGGGCTCTGTTCCATTCTACTAGATAGACAGTTAGTGTGCTATAGTGTGCTATTGCGATTCTATAGTCAGCATAGAATATTAGTTTAGTGTGAATCTAGGGATAGTGCAGTCAGTGTGAGTGTAGTGAGTGACCACAATTCATCTTTATATTAGTGTGAATCTAGGGACAGATCAGTGAGTGTAGTGTAGTGACCACCATTCATCTTTATATTAGTATGAATCTAGGGACAGTTGAGTAAGTGTGAGTGTAGTGACTGTTTAACACCGTATATTTCATTACGTTACTGCAAGTTTAACGCCATATAGTTCTGTGCGTTACTGGAAGTTTAATGCCATATATCTCATTGCATTACTGCAAGTTTAACGTCATATATTTCATTGCGTTACTGCAAGTTTAACGCCATATATTTCATTGCGTTACTGCAAGTTTAACGCCATATATTTCATTGCGTTACTGCAAGTTTAACGCCATATATTTCATTGCATTACTGCAAGTTTAATGCCATATATTTAATTGCGTTACTGCAAGTTTAATGCTGTATATTTCATTGCATTGCTGCAAGTTTAACGCCATATATCTTATTGTGTTACTGCAATAAAATATATTCTGCTACTCGTCCCGAGTATGGCGCTACCACATGTGTGAGACTTTTTCACACCCTGACCACATACAGAGGCCGAACATGCAGGGAGCACCGTCAGGCATTCTAGGAGCATAAATTACACATAAAATTTCATTCATACCCATCACACTTTTGAAGGCCCCGGAGCACCAGGACAGTGGAATTACCAACAAAATGACCCCATTTTGGAAAGCAAACAACCAAGGTATATTCTATGAGGCATGGGCTGCATATAGGTACTCAGGTACTCTAATGGGCTGCAGATAGGTACTCAGGTATTCTGATGGGCTAGGGACAGGTACTTGGGTAATCTGATGGACTGGTAAAAGGTACTTGGGTACTCTGATGGGCTGCAGATAGGTACTCGGTTACTCGGATGGGTTGGTGATAGGTACTCGGGTAATCTGAAGAGCAGGTGACAGGTACTCAGGTACTCTGGGCTGGTGACAGATACTCGGGTACTCAGGTGGGCAGGTGACAGGTACTCGGGTACTCAGGTAGGCAGGTGACAGGTACTCGGGTACACTGACGGGCTGGTGACAGGTACTTGGGTACTCAAATGGACAGGGGACAGGTACTCTGGTACGCTGATGGTCTGGTGACAGGTACTCGGGTACGCTGATGGTCTGGTAACAGGTACTCGGGTACTCTAATGGGCAGGTGACAGGTACTGGGGTACTTTGCTGGGCTGGTGACAGCTACTCAGGTTCTCTTATGTGCAGGTGACAGATACTCGGGTACTCTGATGGGCTGGTTACAGGTACTTGGGTACTCAGATGGGCTGGTGACAGGTACTCAAGTACTCTGATGGGATGGTGACAGGTACTCGGGTACTCAGATGGGCAGGTGACAGGTACTCGGGTACTCTGATGGGCAGGTGACAGGTACTCGTGTACTCTGATGGTCTGGTGACAGGTACTCGGGTACTTTGATGGGTTGGTGGCAGCTACTCAGATACTTTGATGGGTTGGTGACAGCTACTCGGGTAAACTGATGGGTTGGTGACAGGTACTCGGGTACTCAGATGGTCTGGTGACAGATACTCGGGTACTCTGATGGGATGGTGACAGGTACTCGGGTACTCAGATAGGATGGTGACAGGTACTCGGGTACTCAGATGGGCAGGTGACAGGTACTCGGGTACTTTGATGGACAGGTGACAGGTACTCTGATGGACAGGTGACAGGTACTCGGGTACTTTGATGGACAGGTGACAGGTACTCTGATGGGCTGTGACAGGTACTTTGATGGGGTGGTGACAGGTCCTCTTTATTGGGGGGTGATCAGTGTGCTTGGTGTACAGTAGGCAGTAACAAGCTGTTACCGCAATCTCCCTGTCACACACGACTGGTGTGTGACAGGGAGAACCTCTATTCTATTGGCTCTTTACACTGATCAGAGCTGGGCTTTGTCAAGGGACAAGCCTCAGCCCGATCGCCGCGCTGCGTGCCCCCGGGGGCGCGCATGAATGGCGTGCACGTGGAGATCGGTAGTGACGTCACGTGGTAAAGAGACAATTTTATTGACTTTTTACCCCGATTAGGGGGGACACGACCCCCTGACACACGATCGATCCGTGATCGCCGCTCTGCGGGCCCCAGGGGCCCGCAGTAGCAGCGAGAAGCGGCTGACGTCATATGACGACGGCCCGGATCGACGAGCAGTTTCTGCCGACGTCATTTTAACATGGTTCGGTAAGGAACAGTTAAAAATTTGGGCGAATTTTCATTTTTTGGAAATTTGGATGTATCCGAATTTCCGAATTATAATAGAACCAAATTTAAACAAATCCGAAATAATGAAAAAAAATTTGGATGAAATTCGAATTCGAAAAATTCCTAAAATAAATTAAATGAATGAAACAAATTTAACCACTTGCCGACCGCCGATCGGCCTCTGACGGCGACAAAGTGGCTCTTGTAGGCAAAACGCCGTCATCTGACGGCGGCTGCCAGATCGCACTCACTGTGTCCGGGGAGGGACAGGGAGCGGGTGCGGCAGATTCGATCTCCGCCGGCTACCCGCGATGCCCCCCCCTGCAGTGAAAGAACGGAGGTCCGTATAAGTAAACACGGACCTCCGTTCTGTGAGGGGGGAAGGGCTGTGATCACAGCCTTCCTCTACATGGAAGCTGTGATCACTTCCCTTCCCCTGCTAGGGCAGCCCAAATACAGTTAGAACACGCCCAGGGAACACAGTTAACCCTTAGAGCGCCCCCTGCAGGTAAACCCCTTCACTGCCAATGGCATTTACACAGTAATCAGTGCATTTTTATAGCACTGATCGCTGTATAAATGCCAATGGTCCCAAAAAAGTGTCAAAATGTTCCGACATGTCAGCCCTAATATTGCAGTACCGCTAAAAATCGCAGATCGCCGCCATTACTAGTAAAAAAAAAATAAAAACCCCAGAAATGAATTCTCATCATCCGTAAACGCAGCCACTTTTGCGCAAACCAATCAATAAACGCCGATTGCAACTTTTTTTATCACAAATATGAGGAAGAATATAAATCGGCCAAAACCGGTGAAATAAAAAAATTTTTATATTTTTTTTTGGATTTGTATTTTAGCAAAAAGTAAGAAATTTGGGTTTTTTTGCAAAATTGTCGCTCTTCTTTTGTTTATAGTGGCAATCAGAAATGGCGCAGGGGTGATCGAATACCACCAAAAGAAAGCTCTATTTGTGGGGAAAAAAGGACGCAAATTTCGTTTGGGTACAACGCCGCATGACCGCGCAATTTTCAGTTAAAGCGACGCAGTGCCGAATCGCAAAAAGGGCTCTGGTCAGGAAGGGGGCAAATACTTCCGGAAATGAAGTGGTTAATAGTGTTGAGCGAACCCGGACTGTAACGTTCGGGTCCGTACCGAACTTTAGGGTGTCCGTGGCACGGACCCGGACCCGGACATTTCAAAAATCGTTCGGGTTCGGTCCGGGGTTCTGCTATTTTACTCCACGTGTTGAGAAGCTGCAGGGCAGCCAATCAACAAGCGTTTCACTGGTTTGCCCTTAGAAGCCATCACAGCCATGCCTACTAATGGCATGGCTGTGATTGGCCGGTGCATCATGTGACCCAGCCTCTTTATAAGCTGGAGTCACAGTGCTGCAGTCACATGCTCCTTGGGTTAGTATAGGGAAAGGTAGCTGACGGCGTGAGGGACAGATTTTAGCCATTTTAAGACCTGATCCTGCATCCTGAGATAGATTACTTTACTACTGCTGTCTGTGCTGTTGCTCTGAGGACAGATAGCAGAAATTAGAGATTTCACATACCGCTGCTTTGAGTT
>BLSH010191022.1:1403135-1419266 GCA_018402905.1 Glandirana rugosa
ATTGGAGTCGGGGAGACCGGGTGGACCGTTATCACATTCAAGTTCCTGGTTACTTTGATGTGTGTAATATTATTTTGTGTCTTTACTAGAAATGACGTTATAAGGACACCTTTTCCCATTGTCCGTTATTGTCATATATATAAGTTATCTGTAAACGTCTCGCTGTTTTAAACAAATCAAAACAAAGTAAAGCGAAACTATAAGTGTATGTAAACAAATCAATTGGTGATCTCAACTCGCTTGTGGACCTTCAAGCCCAAGACGACCAGGCAGGCTTGAAGCACTGTTTCAGGCCCAGGCCCAGGCCTGCCTTGGGCTTGCTAGCGTGCCTGGTCCGTGCGATCGTTCGGGTTCCGTCCGGACCCGGACCCGGACTTTGTCACGAAGTTCGGACGGACCAGCAGAACCCGAACTTCCAGGTGTTCGCTCAACTCTAGTGGTTAACTAAACAAATGTATGTGAATATCAAAGCGAAATGAAACAAAACTAAACAAATTTTGTCGCTCTGCAAATGTCTATTGAATATATATACTGTTATTGCCTGTTACCCTTTTCCACAGGAATATTGCAGTAAAGATCATTTCTGTGTTTTATTATAATGTGTGTAGTTTCATTGGTCCTTGAACTTACACTATTGCCAGGTGGGCCAGAGGGGCTGAGGTTATTCTTGGGTTTGAGAGGCAGAATACGGGACTGAACATACTTAAGCGGCACCTGTGAGGGTATCGCTACACACATCAAACGTGGCAAAAACGCCAGCCATTTGGGTATCACATTCTTGACAAGGCATTTAACTTCAGAAGTAAAAAACAAAATACAAACCCCGCACTAAATAAAGACTAAAAAAAGCAGCTAGCACAAATTCCTGGTAAGAAAATGAAAATATTTAAAGACACAAATGCAGCGCCAAAAATATATGGCACGTCCTAATATTGCACAAATGAAAGCTGACACAGTCCACAAAGTGCATATGATCCAAAAGTGGCTAAGCACAAAGTCCACAAAGTGCATGAAATCCAAAGAGGGAGTGCAGAAAATAATCTGTCATTAAGGGGGGGGGGGTTCATAAGGCCTCTTACCCCAGCTGATGGACCACTCCATTAGAAGATGGTCAAAAATGCTTTAGTGTAATTCACACCACACTCTCCACACACCCATAGGCAATTGATGTCAGACACTTTCCCTGAAACATGTCTCCTCAATGGTTCAGCATGGAAATAGGCATTGAGACACTCATTGAGCAGTATTAATGGCAATGTAAAATGTATTAAAGCAGTAATCCATATACTCACAAACTGAGCAGTTAAAATACGCACATAATGGGGGGGCATGGCCAGCTAATGACAGTAATGGATGCCTGAACTCTAAGCTCTCCTCAGCTTAAGACTCCCAGCAACTATTGAGCAAGAACTTGCATAGGATTTTTCCTTTAAAACACCCCTGTGGTGTCCTGCCACTGTCTACCACATCCTGACAGACCTTGGGGAGAGCAATATCACTACCGCAGGCCCTCCGGATCGCAAACGGAATCTGCCATTACAAGGCCGCCAGCTCGCCGGTCTCATGTGCCGCCATCCAAGCTCAGTACGGCCAGGTGAGCATTAATATCACCACTCCCGGCCTCCCTGCTCTTGCTGCCCTCGGCCAAGCTACAAATTAGCTTGATTACATGGGGACCAGCGGCGGAGCGATCACTCGCTCGCCACCTCACACGGGCAGCGGCCGCTAGGGTTGCCACATCATCCCTTTAATCCAGGACACATATGGATTACACAGGTTTTGTGGCTAATTTAATGCAGATAAGGCACCAAGTGAGTTTAATTACCACCTTAATCAGCCACAGAACCTGGGTAATTAATATGTGTCCTGGATTAAAGGGATGATGTGGCAACCCTAGTGGCCACCATCTTGCGGCCTACTCGCCAGCCTCACATCATGGCTCCCGGTTCTTCTCCACACAGCGATGGGCTGCATCCCCACACACTGGGACACTCTGCCATTCATCCCGGCCACTGCACCGCAGCAGAACCGGCTACTCACCACAGCAGAACCGGCTACTCGGGCACCGCCACTCTGAGCCCTGAGCTTGGCTCTCCCCCACCTTATTACCTCACTACACAGAGCTTCCTGCAGCCCTAGAGAGACACTGCCTGGACCTAGGGCCAATACCTCAACACTGAGGGTGATCAGGGGCTCCACTTTGCCATAAGTGGCGACCACACAGGGGACCTGCTGCAGCATTCTCCCATTGCCCAGAAGTGGACTAATGAGGTTCTTATTAATTGAGGCCCCGGTCTTGGCCTTCTAAGCTCAGCATTAGTCAGCCACCAATTAAAGAGGTAGTGCTGCGCAGAGGAGCTTTTCATTAAAAAAAAAAGACTGCATCTATATTTGCCACAGGAACAGAGTATACACAGCAGCCTAAGATAAGGAGGCAGTGCCATTAGTGCATTTAGCACAACACAGCGATCACAGCTTCTCTTCCCTCCTTTTACATGCCATAGAAGCACCGGAAGCCCCATCAGCTTGCTCTTCTTTAACTGACGTCTCATAGGCATCATAAACCACCACACATCTCACCAATTTTACTGTGGTGCAATTGCCAAAACTTATTGTCTGCCTCTGGATACCAGTCTGGGGTGTCCGGCCCACTGGACGCCCTGGTCCAGGCTTACCTGACTCCAAGACCAGGCTTCTCCCACTATCTTTCAGGACAAAAAAAATAAAAAAACAAAAGTGTCTTCCATTGAGCCCATTGTTCAGGGGCATGCCCAAATCTAACCGCGGCAAAAAAGGATCTTACGCGTCTATCGCCGACTTCTTTCCTTCAGAAGACATGCTGCAACCCCCACAGGGACCCAGTGCGGTTTCACCTCCCTTGCCATCCACTCCACCAGATGGACCACTGTCACCCACCACTACACCAGAAGAAATGGATAGCTCTGAGCACAATACACAGCCCTCCCAGGTATCCCCCTCTGATAGGAGCAAAAGAGCAGTGCAGTCTCCTTCTCCCTCGCCATCTAAGGTCCCACTTTACAAGAAACAACATTGTGATGCAGGACAAGATAGTTCAAGTTCCCATGACTTACTAGTGGATCTTCCCACCAGCGATCAACCTGCATCGGAAAATGATGCTACTTTCACTACAAAACGATCTAAGAAACGAACTGCGGTCGTCCTTAACCATGCTGCAAGCTAGAGTTAACCAAGTAGAAGTCTGTACTGAGGCTTTAGAAAGACAAGCCACAGATCAAGCGTCAAGGCTGATGGAAGCATCAGATGCGTTCCACCAACATGCGGATGACATTCATTACCTACAAGCAAAAGTAGCTGACCTCGAATATCGTTCTAGGAGGAACAACATAAATTTCAGAGGAATTCCCAAATCTGTCAAACCTGCTGGACTTTCTGCATACCTCCAACAGCTGTTCCTCAAGCTTATACCACAACTGACACCATCAGAGATGACTATAGACCGAGCCCACAGAATCGCCAAATCTAACTACCTTCCAGAAACGGTCCCGCGAGATGTCCTGGCTCACATCCATTTCTATCAAATTAAACAAAAAGCTCATGTCCGCGGCACACATAAGCAAATCCCTCCCAGAACCCTATGCCAACATCTCGCTCTACACAGACATATCTGCAGCCACGGCCAAGAACCGTAGAGAATTCACCCAAGTAACATTGATCCTGCGTGAACGCAACATACCCTACAAGTGGGGCTTCCCGGCAAAACTGATTGTTACTTATCACAATCAACCTACAAATATACTCTCCCCTAAGGAAGGCATGAAAAGGCAGCTAAACTGGGGCATCATTTCAACACCTCCCCCACTAACGGACCGGAGGGGATCTCAACAGGCATCCCTAGGCCGGCCATCTTCCTGTCGACCCCCAGGTCGCAATCAGCCTGAATTTTGAAACCAACAACTTCCAGCGGGTTCAAGTCTATCTTCATATTCAATGTAACCAGCATCATAAGGAGCAACTGAGTCTCAGCTGAGTAACTCTCATTCATTGTTGGTTGTTACTGTTATACTCGGTATTTCTTTTGTACCCCCAGGTCATAAAAAAGTGCTATGCACTTTCTGTTACACGTAATCTACTATTCTGGTTAGCTACGATTGATAATATTGCTACTTGACTTGTTTTTTGTTCTACCTCCTTTTCTTGGGTTTCATAACCAAACTATCTTTTGGTTTAGCAATTACCGTTTAGGGTTTTACTCAACCTGTTTTTCATTGGTGTGTATTTACACAACGCAGAGTGGCAGGTGCTTTCCTTTGAGCCATGGCTTTTAACATCACATCTTTAAACACTAAAGGCCTCAATTCACCCTTCAAACGATGACTCTTCTGGAAAGAAGCTTTAAGCAGCAAGGCTGATATTATTTGTGCCCAAGAAACACATTTTGCAGCTTCCAAACCGCCCTCCGGTACCCATACGCAATTCCCACAGTGCTTTATTTTAAATGCACCTAAGAAAAAAGCAGGAGTATTAATTGCCATACGCACCATAGTTGCCTTTAAAATATTACACTTCGAGATTGATCTACAAGGTAGGTACATTATCCTACATGCCACCTTTAATGATAGATTACTGACTCTGGTAAATCTTGCCAGCACCTGCCAAGCACAGTTCTATCAGCTTGTAGCAGAAAAATTAGCTCCCTTCAGACAACATCCCCTCATCATATGTGGGGATTTTAATCACATAGTTGATGTGGCCCTGGACTCTTCCAAACCCTCTAAGAAAAGGTCTACGGCATTGCCCAACTTCTTAGCAACAGAAGATCTTTATGACGCATGGCGATGCCTTCATGATACTGAAAAGGATTTCACCTTCTACTCTCACACTCATAATGTCTACTCTAGGATCGATATGTTTGTGGTAGATAAACTCACCCTTCAATCCATCCAAGACGCGCAAATTGGTAACATTACATAAGGAAGTTATAAGGGGTCTCCTTATGAGGTTTGGAGCCCAGGAGAAGAAAAAACGTAATGCCACTACCGTCAAACTGCTAGACCAGATCAATATTCTTGAAAAAGCACATAAAGCAAACCTGAGCTCCACTTTAGGGGAAGACCTCAAGAAACTGAGAAGAACGCTGAGTGAACACCTTCACTCAAACTTTGACTTATCCCTCAAAAAATTGCAGTTAAACTTTTACGTCCATCATAATAAACAAGGGGCATGCCTTGCTAAACAACTTAAAAAACATTTTGTGCAAGCAAAAATTCCCTATCTTCTCTCCCAAGATAATACTCGCCTTTCTAAACCTAAAGACATTGCCAACTGTTTCAGCCAATTTTATGCCCAACTGTATAATTTAGCTGAGTCAGGCGTGACTGCAGCTCCCACCTCACATGACATATCAGGCTTCCTAGATAATCTACAAATTCCATCCCTCACACATGAACAACTACAAGCCATCTCCACTCCCTTTACCGACTCTGAACTTAAAAAGGCAATCATTTCCTTACCACTACACAAACCACCTGGGCCAGATGGCTTTAGTAAGGAATACTATAAGCATTTCGCATGCACTCTCCACCCATTTCTACTACAAGTGTTTAAGCACACTTTACAGACAGGCACGATCCCACAAAAATCACTAGCGGCAACAATAACCACTATTCCCAAACCCGGTAAGCCAGCAGAAGACCCCGCCAATTACAGACCAATCTCCTTATTGAATACAGATACAAAACTCTATGCCAAACTCCTAGCATCCCGCTTGTCCGCTGTGGTATCCCAACTGGTGCATCCAGACCAAGTGGGCTTTATGTATGGCAGACAAGCTGCAGATGGTACGAGGAGATATATCAACCTGCTCCAATGGATGGAACGCAGTTGGACACCTTCTCTGTTCATCTCGCTTGATGCGGAGAAGGCGTTCGACAGAGTGGAATGGAGTTTCCTAAAAGCAGTACTCCTAAAATTTGGCATCTCAGGTCCCCTCCTAGAAGCCATTATGGCTCTTTACTCAGCACCCAATGCCAGAGTGGTCAAATTGGGAATTTTCTCAGACTCTTTCAAAATATCTAATGGCACATGGCAAGGCTGCACTCTGTCTCCTTTAATTTTCTCTCTAGTTATGAAACCTTTAGGGATAGCTATACGCGCAAATAATTCTATTTGAGGTATAACTATAGACACATACAAGCACAAAATCGGTCTTTATGCAGAGGACGTGATCATCTCCATCACAGAACCCCAGCTTTCACTCCCACATCTCCATCAAACACTAGACCTCTTTAGTAAGGCATCCCTATACAAAATAAACTATTTGAAATCAGCCATGATTGGCATCAACTTGGAAAGTCCGGTCAAACGTGGCATTGCCAAAATCGTATCCTTCTCCTGGGCTCCAAACTCCACACTTCCCTATCTCTGGATTTCTCTGACCTCACCCTCTTCATGTTTGCTCACGCAAAACTTTGGCCAACTATTAGACAAATTACACAGAATGGCACAAAAAATGTATTTGCTACCGCATATACTCTATTACTTCCGAACTCTACCTCTACCCTTCTTACGCTTTCATCTCAATAAATTGCAAGCACTTGTGTCGTCATTCATAAACTCCCAAAACATTCAATAAACACCCGAGAATTAAAAGATCTACTTTATGCTCACCAACTGCCTCAGGAGGAATGAGCGCACCTAACATCAGTGCATACTATAAAGCGACTATACTTGAACAAGCAAAAATATGGTGGGCCCCGGCCACGCAATTCCCATGGCTCCTGATTGAGAAAGCAGCATTACCATCGGACCCTAAGCAAACACTCTCTGCAATATTGCTACAGAACCAGAAGCAACATAACTTCTTATACACAGTAAACGACACAACCAGAACATGGCACTCGCTCTTGCAATCTTCAGGTGGGATATCTCATGAAGTCCTCAAAGATATATCCCTTCTATCTTTACAATCCATCATACCAGACATTTCCCTTTCCAACTGGTCTCAAGCTGGAGTTACCACATTAAAGCACCTGTATGATGGGACTGTGCTTCTTTCCTTCCAACAGCTAAGGAATAAATTCCAGATCCCAGCTAATGATCTTTTCAAATATTTTAGAGTCCACTCCATGCTCTCCAAATGGCCTTGCTCAAGCAACCCCATTGTGAAACATACCATACGCTTCTATCTCAATACCAACTCCAAAAAGAAGGATATATCCTACTTCTACAACCTATTGACTAAGATTGGTGCCGACAAAAAACCCTGCAACATCCTAAAATGGGAAAACCAGCTCCATCACATGTATACCCTCCAACAATGACTCCACACTTTACAATCTCCTCTGAAATTCTCCAAATGTCTTACCCACTGGGAAGGAGTACAAAAACTATTTCAGAACTGGTATCTTACCCCAGCAAAACTCACCAACATCTACTCCACAACCACGGCCCATTGTTGGAGATCCTGTGGTCTGTACGGAACCTGCAACCCTCTGTCCTCAACTGATACTCTTTGGGTTGGACCTTGACCTCTGGCCAATCCACTCCCATGCACTTTTAACACATGTACTTATTGCCATCAGACTCTCCATCACCAGGAAGTGGAAATTGTCTGATCCCCCTTCTATAAGGGACATACTCTCCTCCTTAACCGACCAATGCCTCATGGAATTCATGTACGCCAAGGCCCACTTGCAAATACCTCTCTTTCAGAGAAGATGGACCCTATGGTTACATCACCCCAAATGCAAATTATAATCTTAAGCAGAGTTCTCCTCAGAGCGACTATGCACTGTTATTCGGTTTGATTCTGACTGTTATTCATCACTCCATGGTCAATACATGCCACTTTCACCTGCTGCCCTGCACGGACGGGGAGCACTGTCCCACTTCCAGGGGTGGCATGCTCTGTCCGCTTAGTCCTCTCTTCCTAGGTTCAACTTATGTATAAAACCACTATGATGCTAATCCTATACATTTCACAAAGTTTCAATGAACTTACTATGTATTGAATTGTCTATTATTACCCTCATTTGCATATTTCCAAATGTGAAGTATATCTTCTGTATATGCTCTTTTCTTGAAAAATAAAAACTTAAGTTTAAAAAAAAAAAATGCGCACATAATGTTTGTAGGTGCCTTCAACCATCAGATACCGTCCAACCAGCGTTACAGCTTTACGTGACCCTGTAACACTGGTCGGCCGATATCTGATGGTTGAAGGCACCTACATACATTATATGCACATTTTAACTGCTCAGTTTGTGAGTATATGGATTACTGCTTTAACCACTCCAGGTCCGCGCTATTGCCGAAATACGGCTCCAGCGCGGACCTGAAATGCCCGGACGACGTCCATGGACGTCGTCCGCTGCGCATGCTCCCGCTCGCCCCCTGGCGGCAGCGGCGGCGCGAGCGTGCCCGTGGGTCGGGCGGACTCGATGTCCGCCCGAGACCCGCGATCACTTTCGGGAGCCTCAGAACGGGGAACCGCCGTTGTAAACACGGCGGTTCCCCGTTCTGTGACAGGGGACATAGCAGATCTACTGATCCCTGTCACTGGGATCAGTTAGATCTGTTATGTCCCGGCCAGCCCTGCCCCTCCACAGTTAGAACACACCCAGGGAACATATTTAACCCCTTCACTGCCCCCTGCAGGTTAACCCCTTCACTGCCAATGACATTTATACAGTAATCAGTGGACATTTAAATTTCTGATCGCTGTATAAATGTCATTGGTCCCAAAAATGTGTAAAAAATGTACGACATTTCCGCCCCAATATCGCAGTCCCGATAAAAATCGCAGATCGCCGCCATTACTAGTAAAAAAAAAAAAAATAATAAAAACGCCATAAATCAATTCCCAGTTTGTAGACGCGATAACTTTTGCGCAAACCAATCAATATACGCCGATTGCGATTTTTTTTTTACCAAAAATATGTAGAAGAATATAAATCGGCCAAAACCGATGAATAATTTTTTTAATGGATTTGTACTTTAGCAAAAAGTAAAAAATATTGTTCTTTTTTGCAAAATTGTCGCTCATTTTTTGTTTATAGCGGTGATCAGAAATGACGCAGAGGGGATCAAATGCCACCAAAAGAAAGCTCTATTTGTGGGAAAAAAAGGACGCAAATTTTATTTGGGTACAGCGTCGCACGACCGCACAATTGTCATTCAAAATGCGACAGCGCTGAAAGCCAAAAATTGGTCTGGGCAGGAGGGGGGTTTAAGTGCCCGGTAAGGAAGGGGTTAATACATTTTACATTGCCATTTTTATGGCTTCAAATGTGGGTATAGGATAGTGTATATGGAGGTTTTCAATTTGTGTTTTTTTTTCTTTCTGTTGGTTGAACTGGATGGACTTTTTTCAACCAGATTAAATATCACACAGCCCTTTCTGTAAGGTACCTGATGTTTTTCTTTTGAAGTTTTACTTACCCTTTTAAGACTCCTCCCCAGCCTGTGACTAAAACACGAAAAAGGGAGCAAATATGCTTATCTCTATGTCATTCTGTTATCTTCTTCAATCAGCATGTTCCTTCCACTGCAACACAAGTGATTGGCTCCTTGTGCCGCTTCTCCCTCCTCTTATTTGAACTCTGCTTTATAGGGACCGCAATAAACTGATTCCAGATCATGAATTAAAATAATTTCATAAAAAAAATGTATTGATACACTAATGCTTACAGATATGTATTTTTTGCACCCTTTATATCTACCTGGATATAAAAAGCATATAAAAAGATGTATTGGGGGGGGGCATGGTGACCATGCTGTAGTATGGCTGCTTCCTAAAGGAGCTCCACTTAGGCCCCTGGGGATTTCAGCTTTCTCCAGAGGCCCGGCACATTCCACCATGGCGGTTTTGGTTCCCCATCTGTGGGAAAACCTTTACTGCGCCCCAAAAATAATGTGATCAGCCGCGGCCGGGTCAGCTGGCTGACTTTTTTTCAAAGTCCTCTGCTTGTGTCTGCCAAAATGGCACCAGCAGTTGCTCCCAGCGAGGAGCAGGCATGTTTCCAGAACATGCTGCAGGATTGCAGCCCATGCAGAGAGGGTCCCCTACAAGCCAGGCAGCCTCTTCCCCTTCCACCAGGAGTCTGGCCAAATCTAGACCACACAGGGACTCTCAGGATGGTTATTCTGAATCCCTGGATATGGAGACAAGCACCCTTTCAGCTTGCAGCACATGCATCTTAGCCCTCTGAGCATCCCTTTGCTGCTTTCTCCACATCTGACCTCCCAATATCTGGAAACATGCTCAAAAACATGCTAATTACCATGAGAACCTCTCTACAACTGAATTCCTGCTTCTGTCAGTTGCAGGTGGATGTCCAAGACCTGGGGGAACAGAGTGGATCACATCAAAGTTAAAATGTGCAAATATGCGGATTCCTTTAGCATGCTCATAGATGCGCATGCCACACACAAGGATGAGTTAACATGGTTAAAACCCAAAGTTGACTTGGAAAACAGATCCTGTTGCAGCAATTTAAAAATTTGTGGAGTTCCTGAGTCTGTCTAACAAGCCCAATTTCCACAGTTTGCAAGGGACTTCTTCCAGTCCACCTTGCCGTCACTGACGTCAGTGGATTTAACCATCGATAGAATCCGCCATGTTCCCAAACCAGAGTACCTTCCTTCCCATATCCCTAGGGATGTCATGCTCAGTGTGCAGTTTTACCAAGTTAAAGAACAGCTTCTGAAGACGTCCCCCAAACCAGAACAGAATCTCTCCAAGAATACCCTTCAGCTGCATAGAAATCTCCTTACCATTGCCAAAACTCTACGTAACCATAAGATCCTGCACCACTGGAAGTACCCTCTCAAGCTGACCATTACACACAACAGAGAAACCAAGACCAATTCCACCCTGGAGGAAGGATTGCAACTACTCCAAAGATGGGATATTATTCCTGACCCTCCATCTCCTCAACACTCATCTGCCCATCCTCCTCCAGTGGCAACAACTCCAGCAGCGGCAATCTTCTAAACACTAACACAGGGGGCTCATGAATGCCCATAATAGAATAAATTCACCTTCCAATTCCCTGCCACCAAAGCATCTTCCTCCTCGCTCCACCATGGCCTGTAAGAGCAGTGAAGTCTGCTTTTGGTCCCTTTGAAGGGCATTTTTTTATTAACACTTCCGCTCATCTACTCTTCAAGTTCACTTTAGTTGTTTGCTCAGTTTCTTCTGATACTCAACGCTGGACAGAGATTGCTTGGTTATGGTTCCTTCTATTTATTTCTTCTGTTTAAACACAGCTCTGGATTTCACACGTGTCATGGACTCACAACAACTGTTATTTGTGCCACTTGGACTTAAATTCAGTGCAGAATAGTTATTCTACTTCTCACCTTCCCTTCGGGGGAAGGGCGATCTGATCTCTAGGGATGGGCTGGATGTTCAAGTTGAAAGTAAGTTTGAGACAAATTTCGACTGTTCATTTGTTCGCAGAACAAACAAACATATGGGGCGTTCGTGGCATTTTCAAGCACTGCGGAATGCCCCATAATGCAATGGGAGATCGCAGTGCATTGACAGCTGCTGATTGGCCAAAGTATGCACGCTTTGGCCAATCACAGTGTGATGTTCTCTGAGAGTTATGATTGGCCAAAGGCAGGGTGCCTTTAGTCAATCAGGGCTCAGGGGCTAAATCCACGCCCCACATGATATACTGTAAGGCTGCTGCTTACACGGCGACCATATGTAGTGAATGAATGGAGATTAGGCTGGTAGTGTAGTGTGGTGTGCAGTCAGGCAGTGTAGTATATATAAAACAGTTCAGAGTATATAGTACAGTCAGTCAGTGTAGTATATATACAGTATTTCACAAAAGTGAGTACACCCCTCACATTTTTGTAAATATTTTATTCTATCTTTTCATGTGACAACACTGAAGAAATGACACTTTGCTACATTGTAAAGTAGTGAGTGTACAGCTTGTATAACAGTGTAAATTTGATGTCCCCTCAAAATAACTCAACACACACAGCAATTAATGTCTAAACTGCTGGCAACAAAAGTGAGAATATCCAAATTGGGCCCAAAGTGTCAATATTTTGTGTGGCCACCATTATTTTCCAGCACTGCCTTAATCCTCTTGAGCATGGAGTTCACCAGAGCTTCACAGTTTGCCCCTGGAGTCCTCTTCCACTCTTGGAGGTGTGTTTGGGGTCTTTATCATATTGGAATACTGCCCTGTGCCCCAGTCTCCGAAGGGAGGGGATCATGCTCTGCTTCAGTATGTCACAGTACATGTTGGCATTCATGGCTGCCTCAATGAACTGTAGCTTCCCAGTGCTGGCAGCACTCATGCAGCCCCAGACCATGACATTTGCAAAACCATGCTTGGCTGTAGGCAAGACACATTTGTCTTTGTACTCGTCACCTGGTTGCCGTCACACACACTTGACACAATCTGAATCAAATAAGTTTATCTTGGTCTCATCAGACTACAAGACATAGATCCATTAATCCATGGCCTTAGTCTGCTTGTCTTCAGCAAACTGGCTTTCTTGTGCATCATCTTTAGAAGAGGCTTCCTTCTGGGATGACAGCCATGCAGATCAATTTGATGCAGTGTGCGGCGTATGGTCTGAGCACAGACAGGCTGACCCCCCACCCCTTCAACCTCTGCAGCAATGCTGGCAGCACTCTTACGTCTATTTCTCAAAGACAATATGGATATAACGCTGAGCACGTGCACTCAACTTCTTTGGTCGACCATGGCGAGACCTGTTCTGAGTGGAACCTGTCCTGTTAAACTGCTGTATTGTCTTGGTCACCATGCTGCAGCTCAGGTTCAGGGTCTTGGCAATCTTCTTAAAGCCTAGGCCATCTTTATGTAGAGCAACAATTCTTTTTTTCAGATCCTCAGAGAGTTCTTTGCGATGAGGAGCCATGCTGCACTTCTAGTGACCAGTATGAGAGAGTGAGAGCGATAACACCAAATTTAACACACCTGCTCCCCATTCACACTTGAGACCTTGCAACACTAATGAGTCCCATAACACCTGGAGGGAAAATGGCTAATTGGGCCCAATTTAGACGTTTTCACTAAGGCCCCTTTCACACTGAGGCGTTGGAAAAATGCACGCAAAACATCAAGCGTTATTACCGTGTTTTTACCGCATTAGCGCTAATGCACAGGCGTTTTTCAAGCATTTTTCAAGTGCTTTTGAAGCGCTAGCATTAACTGAATAGCACAACCTCCTACATCACATCCTGTTTACTTCCTGGTATTTTGACCTTTCCACAACCTCTGGGTGTTTTGCTGGCGCTTATAACGTGCTATTAAAGTGCTTTACATTCATTTCAATGTATATGGGCGCTTTTAATGCACTTTTTTAAACGCGGCGCTAGCGCGACGCCCCAGTGTGAAAGGTACATTGGAATTAATGGGCAGCGTTTTAGAAGTGTTTTGGAAGCTCTATTTTTAGCTCTAAAATGCTAGGAAAGCGCCTCAGTGTTAGAGGTGTACTTACTTTTGGACATTCTCACTTTTGTTGCCAGCAGTTTAGACATTAATGGCTGTGTGTTGCGTTGTTTTGAAGGGACAGCAAATTTACATTGTTATACAAGCTGTACACTCACTACTTTACATTGTAGCAAAGTTTCATTTCTTCAGTGTTGTCATATGAAAAGATAGACTAAAATATTTACAGAAATGTGAGGGGTGTACTCACTTTTGTGAGATACTGTTCTATACATCACATACTGTAGATGAGCCACTTTACAGGCAGACTAAGAGAACCACCCAGGTACGATATTTAAATGAATATTCAATTTTGTTAGAGGCGCATGCGCGGAGCCCAGCGGAGCGGTCATGCAAAGCTGAAGCTCCGATACCCGAGAAGGGCCGGATCGCTTCACACAGCCGCCCGCGAACTGTCACCACTCAATCGGCATAGGTGAGACCCCTGAAAAGCAGGGGAGCCTGTCGGAAGCTTGGCCATGTCACATGGGGGAGGGAAATCATGCGGCAAATCGGCCCCCATACTTGAGGCCTTAAACCGCGGCACAGCCAAGATGGCGACCACACACAATACACATGCTGCCATGAGCGGCAGCTCTCAGGTCCGCAAGCAGCTCCAAGGTCTCCTGGAGCTACCAGAGGACTTTGAGGCCAAATTCCTGCCTGACAAGGAACAAGGTATGTCCCCGTCATCATTCAACAATTTGAAAGAATGTTACACAAGGCCCTGAAACAGACTTCGGAGCATATTACAAGTAGTCTGATGAAAGAAATCAGGGATCTGGGCTCGCGTACTGCAGCCCTGGAAGATAGGGTTGATGACATAGAAACTAGCGCTCAAGACCACCTTGCTGCAATTGAGAACCTTAAAGAAGGGAACCTGTCATTGCTATCCAGACTAGAAGAATATGAGAACAGAGCCAGGAGGTCTAACCTTCATATAAGAGGTATACCTGAAGCGGTCATTGACTTGCAGTCCACTATAACAGCACTCTTTCAGGAGCTAATACCTTCCTTGCCGCTTGAGCATTTAGAAATGGATAGAGTACACAGAGCCCTAATGCCCAAAAAACAGGATGGTCCTCCGCGCGATATTATCGCCAAGTTCCCCTACTACAGAACAAAGGAGCAGCTCCTGAATGCCGCCAGGGAGAAAGGCGACCTAACCTTCCAAGGCTACAAGTATCAAGTTTTTTCGGACCTTTCCCCGTTGACAATTTCCAAACGCAGCGCGATGAAACCCCTCCTGCTTGACTTGCAACAACAGCAAATAATGTATAAATGAGGATTCCCCTTCTCGGTTCGGTTCACACACCAAGGCACTAAACACAGGTGCAGATCCCTCCAGGAACTCCAACAAACCCTTCAGGAACTCCGTATCCTGGAACCTCCTGTAAATGCAGGGGCTTTTCGTCGCAAGGCAGGTGCATCTTTGCCACTCAAAGCATCCTTGTCGCCAAGTAAGCAGGGGAGTGCCCACATGCATAAGAGAAGCCGTTTAAACCTGGTCCAAACAGACCAGGAGGACTCCATGGATTGACTCCACGCCCTGGGTAACCTGACCCTTTCCCATTCCTCCTGGCACTTAGTGCCTTGAACTGGCACCGCTATCTCACGCATTATTGGGAATCTCTTTTCGTTAACATTAGGTTCTTTCTGGATATCCACCACCCTAGATCCCTGCTGCCCAACAAGCGGACCTCCCTTTCACCAGAGATCCCCCTTTAACCTACTATCTCCCCGTTGGAGAGCGAACAATGTTACATCCGGTTAAGCAAAAAAAAAATGCTGAAAAATCCTTGAGGCGTTCCAAGCATAATTATTTTATGAAGGCCAACAAGCCTGACACACCTCTAGCCCGAACATTAAAGAGCATTAATAAACCTAGTAAATAGAGTTGAGCGAACTTCTAGAAGTCCGGGTTCTGCTGGTTCGGCAGAACTTCGGGACAAAGTCCGGGTTCGGGTCCGGACAGAACCCAAACTTTGTCCCGGACCCCGAACCCCATTGAAATCAATGGAGACCCGGACTTTTAGGTACAAAAAGTGCTGTAAAATAGTCCTGGAAGGTCCTAGAGGTCTGCAAAAGGAAGGAAATGTGGGTAAGGGTGGGACAAGTGACCTACAAAGAAATGGGGACAGGGAAATAACTTAAAATATGTTTAAAAAAATAAAAACATAAAAAATGCAAAAATGTAGATCATCTTCAAAATGGGTCTGAAAAGTATTAATTAACATTAGAGGCCATAGAACTGTTCTAAAATCATCTTCAAACTATGTCAAAAAAGTATAAATAAGCCGGGAGTACCCATATCACTGTTCTGCAAAATGTGTGTATCACTTTAAAGCAAACCGGAAATCATTACACATCTTTTATTCACACTTCTTTTTAAAATGTGTGTATCACTTTAATTGAAACCGTCAAACATTGCACATCTCTTCTGCACAATTATTTCAATTGTGTGTGTCACTTTAAATCAAACCGTCAATCATTCAACATCTTTTATTCACACTTCTTTTTAAAATGTGTGTATCACTTTAAATCAAACTGTCAAACATTGCACATCTCTTCTGCACAATTATTTCAAGTGTGTGTGTCACTTTAAATCAAATTTCACTATGTGTGTAAAATTTTTCTTCACACTTATTTTCTACAACTTACTAACTAC
>BLSH010191022.1:1427769-1440898 GCA_018402905.1 Glandirana rugosa
TGCTACGGTTTAGCCTACTAGGTCCCCGCTATTTCACTGCAGTGCCACGAGTCACGAGTTCACTCACGAGTTTTTAAACACTGGTAGAGTATCATACACACACACGAATGGTCTTTAGTCACCATACTTTCGCCCTTCAAGTTACCAAAGGATACCTACTGAGGGAAGAACCAGACGCTACCATGGGAGACCCAAGGAGGTCTCCCAAGGATACGGAGAAGTCATACGCCACTTTAGCGAGGGTACGCCAAACCAATTTTACTCTTGTTCCTTTTTGAGGTATCGCATTAAGTTAAAGAGTGTCTTTAAATAATTTATGTCTAATTCTTGTGAATGTATGAGAAATTGAATTACGCTATGGAGTTTTTCCTTGTTCTCATTTTAACCAAACCGCATGGGAGCGATTTCACCGCATACTGAAGAGGCATAGGAACCCTCTGGAGGAACCCAGAGGGTACCATCGCAGACCAAGAAGGGAGTCATCCATAGGAAACCATTGAACTTCCCGCTTTCATACCACTGATTTCTGGTAAGCACACACACATACTATGAGATGGTCACAAATTTTTGAGCACTCACTTGAGCACTGAGCACCGTGACGTCACTTTATCGCCCCTGGATCATCCGATTTGGCATCGTCTTTGCTGGTACTTTACCAGCTTCTGGTAAGTACATTCACTCACCTTTTTTGGATCATCACCACCTCTAGCACCTGATTATCAAGTCACCTGTCACTGGGTACCCAAGTTCAATCTGGAACAGTAAACTGCATCAACTTTACTTTCCTGTGTATCTACCGCAGTTACCGTATATATTTACACATGAACTTTAAAAGGACATTACTATATGGTCATTGAAAGCAAGCATTCTAAAGAACACTAATGTATGGTCATTGAAAGCGAGCACTTGCTATTGGTGTATATTTAATTGTATACTCATGTTTGGTTTATCTTAAGAATACTTCTGACCTAGCGCTGCACTCTCTGTTCCCCATTCTTTACAACCTTGTCTGTTGTCGTGTCAGCTGCTTAGGTAGCGCAGTATTCCCCTAACCCAGATACCACCACAAACTTTGCCTTTTCGCCGATGACATTCTTATATTCCTCTCGTCCCCATTGGTTTCAGGCCCAAACCTCCTACCTATATTAGATAACTTCAATCTCGGGGTTGAAAATGAACCCCAAAAAATCAGTAGCCCTTAACATCTCTCTATCAAACTCTGAAGTTGAGACATTACAGGACTCTCTCCCTTTTTCTTGGGCGCCCAACTCATTACACTACCTAGGTATATATCTTACTGCAGACCACACAAGACTATTTTCATGTAATTATCCCAAATTACTAAGACAAGTAACAGACCTTCTAGCCCAATGGACCCCCTTGCCCATTTCATGGATTGGACGCATTAATGTGATTAAAATGGCCATTCTCCCAAAATTCTTATACCTGTTCCGGGTCCTTCCAATACCGGTCCCAGCATACTTCCTTAGACTCCTCCAGAAACGATTAATGGACTACATCTGGGGTCCATCCAAGCCTCGGATTAATAAACGGACTTTGTTTCTACCCAAACTCAGCGGGGGATTTGGAGTACCAGACTTCGCTATTTACTATAAGGCAGATCAAGTAGCAAGTTTGACTAAGTATCACGCTACTCAGGAGATACCCACTTGGGTAGCTATTGAGTCGGTGGAGGTGAACCCTCTATCTCTTTCTAACCTCCTTTGGCTCCGGCCATCTGACTGTAGGTCGCTACAAAATCTGATTATTAAGCATTATCTCACCCTCTGGGACTACATTAGGACAAAACACCAACTTCAATCACAACACAATCCTATGCTATCTTTTTTGAAAAACCCGGCATTTTTACCGGCATGGGATTCCCCAGCCGGCTTTGCCCATTGGGCTTCTTGGGGATTACACCAGTTGGCAACGCACTCAGATCTAATCCCTTTTCCAACTCTGGCAGAAATATATCAGTTACCTAATAATGAGCTATTTAGATACCTCCAGATTAAAAAATGTTATTCCCCTCTAGGTACAAATACTACACCGCTAAACCACCTCTCAATGTTTGAGCAGTTCTGTAAAAAAGACCCTCATGCTAGGGGCCAAATATCTCAAATATACACACAACTTCTGACCACCCCAAACACCCAAAAACCGAAGTATGCACAACTGTGGGAGGCTGATCTGGAATGTAGTTTTGACACTGCTGACTGGTCAGCAATTTGGTCCGCTACCAAATCCTCTTCCTACAGTTTGCACGCCATTGAAACAAACTATAAGGTCCTTCTCAGATGGTACTTGGTTCTGGCCCATATTGCAAAATTTGTGCCCTCCTATTCGGCAACATGCTGCAGAGGTTGTTCAGACCCTGGCACTCAGTTACATACATGGTGGTCATGTCCAGTAGCACAAACATTTTGGAAATACATTTTTGCCTTGGCTTCACACATGTTCAACAAACAAATCACACCTGAGCCAACTATAGCTCTGCTAAATCGTAAGCCTGAAGCTTTAAATAATAGACAATTTAAGTTGCTCCTCCAACTGCTGACAGCGGCCAAGCAAACTATTGCCAAAGCGTGGAAAGCCCCGAGCCTAAATACCATAGAAGTCAAAAACAGGATGACTAATTTCATGATTCACGCTAAAATTGAAGCTTTAGATAGGAAACTAGATCATAAATTTGAAAACTTTTGGAATCCCGGGATCTCCAAATGTCTCCCACCAGATTTTGATCTGAAAGTTCTCCTCCTATGGTAACGCCATGCATTCTTTTTTTTTTTTTTTTTTTTTTCCATAAAGTTTATTATAGATATGATAGGAAGTTACAATATGGTATTACAGGATGAATCATCCAAGATAATTATAACACAAATAATATGAGTATACAGAGTTGCAAAATAGTAATTGACATCGTAGGGGAATTACATATGCACATTGTAGTTACATTCTTTTCATCAAAGTAAAAGAGAGTATATGGGCACTACATATGGTCACAGTTGGGGTGTAACAAGGGTTATGTTGTATGCCTTGTCAGGTCTATCTGTCGAGGAGGGTAATGTGAGTGGGGGATGAAGTATCCTTGGTGGCTTAGGTATGGTCCGTTGATGTGTGGTAACTTTGGCAAAAATATGAGGGGGGGATGTGGGGGGAGGAGGGGGGAGGGAAAGGAGGGGCTAGAGGGAAGTTAGTTGAGGGTGTGGGGAGGTGGGGGTTCAGCTCCCATCGCTCGGGTTCAGGGGGGTATGTGGTGGTTATGTCTGTCGAGTTTGGTCCTCTCTTGTCAGCTCACCTTCCTTGCTTGGGGGGGGGGTAAGTGCTCAGGACTAGGTAAGTATAAATCCTTATGTTATTCAAACTGTGTTTGTTTGAGAATTGGAGGTTAGACTTTTAGGGATTAGAAAGTGTCTCAGTCGGTGGGGTGTTTGTGAAGTCCTATCTGGTGGATGTGTGGGTAGTGGAGTTCTGGCCGTAGTAGGGGAGTTAAAGTTTAATGGGAGCCCATTAGGGTGTTGTATCTATCCGTTGTGCAAAAGTGGTTCCAACATGACCAAGTGTGCGAAAATCTGTCTGGGCGATCTCGAGCTACCGCAATTAGCTCTTCCATGTCAGCAGTTTTTTTTATGCGTGTAAGCCATTCTTTGATTGATGGGGGGTGAATGGATCCCCAGTGAAGGGGGATACACATTTTGGCTGAATTTAACATTGAAGGAATCAGGGTTTTAGAGTAATGGTGCGCAGGCATTTCAGAATGATGGAGTAAGAGTTGAGCCGGTGTGTTGTCTAAAGTGAAAGTTGATACATCTGCAATGATTTCTCTGACTTGTTTCCAGAATGGTTGGATTAGGGGGCATGACCACCATATATGCGTTAAGTTTCCTGTAGCATCATAGCATCTCCAGCATTTGTTTGAAAGAGCTGGCTTGAATTTGTGAAGCATTACTGGAGTTCTGTACCAGCGAGACAGTAACTTATAGCTGTTTTCCTGTGTGGAAACATTTAGGGAAGATTTGTGTGTTAGTGTGGCTATGCGTTCCCATTGCTCTTCTGTCAGAGAGATGTTTAGTTCTTTTTCCCAGTTTTTGCACATTGTCAGGGATTTCATAGAGCAGTTAGAAGAGAGGATGTTGTATATTACGGAAATTAGGTGTCGCTGGGGATTGGTTTGAATGCATAGCTGTTCAAACGAGGTCAAGGGGCGCGATACAGCAGAATTACTGTTGATAGATCGTAGGAAGTGCCGCATCTGGAAGTAAGTCCAGAGGGGGCATTTCGGTGAGGCAGATTTTGTTGGTAGGGAGGATCTATCAAGGAGTATGCCATTGTGGTAGCAGTGGTGAGCAAGTATTACGTCATGAGCCCATGTGTGTTTTAAAAAGCTAGCAGACATTCCGGGGGGGAAGGCAGGATTGTGTCTTATGGGGGTGAGGGGTCCTGGGGTGGAGGAAATTTTAAGCGCTGTGCAGGCATTCCTGAAGTAGTGTAATGTTGAGTTGATAAGTGGATGAGATTTAAGTGTATTGGGAATATTTGGGGTCATTGTCCACGGTAGGAATTGCGTGGGTACGGCGGAGAAGGAGTTTTCTATTGCGACCCAGTCCTTTTGGGATATGTGGGTCGACCATTCTACTATTCTGGTTAAGTGGCAGGCCCAGTAATACTTTTTGAGGTCAGGGAGGCCTATGCCGCCTTTCGTCTTGGGTATCGTTAGTTGTTGGTGAGAAATTCTGGCCTTCCCCTGTCTCCATAGGAAACTGGAACATAGTTTGTTGTATGCTGTGAAGTAGGATGGAGGGATTTTGATGGGGATGGTCTGAAATAGATATAGCAAGCGGGGCAGGATATTCATTTTAATTATTGCGGCTCTTCCAAACCACGAGAAATGGGCCTTGGTCCATTTTTCCAGATCATTGGCAATTACTTTAAGAATAATGGAGTGATTTTTGGAAAAGAGGTCTGAGATGTTTGGGGTTAAATTAATTCCTAAATATCTAATATGGTCTTGGGCCCATTGAAAGGGGAAGTTTTGTTTGCATTGCTGGAGTGTCTCTACGGGTAGGGAAATATTTAACGCTTGGGATTTGGAATAGTTGATTTTAAAATTGGATATGTAATGGAACAAATCTAGGTCATTCAGGAGATTCGGGAGCGAGATGTGGGGTTCTTGTAGGAAAAGTAAGATGTCGTCTGCAAACGCTGCAATTTTGTATGTGTGGTCACCTATTGGGATCCCTTTAATATCATTATTATTTTGGAGACATCTTAGGAAAGGTTCAAGTGTTAGGACGAAGAGGATTGGGGATAGGGGGCATCCTTGTCTTGTCCCGTTTGTTATGGAGAAGGCGTTCGACAGGTGTCCGTTGGTTCTGACCCTGGCCGTGGGGGTCGTGTACAGAGCCATAATGGCGTTAAACATCCGATCCTGGATTCCAAGATTGCGGAGTACAGCTCCTAGGTAATCCCAGGACAACCTGTCGAACGCCTTCTCTGCGTCGAGCGAAAGGAAGAAGCCTTTCTGGTTATGTAGTTTGAGCCAGTGTTGGATGTTTAGGGCCTTAATTGTGTTGTCCCTAGCTTCCCTGCCAGGGATGAATCCTACTTGGTGCTTTCCTATGAGGGAGGGGAGTAATGGTAAGAGACGATTAGCTAAAATTTTGGCGTATATTTTGACATCTACATTAAGGAGGGATATAGGCCTATAGTTGGTTACTGAGGTGGTGTCTTTACCTTCTTTTGGTATTACTGTTATGTGGGCTTCTAAAAGTCTGTGTAATGGGGATGTGGAAAAAGGGATGGAATTTATAGTGTTGAGGAGGTGGGGTTGCAGTGTGTCTGCAAATGTCTTAAAGTAGGCGTTTGTGAACCCGTCTGGGCCAGGGCTCTTGCCATTTTTCAGCTGATTGGTGGCAGTCTTTAATTCTTCTGCTGATATGGGTCTTTCTAGATTTTTGCTGTCTTCTGTGCTAATGCGTGTGGGGTAGTGTGTTTTGAGGAAGTTTTCAATTATAGTTGGCCTAGGTTGCTGGTTTCTAGTCTTGGTGTGGTCTTTAGGGAGGTTGTAGAGGCCCGAATAATATTGTTCGAATTGTTTGGCTATGTCGATTGAGTTGGATAGAGTTTTCCCTTGACCGTTGTTTATTGTGTGGATAGTTACATTCGCTTTCTTGGAGTGGAGTGCCCTGGCCATGTATTTCCCGCATTTGTTGCCAAATTCATAGAAGAGTTTTTGTTGGAGGGTGAATTGTCGCTTAGTTTTTCTGAGTAGTTCTTCTCTTAGTAGTTGTCTGAGTGTTGTAAGTTCAGGAAGTGCCTGTGCGTCTTGGGATTGTTTGTGTGTCTGTTCCAATCGTTTAATTTTTTGTATCAGGTCTGATATAGTTTTTTGGTGGGCTTTTTGTTTGGCTTTTTTCATCGCTATGAATTTACCTCGAATGACGCATTTGTGAGCTTCCCATTGGATGAGTGGGGAGGTGTCTGGAGTTACGTTTCTACTAAAGTAGTCCCGAATGGATTCCCTGATTTCTTGGATATCTTTTTCTGAGGTTAGCAAGGTCGAGTCTAAGCGCCAAATTTTGGTGAAGGTCGTTGTTTCCGGGAATGTGAGGGTCATTGTTATGGGGTGGTGGTCCGACAGGAACATGGGTTCGATTGTTGTGGCTGTTAAGAATGATAAGTCTTTTTGGGATAGAAAAATGTAATCTATTCTTGAGTGTTTGTTGTGAGGTGGGGAATAAAAGGTAAAGTCCTTTTCATCTGGGTAGGTTGTGCGCCAGGTGTCGTGCAGTAGGAGTCTTTGTAGTTGTAATTTTATTTGCTTTAGTGCTTTATAAGGGATAGAGGTAGTACCTGTTGAGGTGTCGAGTAGTGGGCATAGGGGTACGTTAAAGTCGCCTCCTAGTATGGTAAGGCCGGATTGGAATGTCTCTAGACGGTGTGCAATGGATCTGAAAAAGGTTACTTGAGCAGAGTTGGGACAATATACGTTTGCTAGAGTAACTGGGCGGCCTTGTAGGTGGCCTTTCAGGAAAATATACCTGCCTTCCTCGTCAATAAGTGAGTCTGTGAGGTTCCAGTCTAGGTTTTTGGATAGGAGTATGGAGACTCCTTTTGTTTTAGCTAGTGGGTTGGTGGCATGGTAGGCTGTGGGAAAGAAGCGATTAGTGATTTTGGGGGTCTTTCGTGTGACAAAATGCGTCTCTTGCAAGAATACAATGTTGGCCTTGAGTTTGTGCATTAAGTTGAGAATTTGGCTTCGTTTTTCTGGAAGATTGAGGCCCTTAGCATTGAGTGATATAGTCTTCAGGGTGATTTTTTTTGTAAGGGGTTGTGAGTCTGACATGGTGTACAGGGTCGTAGTGTCAGGGCGGTGTTGGGGCGTGTGCCTCAGTCGGTGTGTGTAGTTAGTAGATTTGAGAGGTTATAGGAAGATACAAGAAGGCGGTGTGTTGGGCGGACAAAAAGTGTGGTCCTGCCCGAGCGATGGGAGTTTTTATTTTTAGGGGGAGGGAGGGGAGGGGAGGGCAGAGGGGAGCGTATAAGGGAGGGTGGAGGGGGGTGAAGGAATAGGGGAAGTCGGGATTCCGGAGGGGAGACTATATGTAAATAGCCTTCCCAATGTTTAGAGTGGTTCCGGTGTGTGTTGACGGGGAGTTTGAGGTCCCTGTCTTGTGGGAGGTTGGCGAGGGTTGGAACTAAGAAAGAATTAAGTGTGTAGGGGGTGACGAGTCCTGTTTTACCGGGGAGTTTTAAATGCTGGTCTTTAATTTGGTCAAGCCATGGAAGAGAAAAGGGGAATTTCCATTCTGTCTGGGTATGAGGATTGTATATTTCTGGGGTTAGGGTCACGGTTAATTTACCATGTATCTATGGTAGGAGGTTTTGCAAAGTGTGTGGGCTGTGCAGTGGGGCCTGAGGTCATTGGTCAAATATGTATTAAAATCACAATTCTGTTCAACCAAATGCATTACATGGTAGATCAATGACCTAGTGTTGTGGCGTGTTTCTGTTAGGTGGGGTCAGGAGTCATATTGTGTCTACAATCGTATAGATGTCTTGCCCCAAAAAGGTTAAGAACATTATGAACATGTTATGTTAGTTAGGCCGTCCTTCGTTCTTTCTATGGTTCATAACTGATAATAGTCTTTTAACTCATAAACTTAAACCCTTAACCTAAAGCCATGGAGTGGCGATGTGCAACCGGTTTTTACCACTGTAGTGAGGTCTATAGTTATTGTCATGTTTGGTTTGATTATGGAGGTGCTAAGTTTAGCACATAAGGTATCCACCTTTGTGGTAGAATTTGTTATAGCTGCTTGAGGGTAGGTTGTGAGGTCGCACGTCGCCGCTCTCTGGGGAGGGCCTGCATCATTTTAAGAAAAAACAATCACAACTAGTGTTCTGGGTTGAACCCATGCTCTATTCAAAAGCTTTACACTTAACAAAACAAAGTTATTAAACTTGTGGAAAGAAAAAACAATGTTTCTGTGTGGAGAATAAGCAGACGTCTGCACATCCTGTAGAGGGGATGGAGGATCAGGTTAAAAGAAGACAAGGTGGGGCATAGTATATTGGGGAAGGTAAATGCGGAGCTTGATGGGATCAACAGGCGGGTGGAAGGTTTCCAGCCAGGGGTAAAGGATAACTGGGATAAAGTTGAGCAAGTGTCTTTTGGGAAGCAGGCTCTGTTTTATTGTTTGAGTGATTGAAAAGTTTTGATCATGGTTTTTGTTCATCTTGTATGTTGAAGGTGTTGTGGGGATGTTGTCCAGGCGTCTCCATGGTGTGAGGTATTGGTTAAGTGTATATGTGTTTTACCTGCAGTCCCGGATATAGGAGTGGGGGAGTTACCCATGACCAAGCCTGTTCTTTGGGTTCTACAGTCTGCTTGGATTCAGGCGATAGTTCTTGTCGTTGTGGTCGCTCAAGTTCATGGGGTCATCCACGATTACGGGTAACTGAAAAAAAAGAAGGGGGGTAGAACAAAAGAGAAGAGATAGGAGAGGAGGAGGGGGGGAAGCGGGAGGCTGGGGGTTGAGATAAGCTGAGTGAATTGGCTGGCTGGATGATGAAAAAACAATTAATGATCCTTTGTTCTGCTTCATCTTATTGGCTTCTTGTTTCTTCGGGTCTAGCAGTTCTCTTTCGAAGTATTTAGTGGGGGTGATGGAGAAGTGAACTCAGGATAAGTGGGTTGTACAGGTTACCTGTTGATCAAGAGGCATATCTTCGTGGATCAGTGTTGTCTAGGTCTCCTGTGAGCTGGAGAGGAAGTGGGGCTATTGGCTGTGATGTGTCTGGCCGTTGATGAGCTGGAATCCCTTGGTGATGTGGATCTCCGACGTCTAATATGAAAGTCATCACGAACTGGGATGGCGTCTGTAGAGGATGTTCTCCTTAGGTTTCCAGGGTTGTCACTACTGTACCAGTCTGGGAGATCCAGGTGAGGTAGGTTGAATGTGTCGCAGAAGGAGCGTAGGTCCTCTCTGAAGCGTATGGAAGCCGACTGGTTCTGAAAGGTGGCAGAGAGACAGAAAGGGAACCTCCATCTATATTGGATGCCTTTTTCTCGCAGGAGGTCTAGGAGCGGCCGTAGTACTCTTCTGTTGTGAAGTGTAATGGGGGAAAGATCCTGAAAGAGTTTTATTTTTGTGCCACGGAATAGTAGGGATTGGCGATCTCTGGCTCTGCGGAGGATATCCTCTTTAATTTTGAAATTGACGAGGCAGCAGATCACGTCCCTTGGGGGGTCAGTGTCCCGTCTTCTGGGCTTCAGGGCCCTATGTATGCGTTCTAGCTCAATTGGTGTTTCTGGCGGTCTGCCAAGTAGATCATTGAATATATTGATGGCGGCGTGTGTAATCTGGTTATGTTCAATTGTTTCAGGCATACCTCTTATCCGTATATTATGGCGGCGTCCGCGGTTTTCTAAATCTTCCAAGTGTCTCTGCATGTCTCTCATCTGGTTGTTTTGGGAATAAACAGATTCTTGAAGTTGTTGTATTGCTGTGCTGTGTACCATTGTAGTTTCTTCTATGTCTTCAATCTTGTTGTTCATGGACTGTATTTCCCTCTTTAATTCAGATATGGCTGATGTCATGGCTGCTGTTAAAGATTCCTTTATATCTTCTGCCACTAACCTGAGATCTGCCATGGCTAGTGGCTGTGCTCTGGGTGAGTCCCGTTGTTGCTGGGAGCCGCCGCTCTGTCTCCCTGGTGGGCTCAGACTGGAGGAGCGTGGTGCGGCCTGGTAGGCCCGATCTGAAGCCGGGGACTCGCGTGATTGCGAGCGGAAGAGCTCGGGTATGCTGCGGCCGGCGCGTGCGCTCGTTCGTCTGGGTGACCGCGAACGGGCTGGGGACGGTTCCCTAGATGTTTTCCCCATCTTGGAGCTGATTTGGTGGCGAGTGGCTTGTAGGAGAAGGCAGATGATTTCCCCGGTGTACAGGAGCTCAGGAATCAAGCGTCCATGCTGTTCCGACGCCAAGCCACGCCCCCCGCATTCTAAACGTAAAGGCTCGTGTGTGATCTGGAGGACATCCCAGTGGACCACATCTTTCCCCCTCTCTTTTTTCTATCTTTCCTCTTTCACTCCTCCTTCTCTCTTTCTCCTTTGTTGACCACTCCAATGCCATATACGTGGATAGAGTATCGAAGTGTAGAATATTTAGCACTAAGATTTGACTTGTGTGTTGCCCGGGGTATTGGCAGAGCTTAGTCGTTACCTAGACTACTCAAGCTCATTTTCTAGCTTAGGTTAGTGCTAAGCGAGACTCGCCTGACCTCATTATACCCGCTTCCTCACATTTCAGGTGCAGGCATGCTCCCATCTGGGGCACCTGGGTCTGGAAAGGGTTGATCGAGTCTCGTTACTTGCACGGCAATAGAACAATAGAAGATTTAAGTTGAGCGCGTCTCATTTTACCTCTGTCATCTACTGTAAGTCCCGTTCAACAATGTGCTTACTATATACATGTATTCGGCAATTGTGTGTGGAATGTATTCTACATCATGTTTTGTGTATAGCACTGTACAACATTTGTGTTTTACAAAACTAATAAATGATTTAAACTGGAATATTTCATTTTTGTTGTTTCACTTTAAGCATTAATAAAATCACCGCTCCTGAAAAGACGATCATTTTAAAAACTTTTTTTTGCATTGATACATGTCCCCTAGGGCAGTACTCAGGTCCCCATGCACTTTTATGGCAATAACTTGCATATAAGCCTTTAAAATTAGCACTTTTGATTTTTCATGTTCATGTTCCATAAACTTTAATAGGGTTCGCATGTTCGCTAGAACTTTTTGGCTGTTCACGGTGCTCTGGTGCAAACCGAACCAAGGGGTGTTCGGCCCATCCTACTGATCTCTCTTTTTATTTCTATAATATGGGAGTTAAAATTATGTCTATTAACACTAGAGGGCTAAACCACCCAGCCAAGCACTTTTCTTCGTAGCAAGACGCACGTAATACCTGAGCTGATATTGTATGCACCCTGGAAACACATTTCCACCTGCACGCCACCCCTAGATGCATGCATAAAGACTTCCCACGCGTCTTTATGGCTTATTAGCTACTCTAAAGAGAAGGAGGGTGCTTCTTGCCATAAAGTGGTGGGGGTATATGCTCCCAACACACACCAAATCTGATTTCTACATAAACTGATGTCCAGGGTTGGACCAAGACATTGTACTTCTTGGGTCTAAGAATAAAATGCTGCCCCCCCAAAAAAAAAATCATGCCCACCAAAAGGCCACCACATCCATTATTTTATATCATGATAATTAAAACTGAAATGAAATGTATTAGGAAGTCAGATTTACATGCAACAGCACCTTGTCTTTATGCAAAATTATATGGCATACCATTATATTCAATTGCAAGGGGCAGGCTGGGGTAGTATAGGAGCAGGCTAGGGCAGAATATAGACAGGCTAGGGTAGTATAGGGGCAGGCTATGGTAGTATATAGACAGGCTAGGGTACAATATAGACAGGCTATGGCAGTATATAGATAGGCTAGGGAAGTATAGGGATGGGCTAGGGCAGTACACGGGCAGGCAGAGCAGCCAAGGGGGCAGTTGTCATCCTAACATATAAAACTGCTGGAAAAAAATCTTGGTCGTCAATTTTCTGGGTAAATAGAAGAGAAGGAGAGGCGTTCATGGTTCAATTTGCTGCCCCTCTCAAAGTGCTGACTGGGTCCAATGGACCCACTGGGACCCGTGGTAGGGCCGACCCTGCTGATGTCCAGAATAGACTTGTGCATGGCTAAAAAATTTGTTTTTTTCGTTTTTCGGAAATTCAAAAAATTCGGAAATTCGTAAATTAAAAAAATTCGTAATTCGGAAATTCGTAAATTTAAAATTCGGAAATCCAAAATTCGGAAATGTGCGGTAATTCTGCAATTGCGGTAATTCAGAAATTTGGAAATTTGCGGTAATTCGGCAATTGCGGTAATTCGGAAACTCGGAAATTTGCGGTGATTCGGCAATTGCGGTAATTCGGAAATTTGCGGTAATTCGGCAATTGCGGTAATTCAGAAATTTGCGGTAATTCGGCAATTGCGGTAATTCGGAAATTCGGCAATCGGAGCAGACGAAAATCCGAAATTCGGAAATTCGGAAATCCGAAAATTGGAAAAAACTAAGAATATTTGAAATAATAACTAACTAATAACTATTAAATTTTAGGCATTGGAATTTCCTTGAAAGTTTGGCTGTTAATGAACTTAATATGAAATTTAGCACTAATAGTCATACTTTCAAGAAAATGTCAATACCTATATTTAATAGTTATTTATTATTATTTCAAATATTCTTTTTTATTTCCGAAATTTGGAAATAAGGAAGAACATTTGAAATAATAAGTTATTAATTTATAATTTTTACTTATTATAAATTATAATAAGCTATTATTATTTCAAATGTTTTTCCTTATTTCTGACCTTTGCAGTGTGTGACTGTATATATGCATACTGTATGTATGTGTGTGTGTGTGTGTGCATACTGGGTGTGTATATACTGGGTGTATATTGGATGTATATTGTATGTATACTGTGTGTTTACATACAATATAAGCACAGTATATACACACCCAGTATGCACACACACATACATATG
>BLSH010191022.1:1512844-1524961 GCA_018402905.1 Glandirana rugosa
TTCTCTTGTCGTCACCTGTCTTCTTTGTTCATACTAGGGTCATATGGTGGAAAGAGAGTAGCACAGGGCACACATCACACTGAGTAATGTCTCTTGTGCTGTTTTTTATTTTTTTTAATTTACTGCATTTTTGTTTTAAAAAAACATTAGCACATTGCAAACCGTCATTATTCAGCTGCATGATAAGTGGGTTTCTCTAGTGTGGATGCTTGCTGAACGCAACAAAACATTATATCTTCATTTATTAAGCACCCAGGAACATGTTAGCAAAGAAAAGTCAGTATTCAGAAAGGTTTGCATCCCCTTTCTGAATATTAGAGCCTCCCGATTCTAGTTTTTTATGTTTGTTTTAATATTGATTAATAGTCTCTTGTTTCTTCTGTCCACTGCTGTTCTCTTCTTCTTTGGAGGTAAGCCTTAGCTAGTTTACATCAGTATATTAGGCTTTCTAAGCTTCCTATCTATATTATCCTTTACTGTATGATACCTATAAATTCCATGACTTCTCCCAACATTCTTTAGATTAAGTAAGAATATATTCTTCCTCTATTGCTTCATCTATCCTTTACTGTTTAACAGTAAGCTAAACAGCAACACTCAATGCCAAACAACAGCAGCTGTAAAAGCATATAAAATGAATCAAAAACACTTGATGCAAGTACTGTATTGCCTTGTATAAATGTATAGTAATTCCACAATTTGAATAGGAAATCTAGTTTTGTGCACTGTTATGTAAAAAGAACGCGGCAGGTTTACAGAGGGCACACAGATGAGCAACTAAAAAAGTGGACTGGGAACCTCACTTCAAACCTCTACCCTCAAAAAGGGATTTAAGTGGTTGTAAAGCATTTTTTTCTCAAAATGATAAATATGCTATGCTTACCTGCTCTGTGCAATGGTTTTGCACAATGTGGCCCCTAACTAGACATGTGCAGAACAGAAAATTTTGTTTTTGATAGATAGATAGATAGATAGATAGATAGATAGATAGATAGATCATTATGTTATTAACCACTTCAGCCCCGGAAGGATTTCCCCCTTTAGGACCAGAGCCCTTTTTGCGATTCGGCACTGCGTCGCTTTAACTGAAAATTGCGCGGTCGTGCGGCGTTGTACCCAAACGAAATTTGCGTCCTTTTTTTCCCACAAATAGAGCTTTCTTTTGGTGATATTTGATCACCGCTGCGTCATTTCTGATCGCCGCTATAAACTAAAGAAGAGCGACAATTTTGCAAAAAAAAACCAAATTTCTTACTTTTTGCTAAAATACAAATCCAAAAAAAAAAAATATAAAAAAACATTTTTTTTCATCGGTTTTGGCCAATTTATATTCTTCCTCATATTTGTGATAAAAAAAATCGCAATCGGCGTTTATTGATTGGTTTGCGCAAAAGTGGACGCGTTTACGGATGATGAGAATTCATTTCTGGGGTTTTTATTTCTTTTTTATTTTTTACTAGTAATGGCGACGATCTGCGATTTTTAGCGATACTGCGATATTTCAGCGGACATTTCGGAACATTTTGACACTTTTTTGGGACCATTGGCATTTATACAGCGATCAGTGCTATAAAAATGCACTGATTACTGTGTAAATGCCATTGGTAGTGAAGGGGTTAACCTGCAGGGGCGCTCTAAGGGTTAACAGTGTTCCCTGGGCGTGTTCTAACTGTATTTGGGCTGCCCTAGCTGGGGAAGGGAAGCGATCATAGCTTCCATGTAGAGGAAGGGTGTGATCACAGCCCTTCCCCCTCTCACAGAACGGAGGTCCGTGTTTACTTACACGGACCTCCGTTCTTTCACTCCGGGGGGGGGGCATCGCGGGTGGCCAGCGGAGATCGAATCCGCCGCACCCGCTCCCTGGCCCTCCCCTGACACAGTGAGCGTGCGGGCGCGCCTCTGGCGGCACGCGCGCTCACTGGGCGCGATCTCGCAGCCTCCGTCATATGACGGCGATTTGCGCAGGAGCGCCACACTGTCGCCGTCAATTGCCGATCAGCGGTCGGCAAGTGTTTAATTTTGTTTTGTTGATACATTTCAGAATTTAATATAGTTCATTAATTTTCTAACAAATTCCTAATTTTTGGAACGATTTAAATTCAGATCAATAGAAAAATTACCATTATGTGTGAAGAATAGTTGGTTGTTGAGGAGATGGCTGGGAAGCCAGCCTTGACGTCCTTAACAACCAATGACTCATCAGTTGTCAGCGGGCTTGCCCGCTGAGAGCTGAAATGTTAAAAAAAAAAAATTCAGAAAGTAAACAGCGTGGGGTTCCTCCCCACCAATCCATAGCAGGCCCTTTGTCTGAATTAACATTTGGACTGAAACAAAATGCTCATGTTTACCTACCCCTAACCTCCTCTTCTGGAGTCCTCTGCCAGCGATCTTGTCTCTTGCTATGGGGACACTCATGCAGGCTTGATCTCAATCAGGCCTGTATGAATCTATAGACACACAGCACAGCTCGGCCCCCACTCCCACCTTACAGGTTTTAACTGACAGCAGCTGGATCCATTGCTGAAAAGGGAGAGAGGGCTGCTGCAGACATGCACAGCTCTGGATTTAGATCAAGCTCACATAAGTGTTTGGGGGGGAGGGGGGCTGGAGGAGAAGCTTTTGAAAGTTTTTTTTTTTTTTTACCTTAATGCAGAGAATGCATTAAGGTAAAAACATTTTGCCTTTATAACCACTTTAACTGTCCTTATTTGATTTGGAAAACACATCTTGGAGGGGACCTAATTAACATGTCTAACTATATCCAGGCTCAGCATAAAGATCTGCCAGATTAATGTTTTATGCAGAATACTGTACACAGGACATGCGGATATCTGCTATTGATCTAAGAAAGCTAATGTTGCCAAGAATATACTAAGGGATTCCTCATAGTAAGAATCATTACTCTTTAAAATGCGCTGCCTCTGCAGATATTAATGCACAATTAGTATCAGAAATTAAAAATGTTTGGATGATTTTCTAATCACGATGATGACTAATATTATTTAAATGTATAATTACATGGAAAGTGCAGTAACATTTTGATTCAGGAAGTTGATCTAATCTTAGCCTTATTGGGAAAGATTTCCTTCATCCCCCATGAGACAAAGCTGCCATAGCTGTCCAGTGAGTTTTTGTTTTACCTTCCTCTCAGTGGTAGCCCGTCCATTAGGGGCGCCCGAGCTTCACACCCTGTATCCACGGCCCCCCCCCCCATGCTCTATCCACGGCTGCTATTTTGACAGAACACCCCCCTATTCATTCATCCGGCCCCTTTCAGAATGCCGGGCGCGTGAATTACAGAGGCGGGGGTGTTTTTTTGAAGCACCTCATTAGAGCCAGAGGCTCTAACAGGCTTCAAAATAGGGTGGGCTCATGGCACAGAGCATTGCGCTATGAGTCCACCCAGGTGTTAAAACAGCGAATGAATATTCGCTATTGAAACACTGATCCTCAATCTGACCAATCAGAAGCGATTGGCCGACAAGGAGGAGGGAGGAAATGGATGCTGCCGCAACTCCCGGAGAGAGCAGGGGAAGGGAAAGCCTTTGGCACCAAACTTGACCGACCGGTGGGTGGTACTGTTTTCCGCCCCTCCCCAAAAAAATTACCACCGGTCGCCACTGCTTCCTCTAGACTGTTTGTATTTGCACACACCACCTGCTCATCAGATGGTGAGGAATATGAACGGCCTCAGCCTTGAGCTTCTCCTAAGCCTCGAAACTCTGATAAATTTTGCCCTGCCCACTGGGACTTAATAATAGAGGTCCTCAATGACTAATCTCACGTAGGTGGGGTAAAGTGCATCAGAGGGGCGTGGCTTAGGAGGAGTTCAAGGCTGGGGCCATTCACATTCCTCTCCACCTCTTGAGGTAGTGGTTTGTGATGTCTCTCATCCCTTCATGCTTCACTGCTTTCTGGTTAAAGCATAAGACAGTGTGCACCCTTGCATTGCTGTGAGACATCAGATTCTTTACCAGCAGAGCACCTTAAGTGGTTACATTGTATTGTGAAGTTTGTATTTGTTCTGTTTGTTCTTTTTCATGCTTACAATTAAAATGTAATTCTTCAATTTGCAATATTTATGACACATTGGATATTTTCCTTTTTTCCAATGAAGATTTTCAAGTGTTGCTGGAACATTTAAAAAATTATTTGGAACATTCTTGAGCTAGTCAACATAAAAATCCAAATTAAACTGTTTTAATATTGCATATTTTTGCCAATACATGCTAGGTTATATTGCCATGTCAAGGTGCCACATCAAAATGTGGACCCTAACATAAAACTATGGCACATACAGTATAAATGTAACACATAAGATAAGAGTAGGTATGACTTGGAGGTAACCCCATACCCTTTCACTGTTAGAGCCATTTTTTCATTTTGGGCACATTTGTTGAAACAGCTACCCTGTAGAATGAAATAGTTGTAATTGCAATTGTTATGTCACATCTTTGCATTATCATTTTTCAAATCCATATTGTCAGTAAAAAAATAAACTCAAATTAATTTTAGTAAACACAACATATTCCCCAAGGTTTGTTAAAATATAAAAGATGAGATTGTGTTGGGTTATTGGTTATGGCTGATTATGTGGCACTCCCTTGTAATCCCTTATGTGTTATATGCAAATGCATACATCACTTTTGCTATAATTAAATGTGCAAAAGTCATAAAATATTAAAGTACAAAAGAATTGAATTATGATAATAGAGTTCTGTATTCCACACCACTTTGAGTCAGCACAGCAACATGTTCTCATAAAAGTGCATGAATGTCTATGGCAAATCAAGTCCCACAGCGCATGATCCACAATGGTTCCTTTTTCACTTTGCGATTAATAATTTCAATGTGTCTCCTCTCTCATGAAAGTGCAATCCCACCACCTTCACTCCAAAGTACTCACCTTAGGATATGGACCTAAGAACTTACTTTGTTAGGTCAAATGCACTTACACTCCCCATGGGTATAAATTGGTAGGTATTCCTTCAATGTAGATGTCCTCTAGGATAATTTGGTGGAAGTAACAGGCTAGTACATCATTAAGAGGCCTTCCGTCCTTTTTCCTTTGCTCATTACTCAAAGAAACACAGATCAGTGGAGGCTCGTCCATAAGGGCTATTGGGGCAGTGCCCCACCAAAAAAATAAGTAAGAAATAAAAATAAAAATGAACTATAATTATTAAACAACAGCAGCACAGCTAGAGAGAAACTCCAAAGAAAAAAAAATCTTTGGAATTTCTCTCTAGCTGTGCTGCTGTTGCTAATTGCTAGAATAGACAGATTAGATAAGAAAGAGAAGTGTAATCTACCTAGCAACAGGGCAAACGTCCCAAATCTCATTAAAAAACCTTATCTAGAACACAGTAAAATGAATTCTCCACCATCATTGGCTGCTTTCCAACATTCCATTCTAAGAATAGGAGCTTTTTAGGACGTCTAAATCTGCAGACCTTAAACTGCCTAGTCCATTTGGCCTCTGCCTGGGGGGGAGCCAAGATGTTTTCTGCCTGCATTTACACATTCTAGCCTGCTGTCTAGCCATGTCCCCCCCTCCACAAGTCGCACTCCGACACTTAGTCTCTACCTCCAGCAATGTTTCCCCTCTCCACCAGGGACCCTTCCCCCACCCACCATGCTGTGCAGAGCAGAGGAGGAGGACATGAGAAATCTAGGGAAAGATCCAAGGACAGCAATGTCTGCAAGGTAAGATCTCTGGGCATACATGACAGAGAGCTCCCAGCAATGCACAGGCAGTGATTAGTCTGCATCCATAGATAAGGCTGACACAGGTCCCTTCCAAAGCTCAGCAGTAGGATAAGAACTCTGAGCTGACATGTAAGGCACAGGGAGTTCTCAGGGATACACAGGCAGTAATTGATCTGCAATTAGTCTGCTGGCATTGGGGGACCACAGAGCTCAGCAGCACTGCACACCCTCAGCTCTTCATGCTTTACTGTTTAACAGGCAGCTTCAACCAACAACTCCACTCCTGGTGACTTCTTCATCTCTGCATTCAGTGCATTGTAGGTGATGATTCATGACTTACAATGCAAGGACCAAGAAGTCACCAGGAGTGGAGTTGTTGGTTGAAGCTGCCGGTTTTCATGGAGCATTGCTCAGCCTCTGTGCACCTCAGCATCAAACAACAGAACAAGAGGAATGTCTGACAATTTCTCTACAATAACTGCTTTCCAATGAATGCCATCTTAAAGCGCCTGATTTTATAATTACATTTTGAACTTTTTTTGACATATAATGAAGATTTATGTTAGTGAAGCTGGTCAGTTCCAAAAACCAGGGACATTTCTATGGCTCACCATGTGTCAGGGGTTAGTGGAGGATTTCCAGTGTTCCTATTATAAAATAAGGAATTAGGGTGGAGCTTGATGGCATAGCACATACATGAAAACCCACATAATACCAGTCTGTGCTGAGTTCCTGTGCAGACCTCACAGCTCATGTAGTTCTTTACCTTAGGGATTTAATGGATGAATGAGCCAGCGATATTTTATTGAGAATTAGGACTGACAGCTGAGTTCTATTGTACATTGTGTACAGAGTGGGTGGAGGCTATAAGGGGTGTGGCTTCTAAGAAGTGGGGGGGCAAAAAGGAAGGGCGGGGTCTGGTGCCCCACCATCTTAAAACTTCACCAGCCGCTACTGACACAGATGGGTGCCCATAGTGTAGCATCTATCTCAAACCAGAATTTATTTAAAAGAAATGATTTAAACATTTAAAAATGAGTAACTATGCCTTTAAGGTCAATGTAAAAGCCACAATCCTACACTCGGCAGCATCAGCATCACCCAGATGCTCCTGCTATTAAATACCAAATATGTCAAGCCTCAAAATTGTGTGTGCTAACAAAATGGCTTAAAAGTACAGTACCTAAAGTTGTCCTTGGACTTTAACCTCTCGCTCTCCAGAAGATTTACCCCTCTTCCGGACCAGGCCATTTTTTGCGATACGGCACTGCAGTATTTTAACTGAGAATTGCGCGGTCATGGAACACTGTACCCAAGTAGATTTTGTGTCCTTTTTTCCCATAAATAGAGCTTTCTTTTGGTGGTAATTGACCACCTCTGCAGCTTTTATTTTTTGCGCTATAAGCAAAAAAATATATATTTTTTACTTTCTGCTATGAAACACATGCAATAAAAAATTTAAAAAAACACATTTCTTCCTCAATTTAGGCCAATATGTATTCTGTTACACATTTTTGGTAGAAAAAAATCACAATAAGCGTATATTGATTGGTTTGCACAAACATTAAAGCATCTACAAACTACGGGATATTTTTATTTATTTATTTTTTACTAGCTCACTACCACACTAACGATCTCTTTGACATATGGAGATGCCAGCACGCCATGGAAAAGGACTTCACCTTCTTCTCTAAACCACACAATCAAAACGAACATCCATACAATCTCTTGGTCAGACCATGCTCCCATTTCCTTAGATCTCAGCAACAAATCCGACAACCCAGTCACTTTCAACTGGAGAAATGATCCCCACCTGATGTCAATACCTAAAAACTATATAACGAAGACCTTACAAGATAACTTTGATCTCAACGATATACCGGACAGTTATTCAACCACTATTTGGACAGCCCATAAGGAATATATACGCGGTATCCTCATTAAACTTAGCTCCCAGGCCAAACGCCTGAGGAAGCAGCAGCTATCGGAACTTCTGACAAACATCAAAGAACTAGAACAAAAAAATAAATACAACCCACCCAAACAACAAGTGATCACATTTTAAAGCTAGAAATGATCTTAGAGTGCTTCTTAATGCCAAAAACGCAAAAAATCTGCTCAAATACAGAGCAAATTTCTACTCTGCAGGCAAAAAGACTGGTAAACTACTGGCAGCACAATTAAAACAAAAACAATTCAAACAAAAAATCCCATACATCATACACCCTACCACAGGAGCCAAATTATACCACCCTAAAGAAATTGCCAATGCCTTTAGAGCGTACTATAGCACCTTGTACAATTAAAAAGACGATCCTTCTACTACACAACCAACCAAAGCAGGAATATCAGATTTTTTGAAGCACATAGACCTCCCTAAGATCACAGAAGAACAACTTAAATACCTCAATGCCCCTTTCTTGGACAAAGATATACTGAGGGTTATTGGGTCACTCCCCAATGGCAAGGCCCCCGGTCCAGACGGCTTTTCGGCCGATTACTATAAATTATTTTTTAAAACTCTCATTCCACACATGATCCAGGTGTTCAATGCTGCTGTGTTCTCAGGCAAATTACCAACTGAAATGTTATCTGCTAATATTGTGACACTTGCTAAACCAGGGAAGCATCCGGCATCTCCATCCAATTTTCGCCCCATATCATTGCTAAACATGGACCTCAAAATATATGCAAAACTAATAGCCCAGAGACTAGCATCCATAATGCCACACCTTATACATCCAGACCAGGTAGGTTTTATAAAAGGAAAGCAAGCACCTGACGCTACAAGGAAAATTATAAAATTAATACACTATACAAATTCAAAGAAAACCCCATCAATTTTTGTAACCTTAGATGCTGAAAAAGCCTTTGATAGGATTCACTGGAGATACTTAAAACAGACCCTCACAAAATTTGGCTTCCAAGGCAATATCATACCAGCTGTTCTTGCCCTTTACTCCAACCCCACAGCCCAGGTGTACTCAAATGGAATCTTCTCAGACCCGTTTGAAATAACAAATGGCACGAGACAAGGTTGCCCCCTCTCCCCACTCATTTTTACATTAATGATGGAACCCTTGGCCCAAACAATTCGCACCTCCTCCCACATCTCAGGAATCAAAGTCAAAGATCAAGAATTTAAAATTACGTTATTTGCAGACAACATAATCCTAACCCTAACAGATCCGGATCCTTCCCTAATCAAAATATGTGAAATCTTAAATGTATTTAACTCTTGCTCATACTACAAAATCAACAACACCAAATCCAATATCAAGAGTGTAAAAATACCAGAGAGGACTAAACTCACTCTCATGACCAAGCACCCCTTCCAGTGGACAACCAAATCAATGACATACCTAGGCATATCACTAACTCTCAACTCCCCTAACCTCTACACGTGCAACTATCTCCCATTTTTCCAAACTTGTAAAAAAGACCTCCAACGCATAGGCAAACAATATCTGTCCAGGACTGGCAGGGTCGCAGCCTTTAAGATGATCACCCTACCAAAACTCTTATGCCTATTTAGAACTCTCCCTATATTGATCCCTGACTCTTTTTTCAACACCTTGAAGCAAATGATAAGGCAGTATGTCTGGATGAATAGCAAACAAAGATGTTCATATGAAATAACCACGAAACATAAAACCACCGGTGGCATGGGTTTACCAGATGCCAAAGACTATTACGTAGCTGTAATCCTAGACCAAATCAGGTACTGGTTCACACTCTCTTTAAACAAACAATGGAGCTTCATAGAACAAAAGACAATACAGAAAGGAGCTTAAAGCTCCCTACTTCTAGCCAAAAATGTATCTACCACAACATATAAAAGCAAACACCCCACAATCTCAGCTGCCATGGCAGCCTGGAAATACCTAAAACACAACACATACAAGGTCGGACGATCGAAGCATACCAATTCCTATAGATGCCCTAAACTTTCTCCTTCCAGAAATATCTCTTAAACAGTGGTCCCCACTTAGATTCCAGCCACTAAAGTCAATCACAGATCAAGGGAGAATCATGCCATTCTCTACCATACAAGCCACACATCTGATTTCCAATCAGGCTCTACACTCTCACAGACAGATAGCGTTATATATGAGAAAAAACCCAGACACAACTATATCGCTACCTAAAAATGCATGGTCTTACTGGACCTCCAATTCACCTAACGCTAAAGGCATAGCCATTTTCTACAATCTCTTAGATTACAATGTAACATTCCTCAAGCCAGCCTAGTACATAAGATGGGAAAGAGACTTACAAACCTCATTCCAAACACATCAATGGCAGAAAGTCATACACTACAACCTAAGCATATCAAAATGTGTCAACTACTGGGAAACGTCACAGAAATTGCACCATAGATGGTATCTTACCCCGGTACAATGGTGCAAATTTACAATCTTAGACGGTGACCTTTGCTGGCGAGGATGCTCCCACTCAGGGACGCTTCTTCATATCCTCTGGGATTGTCCCCACATAAAACCTTTTTGGAAAAGGGTCTTTTGCCTAATTTCTGACATCACAGGAATTCCAAACAAGCCTTCACCCTCTCTGGCCATTCTTAGCATCGGCATAGAATCCTTCCCACATGACCTTAGAAACATAGTCATGCATACACTTTTCGTGGCCAGATTACTTTTAATGAGAAAATGGAGATGCTCCCTTGTACCTAAATTATCAGATATCAAACTCCAACTCAACCTAACCAGAGAACTTGAAATCTGCTCTGCCATACAGGACGATACATATGACAAATGTATAGCCGCTTGGAAACCCTGGTCAACATTCCAAAAGCTATAATGTCTTTACTTGTTACATGACCTAATGTTATTTCTTTACCAGAATCTTTAACATACTAGTTAGTGCTTACTGACTTATGTGAGTGAACTGTTCACTATTCAGCTATACTTCACTGTTACGCACTTATTGTTTTGTATTTCCTGTAACATATTTGGAAAACCAATAAAAATTATTTCGAAATAAAACCCCAAAACATACATAACAGCAGACTGCATATATTTGTGGCAAACAACTTTTTTCTTTTTTTTTTTAATTTACATACTTTCAGGGATTATAAATACCTGCCTCCACCACCTGTTGCTGTGGTTTCTCCTTCCATTTCATATGTCACTAAAGGACATCCAAGCCAGTAAAATCCACGGTAAGTGGCAGGGGAAACAGGTATTCAACCCATCTGACCAGACAAATATTTGCAGAAGAGGATGAGCAATGAAGTGATGAATTTAGAAAAAAGGAACTCTGGAAAGGATTAAATAACATTTTTTAGGAGGTATGTTGTACATAAATTGCCCATTGAAGGTACAGCAACACACCAGAATCCCAGACTTGCTTGAAGATTCCTAAATATTGGCCACGTGTGATCAAAAGTACATCATCTCACTGCACTGAAATATCATGATAGAGAGGACTGACCCTTTAATACAAGTTTCTAATATTTTGGAAACAAATCTGCTTGCTTTTTTTAGTTCTACTTAAAGTGAAGGCAATTAGAGAATACCTATTAACCTAGAGTACCTCTGTGTTTTTTGTACAGTGATCATAAGTGTCATGTTAACACAACTTCTGTTTCATTTGTTTAATCCTTCTAACCTTCCACCACAACACAAGAGCAAGGATAAGAAAAATTATGTTCGCCTGATTACAAAGATACACAAAATAAATTTTGCAAACCACTCATGTGTGCCTTAAAACAGCTAAAAAAAAACACAAGAAAGTTTAAGAACTCTAAATGAGGTCAAATTGCTATTTGATGATAAACTCTAAGTAATGGCTCAGCGGAAGACTGTAAAATTGTAGCTTGGGGCGCAGAGTGTTTCTATCAAAATGTGTTGTGTAATGAATTGGCTGGGAACTAAATGGCTGGGAAAGCTTTGCTTTGAATAGTGTGCTGAAAATAGTAACTCAACATATGGTTCACTTTCCTGTGCTTACACAAAATAAGGGAAAATTGTTATCAAATACTTACCGTAATTTTCCTTTCCTGGCTCTGCCCCATGGCAGCACACCTCGGGTCAACCCCGCCCACTTGACCCCGTATAGGACATCCCTTTAACAGAGCATAAAAGGACAGCAGTACCTGGAGACGGTGTTCTGTAATTAGCTTGCGACGGACCCGGGTGGGGAATGTGCTGCCATGGGGCAGAGCCAGGAAAGGAAAATTACGGTAAGTATTTGATAACAATTTTCCCTTTTCCTGGCTCAGCCCCATGTCAGCACACCTCGGGATTTAAGTAGCAAAAAAAAAATCATGGGAGGGCAAGATAAACCTCAAACAAGACACCAGGTGCTGCTCAAAAAATTTTATTGACGTTCAGAAAGAACTGAGGACAATACTGAAGTCCCCAAGGCACTGGCCTGAGAGGCAACATC
>BLSH010191022.1:1542044-1568554 GCA_018402905.1 Glandirana rugosa
AAACTAACGTCACAAACTTCAAACGACACTATCCACAAGGTTTATAGTAGAGGATTAACTAATTAACAAGTGAAGGTGGGGGTGGGTAGTGTCATATTTTGGCTCGAAACGAATGCCCCCTATCGTAACGTCTCCCAAGAAGGTTTTTTTACCCCAAGAAATTTATTCACCCGTGAAGGCGAGAACGTGAAGTCGCTAAACGTGTTTCGCGTATGATTGTTCTTTGAGAAATTGTGGTCTGATGTCCATTGGATTAAAGGTTTTCTTGTGTGATAGGAGAGATCTTGTTAGTTTGAGGAGAGAGGCTGCTATTGTGAAAAGGAGAGGTAAGGTATGCATGTTCTAGAGAGGATAGTGTGTTCTTTTGGAAATTAGGTTACCTGTAGTCTGGTGTTAAAGAGTTTCTTGTTAGTATGCGCTTTGTGCAAATCGCTGAAGTGCAAGAGCGGAAGTGCCCACTTATTTAAAGAACCCCATTTTTTTGGAAGAACCCTCTGCAATGCTATCCCCCGTAAGCAAAGCTCGGTTTTATACTGTGATGGGTGGGGGTGGAAGTGAACAATTAATCAATTAGGAGATGATATTTGGAACACCTATCACAGCAAACTTCAAACACTGCAATCAAAATGCAACAAAGGCCAAGGAGGGCAAGATTGTAAAGATAAGAGAAAACATAATTTAGGTGAGGCTATAGGCTAAATAAACATCATAATGTTAGGAACATGCCTACAGATGTATTTTAAACAGCAGTGACAAAAGCAGATTACCAAAGACACATTTAAACAGTCATTCAGTGTTCAGTTTAAGGAAGATGAAGCTAATATAAAACACACACACATACCAATGTTAAAAGGCATAAACAAAGGCAGATAGCAATGTTTCAGTTTTTGGGTGGAGTGACCATCAGTGCAGATGTACCGATGTTAAAAGGCATAAACAAAGGCAGATAGCAATGTTTCAGTTTTGGGTGGAGTGGCCATCAGTGCAGACGTACTAATGTTAAAAGGCATAAACAAAGGCAGATAGCAATGTTTCAGTTTTTGGGTGGAGTGACCATCAGTGCAGATGTACCAATGTTAAAAGGCATAAACAAAGGCAGAAAGCAATCTTTCAGTTTTTGGGTGGAGTGACCATCAGTGCAGACGTACCAATGTTAAAAGGCATAAACAAAGGCAGATAGCAATGTTTCAGTTTTTGGGTGGAGTGACCATCAGTAAAGATGTACCAATGTTAAAAGGCATAAACAAAGGCAGATAGCAATGTTTCAGTTTTTGGGTGGAGTGACCATCAGTGCAGACGTACCAATGTTAAAAGGCATAAACAAAGGCAGATAGCATTGTTTCAGTTTTTGGGTGGAGTGACCATCAGTGCAGACGTACCAATGTTAAAAGGCATGAACAAAGGTAGATAGCAATGTTTCAGTTTGTAGGTGGAGTGACCATCAGTGCAGACGTACCAATGTTAAAAGGCATAAAGAAAGGCAGATAGCAATGTTTCAGTTTGTAGGTGGAGTGACCATCAGTGCAGACGTACCAATGTTAAAAGGCATAAACAAAGGCAGATAGCAATATTTCAGTTTTTGGGTGGAGTGACCATCAATGCAGACATACCAATGTTAAAAGACATAAACAAAGGCAGATAGCAATGTTTCAGTTTTTGGGTGGAGTGACCATCAGTGCAGATGTACCTGTGAAGAGAGAGAAGAAGTGTTCAGATGGATGGATGGATGGATGGCTGCGAGAGCGGAAGTGCACACTTATTTAAAGAACCCCACTTTTTTGGAAGAGCCCCCTGCAATGTTATTTAATATTACTTATTATTTAATACAGATATCTCAGTAAGTGATAAACTCATACAGCTGTAATATTTTTTAAAGAACCTTATTTTTACCCTGGTTAGGTTATTTCAAATGGGAATAAGAAATACACCTACCTGCCACAAATGTCAACTGGGGGCAATGGAAATATGTTTCACTTGGTATGGGAGTACGTTAGATCTTTTTAGGTGACAGAAAAACAAATTATCACCATCCCAAAATATGCAACCCAGAGTGGCATCTACCTGGTATCTTTTGGTGAGGTTGACCTACATGTCAACCCCAAAACATTTTTCTTTACCGCTATTGTTTTTTATGCAAGAAAAACAATAATGCCACACTGGACATCTAGGGGTTTATTTGCTAAAGGCAAAGTGGCTGTTCACTGTGCATACCTAATCCTGTGCAAGGAAAATGTTAAAAAAAACCTGCATTTTAGATTGCACAAAAAAGGGGGATGGAAGTGAGAATGTCACCTTATTTACTGAGCTCTGGGGGAAATTCCCTTGCAAAGTGCAACTTCACTTGCAAAATTAAGAGTCTGCTTGTCTTTAGTAAATCAACCCCCTAAACATTAATTTACAGAAACGCTAAACATTAATTTATAGAAACAATAAGTTGACAAAATACTGGCCCTTAATAGAATAACCTATGAACCCCCTTTCTATTCCTATAATCACAAACACACTCACACTCTATTCATCTACATGGGTTTGCATTTCCTTCAAAATATGATACCACTTATTTGGTTACTGTGAATTTTCTTGATCAAGAATTTCTACATAGAACAAAATCATTTTGGTGACTGAACAGAACTACTTTTTTTTCTTCATTTGTGTTTTCTGTCTTTCTGTATTAATTGCTTAAACAATACAAAATACAAAATCAACCGAATCCTATATTCAAGTTGTACCTTGCTACATGCTTGTAAAAGTTTGCTTGGTGTCATTTTTTGACTATGATCATCATGTGTATAATTGGTATGCTTAGTAAACTTTACAAAAAAAAAATAGTAGTCAAACCTCACTTGATTTATTGATGTTGGACCAAACCAAGTACTAACAGCAATAACTATCAGTCCAGGGAGACCAGGGAGGCAGGGACATGAGATCTTAGAAAGCATGAACTGTTGCATGAACAAATTATGAAGCATTGTTGCACCGTAAATAGATTTTTATATGTAAGGATGCATTATAGGAATGTTTAGTGTACAAGCTAAATATATGTTAACATATGTAAACTTGACATTTTAAATCAGTCTCCATCAAGAACTCATTCATATTTTTTCTAGCTTTGTTCACTTGTTTGATTATGACAATCCATAAGGGCATTGCCTTCTTGCTGAATGAATTTATGTAACCTCGGTATAAATATTTTACAGCTTGAAATGTCAGAATATTGAATGTCCTGTTTATTCCATTTGTTGACAGGTTGGCCAACCCTAGAGTATTAAGCACATCCAAAGCATGCTATATGTGCTCAGATTTAGAGATAATCACTGTTTATGAGATGCTTGCTGGCTAATGAAATGACATTTACATAGTGTTTTTTCAACTGTGAAGGATAAAATAGCTGTGTAAATTACTTAAACAGGGATTTTCAAAACCAGAGGTTTCCTTATCAAACTATGTAAAATGTGTTGGGATACATTTCTTTATTTCGGTAAAAGAGAATTGCATTGTTAACTATTAATCCAATTTTCTGTTTTTATATTTTTTATTTGGCAAAATTGAACCCTCATCATAGCTGCATGTAAAGTTTCTTAAAACTCAAATGTATCTTTCAGTATAAATTAGCTAAATGCATTCCTGGTGCATCATAACAACAGGTGTGTAATGGTATAGAGTTTGTTTTCTTTGGAAAGCAACCATAGCCTGAGTAGAAAAGCATGCTCCCTGCAAGCATGCTGTAGAGAAGGACCCTTGCAATCTATGTGGAAGCTGTGGTCTCTTTGCAAAGGTCCAAGGAGCCCCCCGATAACTCAGAGATGGCACTCTAATGAGCAGGAAACATGAACTTTACTGATTCCAGAGCTTTAGGTCTTACTCAGCGGGGGGTGCATCTGACCTTTGCAGAGATGCTATTGCTTCCATATGGGGAGAAATGGTTATTTTCTGCAGCATAACTTTGGTTTGGATGCACCTGGATGATACATAGCTTATTTAAACTGAAAGTTTAATTGGGCTATAATGAATATGCTAGTTTAATGGCATTTGGTGACCAACAGATCAATTTTTAATTGATAGTTTAAGCATTTTTAGGCATGTTTATGAAACAGCACAAATGGGGTTGGAGGTAACATTTCTGTAAATTACAGCGTCAGCCATGCAAAGCCAAAAAAAGATCTAGGTGTACTATACTTTTGTTTGACTGTGTTGTTTAACAGTTTTTTTTATCAAGAAAAAAATAACCCATATGTACTGAATGGTTTATATTAAAGACACATACAGTACCATAGTTATCTTTTCTTAATTATATTTCAGATGCCAGCTCTGTTGAAATACCTACCATACTGCACTGTGCAGCTAAACTTGGTCTTAAAGAGGTCACATATCTTTTGTTGCAAAGCCCAGAAGCAGAATATATTTGCCAAATCACCAATAAGAATGGAGATGATCCAGCTACAATTGCTGAGAAACATGGGCATAAAGACATTCAAGAAATCATTCTTCATCGAGCAGTAAGTCTAAATAGATTCTAACCAGTATTATTTTGGTTCTTACATGGTAGGTAAACAGTAGTATTGATTATGAACTATGTATGGAGGGCTTTATATTGCTATAGCTATCTGTTACAATTAGCAGTCTTCATAGCTTATAGCAGTCATCAGTTTCACCTTTTGATTCTTTCTTTATGTCCAACAAAAAGGCAAGAGAAAACCTATCTGGGTGCTATAGGTTCTATTGAAAAATTATAGTCACATTTGTCATTTGATAATTTAGACTTACTGTTAGAGTTCTGTTTTAGCAAGTTATGGTGAAACGTTTTTTAATTTTAGTAAAAGTAGAGTGGACCATTCTACACCAAGTTCACTATAAGAGTTTAATTTAACCATCTATTTTGTACTAAAATTACATTGCTTACATCCTATTAGAATGTGTCTTAAATAGATTAGGTAATGGTTGGTCTGTGTTTCTATTTCCTTACTTGTGCTATTAGTTACACATTTAATCGAAATATTAGTTTTAATGTGAGATGTACAAGCATAGTCCAGCTCTCATTGTTAGAGGGAAGAAGGGGGGGGTTAGTTTGGGACTTTATATGAGGTATACAGCCAAAACCAGTACCTCCATCCCTAATGATAGTGCAATGCAAAAAACAAAAAAGGGTTGGGACTTTGTGTGAAGCTCGCACCCAGAGAGATATAATGGGGGCGTGTCAGACTAGTACACTGTAAACTAGAACCATTTTGCAGTACAACAATGCATAACAGATACAATAAATAAAATCAAGCATCTTTTATTCCATACATAGTAAACAAGGTAACATGATAGTAACACCTTGGTAATCGGTTGGTTCATATTATAAACACATATCAGGAAATCAAGGCACACTCTCATATGTCTCCACAAAATATAACATGATAAAATGAAAAAGGTGCAATCCATTAGAACCTATTGGTAATTGCTTCTTAAATCTTGAAAGGTAAACCGGGCAGAATTCTATAGCTCGACACGTTTTGTAGCCTCTGCCACTCATCAGGAGCTGATGTATAATAGGTATTACAATAAATGAGGAGAGTCCCGCGCTCGGATAGTGAAAAAAGGGGGGGGGTGTATGTGAAAGTTATATCTAAGACTGCAGCCCTCCAAATCCCCTCCTCCGCAGAGGAGAGTAATGAATATAAAAAGGTAAGTCAGGAGGTGGCGCTGTCTTATGAGGTATGTGATCAAGTGATATATATAGTATTTGCTAAAATTAATTCGTAGAACTCAAACAACAGAATTCAGAATACCAGATGTGCAGAAAGTGTTAAAGTGCATATAGAAGTGTTTGTTTGTGTAAAAGATAATCCACAGTGAATTATTGCACGATTGTCCCTAAATGTCCGTAAGAATGTTCTCTCTGGATAAGGCAGAGTTTATATATTAAAAGGTTTGTGTCAGTAAAGATTCAGCAGAGTACATCAAGTGTTCTGATATATATAAGGTGCAAAAATGTTAAAAGTATCCCTCAATTAATAGTTCCATAATTGTCCGTAAATGTCCGTACAATTATTATCCCTGCTTTTTCCTTTCAATCACCATTTGAAAAGCAGAGCAGATTTCATATAAGTATATATATACTCTCTCTACCACTTAGTTGGAGAATTAGCAGAGAGAAATAATAATCTGCAAAACACACTGAACGTCCGTAAATTGTCTGTATAAGCGACTTCGACCCTTTTATAAACAACTTCACCCGTTGCCAATGTTGAATATTTACAGATGCAATGATAAGCTTATTTGAAAGATCAGTTTACTTCTCGGTCATAACAATTTGATAAAAAGGGGACTTTGGTGCATATCAGGTTCTTCCTACGATAGAATGGAGGTGACTTCACTGGTGCTCCCTGCTCGTGCCCACACTTACCAGATTATTCTTACCCCTGCAGGGGTGGTGTGCCTTTGGTAAATGGGGTCTTTAATGCTGGGCTTGCACTTCTGATGTCCTGCTGTGGTTCCTCCCTTCAGCTGGCTCCTTCCCTTGGGGTCCTCGAGCTCAGTCCTGCTCCAAGGGGTCCCGGCTCCTTCACTGGAAGAACATCCCGCTCCAGATGGTCCCGGATATGGGTGTGGAAAAAATCAGAAGCATCCACGATAGTGTAGTAATTTTTATAAAACAATGTTCAATTTATTAAAGGTTGCTTAAAACAAAGATTTAAAAAACATTGGAATCCAAGAAGCAAACGCTAGTAGAGTCATGCGGGGCTCTGCTCGCTTGAGGAAGGTAGGATCCCCATTCCTGTAACCGACCCTGCGTTCCTCCACGAGGAAACAGCTTGCCGCCTGTGACGCAATTACGCTGTGTGGCCACGCCTTACGCGTTTCGTCACTCTGACGTCGTCTGAGGCTGTGGCCATAGGAACTAATAGTGGGTTTAAATATTTATCTAGGTGGGCGGGAGTTTTTGCTACAGGGTACTGTAGAGGAAGTAAACCCAATCTGGGTTTACTTCCTCTTTAACTAGGAAAACCTGGGTAATGAATGCAGTCTGGTGCATAGCAGGAACATGCAACATTTGCAGGGGAATCTGGTCACTGAGGACTATATTTTTGCGTACAATATTATGGCATGATACAGTTATATAAATCATTGATAGCCTCGGTGTCACCCTTTTTACATACATACGTTTGAGGCATATTGACCTATTGGAAGTGTGGCTTGCGAATATATACTAATCCTCTTATCCTCTTATTACTACTATGAACATTCACCCCAGAGGGTTATCTAAATCCCCACACCTTGAGGGGCTCACATGGCTTTAGATTGGTGCAAATGTTGTCACTTCTGGTTGCATGGGCTTATCTCGGACCTGTCACCTTCTTCCCTGCTCCTATGTCTGCTCTTAAGACCAATAATTGTAGTGACATTGTTTCATTGAAATTCACAACCCAACTTGTCCTGAGGAAGCTATATCCATAGCGAAACGTGTTGGCAAACTGGATTTGGAGCAATAACTGGGCACCAATTTTCCAGGCATATACTATGTGTATCATCAGTATTAAAATTATTTAGCTGTTAGGTTAGCTATAATCCACTTCAGAGTTGGGTACTGTTGTGCAATATGAATTACCCTTTTTTGGGGGATTATATTTTTATATATAAATAATATTTTAGTGTTCCTAATAAAACTTTGTGACTTTTTAATTCGTTGTGCCTTTAAAGTCAGCTATTTTTGTGAACATTTAGTTCTTGTTTTCCTTTTATTACAAATCATGTTTAATATTTACATTGTGCTTAAAAAGAATGGTGGATTGAAACCATTTACACCTCTAGGGGCTTGTTTACACTTGCATTGTTTGCTAAAAAGTGATCCGCAGTGGATTCCTTTTCAGAGAATGATACAGGATTGGCTGACAGGCATTCAAATGGCAATTCTGCCACCACCTGAATGTCTGTTTTTTTTTTGTTTTTTTGACAGATAAACAAGGTTTTGAATGGGAATACCACACCACAATTGTAAGCCTAGGGTTTGGCTTACAGTTGCATCACAGGCACACACAACAGGGGGCATCATGTTGTTGGGTGTTTAAGACTCATCTTTCACATTCAGTGCTAGCTGCAGGTGTAAACTGTAATTAATTTTTGCACAACCATACAAATAACCTATGCAAAACAGTATGTCTAAATAATAAAACTAGTCTACCCAGTAATTCAAACATTAGCAGAGAAAAAATTAAAGCCTAGTTTTGTTCACAGTTTTGATTTGTTTAGCACTTCTTGAAAAAAAAAAATGTTGCTTTATCCAGTAATGTAAGTGACAATAGGATGGAGGTAACAATGGTCCTACAGGGGGCGGTGATCCCACTGGGTTGTCCAAAATATAAGTATTGGATGTTACATATAATGATTTTTGAAAATAAACAGAGTAAGAATTTAAGAAGTAATTTTCAATAAGTGTTATTTCTTCTATTTTCTTTTGATGTTAAACAATGTCTGAATATGTTTAAAGGTTCATGTTAATTTGGTTAGGCTGGTGGACTGGTTCTGCCATGCCGACGCCAAGCACTGGATTGCCATGGAGCTGGAGGACTCAGCAGGCATGGCAAAAAGCTGGCCGTGGATCCGCTCCCTCCTTCCCCGTGTAATAGCGGACCACCCAACTCTTGGGGGCACCCTGGCTGTTGCCAGGGAGGCCTTCAGGCACACCTCAGTCTCCCCATACCCATCGCCTATGATCCCGGTCTTGGACAACCCAGAGTTTGAACCGGGCCTTCACAATCCAGCTTTCCAGCGGCTGAGGGCAGTAAACCGTACTTATGTCTCGGACTTCCTCAAAACTGATGGTTCCCTTTCTGATGTTGCGGGTCCAGCGGTGGTCAGTCCTCCCTTGGACTTTCTCAGTGGTCTCCAGCTCAGGGCCTTCTTGCGGAGGTCCCAGAGGACCCCGGGAGGCTCCAGGCAGTTGACTACACTGGAGGCGATATGCCCCTCCGGGGAGACCGTTTGCCACAGCCTCTCCTTACTATATACCTTGTTGACTCAGCCCCGAGCCGATTTTCAGCCACCATTCCTTCTTCAATGGGAAGAGGATCTGGGTGTTCAGTTGACTGCTGCAGAGAGAGAGAAAATACTGCACTTTGCCCATAAATCCTCCATAGCTACCAGGATTCAAGAATCCTGTTATAAAATTCTTACAAGATGGTACAGAGTGCCAACGGTTCTGCATCGGTTCTTCCCTCGGACTTCGGAGCGGTGCTGGAGATGTGGAAGGGGGAAGGCACAATGCTCCACATCTTTTGGGACTGTCCAAAACTGCGTCCCTTTTGGAAAAGGGTGACCCGTACCATAAAAAAACCTGACTGGCGTGGATGTGGAAGACAAGCCACTGGCATGTTTATTACACTTGACAGACCGTCCCATCAAGAAGTACAAAACTTCCTTAACAATGCAGCTGCTGAATGCGGCTAAGGCATGTATCCCTCTCTGTTGGAAGTTGGAGCTCCCTCCCTCTCTGGCACTTTGGTTCTCAAAGGTTAATGACCTGAGAAATATGGAAGACCTGACTGCCACCCTGAACAACAGGGAGACCTGGCGGCCTTGGCAGTACTTTGTCTATACAGACGCCTATCTGGCGGAATGCCACTAGATCGGCGTGACACCGGGGGGTCCTAGGCGGGCGACACGCAATTCCCACTATATCCTTTTTATTTTTTGTCTATCTATCTGCTATATTATACTTCCACTATGTTCTGTAGTTTCATAATTCAAAAAGTTGAGTTTCCTGGTGATTATCTCACCCTTCCGCTCTGCGGCAGCTGGTCCTGGAGGTGGGTGGGTCCTGGCTGCGGTGGGGGGGTATCTGGCGGTTTTCCTCCGGGTCCCTCGGCTGCTGGGGCCAGGTTTCTCTGCCTCTCCCTGGACGTTAATCAATCCTGGGGTCATTTCATAATAAGGTTTTTGGGGGTTTTTTTTCAGTTCAGAATGGTTGATGGGGCTGTCGGAGTGGGAGGACCAGTTGGACGTGCAGCTTTCAGCTAGGCACCTGGGTGCTCAACGCTGCCCGCCTTTGCGGCGGGCTACGGTTACAGACCATGGAATGCACTTACATGTTGTTCTAGATTTTTCAAGATATAAGAATAGGAATACTGAAACCTCTATTACTATGTATAATGTTGCTCTATTCTGATATACACCTTGTCTCCATGATTTTGTATTTGATGATGGCTTTCCAGTTGCATGTATCCTTCAAATTTTTTATTTGGAAAATAAAGGAATTACAAAAAAAAAGGTTCATGTTAATGGATTGCAAAGGACAATTTATGTATATTGACAGTTAACATATCGTATATTGATGCTTATGCATTCAGTCCATTCCTTTAATTATACTAAGGTCATAAAGCACGTATTCAAACAGCAATTAACAAATGAATGAACATGCAGATGTAGAACTAGGTTATCCTAATCTTATATTATGTGTGACTGGCTTCTTAAATACTTCAAAATGGAAATGTGCTAGCAAATGATAAAGAAACATTGTTATGAAGTTGTCTTTACTTTCAATATAGTGTGACTTATTTGTAATAATTGGGGAATGTAAATAATGCCCAAGTTGATGTGTGCTTCTATTTTCACAACAGTGCGAGAAAAAAATGTCTGCTGATCTCTAATTCCGCTATGTTTTAAATTTCCCAATTTTTCCTGACCTGTTTTGATCTTTGCAGAGCAAAGAAGGGTACTAATGCTATCACTGTATGTGTGTGTTGGCGAAATGCCTGTTTGTAGGGATGGGCAAAGCAGAGGCATGGGAGGTTGATGAATCAGGTGCTGCAGCTGGGGCCACACTCCAACTGTTCCCATAAAGTACTTTGGGAGAGAGGCTCTCCATGTGTAGTCTGAGGGGTCAGTTGGCAGTTTGGAAAATGGGTCCCACTCTGTGTATCAGGAGATCTGACATAACATAAGCTTAATGAATAAAAAGTTATTGCAGGCTTCAATCAGAAGTACATTGTAACAATATTACAATGCATTTTGTTTCTCAGCCTATATGAATGAAGCCTGTTAACATTGCAAATTAATTAATACATAATTAACTACAATATTATAATTTTTTTTTTTAGTCCTTATGTGCACATGAGAAATCTTTATACAATCATCATTCCAGCAAACCTGGAATTGTGGAAAAAATAACGTTGGTTTTTTGTTTCGTTTTAATAAAAATTGTTCCCTTTGTACTTTTTCCACAACACAGCTGTGCAGATGCTCCAATTTATATTCCTCTAACAGATATTTTAATAGTCAATTTCTTACAACAATAGAAAAGTGAAAGATTGCCAAAATAGATTAAAAAGGCAATGTGTACATATCCCTACATACTCACGCATTGCTCGATTCACCAAAAAATAATGGGCACAGCGCCCTAAACAAAGTAGTAGCTAAAGAATGTCCTAAGTATAATAAAGTTACATGGGTGATGCTCACTCTCAGTATACATAGTATTCTTTGTCGTACTGGATAATGTATAGTCCTCCTCTGTACATCAAACAAATTGTTTCGCCCAACTAACAAACATGAAACTGAACAACATTGCACATTGTATTACTGCGTTTCAAAGAACTACATGGAATCTCCCATCGAAGACTTTTATGCATGTTGTCACGTACCTGCTGGTCGAGTCTGACTTATGCGGGGGCAACCTCTCTTATGGCCCTGGTTCGTGAACCCCTGATAGTGGAAACAGGGAGTTCAGGAGTACAGGATGGCATGAGGGCTGGACTTGGTCACAGATGGTAGGTGCAGGTCCACAGGAGCTTGTGCAGCAGAAGAGTGGTGGTACAGGCCGGGTCGGCAGCAGGCTGGCAGTGCGATACAAGTGGTGCAGGCAGGCGGGTAGTTGGGTACAGGCAGGGTCGGCAACGTGCGGGCAGATGAAGTACAAGAAGTACACTCCTTATTTTCTCAATCAGCTCATTCCCCGCAGTTTACTGCCCTTTCGTATCATTCAACCTCCCTCTTAGATTGTATGCTCTAACAAGCAGGGCCCTCTGATTCCTCCTGTATTGAATTGTATTGTAATTGTACTGTCTGCCCTAATATTGTAAAGCGCTGCGCAAACTGTCGGCGCTATATAAATCCTGTATAATAATAATAATAGTACAAGGATCAGGCAGGAGAGTGGTCATAAACAAGCAGAGGTCAGGGCAGGCAGATAACAACAAAGTCCAGATGGGTAGCTGGGGTCACAGGTACAGGAAGTCTCTCTAGAACAAACGTTGGGTGGTCACAGGAACGATGTAGAAGGGACAGCACAAGCTGCTGGGTGCAGAGAGTTCAAATAGAGCCATCTGGCGCCATTTTATATAAAGTGGGCAGCACATACTTTTCCACACCGTTTATTAGGGTTGTTCAGCCACTTTAGCTACCATGGTTTCATGCACCATGACACTATCCAACAATGTCAAAAAATGGGTAATATCCCTCACATAATAATAATGTAACTACAAATGGTTGCAAAGTCTCATCAGTATATTCCCTGACCTGCTCAGTCAGGGATGCCCTCCCTGAGATAATAGATCTCCTGGTGGGGACTGATTTGTACATTTAGTTAAAGCATAAAAAACTGGTGGTACATTTCACACTCAGGAATTCCACTGTTCTTTTTTATCAATAATTCCATCCTGAAATGCTCCTTTAATAAATCCAAAAATATATTTTAAGCCCTCCAAACCCACCTTAGGTGTCTTGGTGTACCATTCCTTGTCTCGGTAACATGAATGTATGGGCAGCCCACTTTGTTTAAAGCCAACTCTTTTTGGTTTTACTTCTCCTATGGATCACAGGAGTACAGGTTGTTCTGCACTCCAGTGGCCTGTTTTCAGTAAACAGTGGGCTAAAGGCCAAGAGTATTACTAATGATGCATAGCATAAGTAGTATCCAGATGTCCGTAGTCTTTATATATTATATATGTAATTATGCATTTGCTTACTTCAAGGCACAACTGCAGTACAGCATACAAGGGCAATTAAAAATATGTATTACTTTGCTCTATTTTCCAGATCCACATTAAAGATACTTTAAAAAACCAATTCACTTTCTTCCTACATCCCTTGACACAGTGCATAAAAATCAATTTACTTTCCTCCATTCCTACCTCTCTGAGGATTTAACTGATATATCATCACTGACACGACAATTCTAAAAATGTGCTCTTTACTTAAATTATTTGTGTTGTTTTTAACTAAGAACCATTAAGGTTACTAATAGGACAAGTAATCTTCAGACACTTTCAAATAAATGAAAATAATCTGTAAGATGCTGATCAGGTGTACGCAAGGAGATGTTTACATATCGAGTATTATTCAGGACACAAGCTCGATGACCGCTGTCACAAATTTGTATGCAGCAAATCTCTCAGAAATCAATATATTTCTTAATTCTTTTTTGCAAAGTGATGACTTTAAATGTAAATTGGTACATAAACCATAAGGAAATTACAGTTGGTGTATTCTCCTGGGAAGTGGGTGGGTGGCATGAGTTTTTTTATTTAATGAGTGCTTCAACAGTATAGCAAAAGTACACAGAGACTATACCTAAAACAAGTGTAAAACATGCCCGTTGAACAATCGTTCTTGTCAGTTTCCATGAGTACATAAGGACTTATTAAACACCTCCCTGGAGACGTTTGGTGATTGCTGAAAACCCTATTTGGTACTTAAAGTGTTTGTAAAGGCAGAAGGTTTTTTATCTTAATGCATTCTATGCACTAAGATAAAAAGCCTTCTGTGTACAGCAGCCCCCCTTAGCCCCCCTAATACTTACCTGAGGTCCCAGTAGATCCATCAATGTTGCAGGAATGTCTTGGCTGCCCAGGACTCCCCTCCTCATTCAATGAGACAGCAGTGGGTGCCATTGGCTCCCGCTGCTGTCAATCAAAGTCAGTCAGCCAATGAGGAGAGAAAGGGGGTGGGATCAGGCCACTGCTTGCTTTGGGGGCACTCAACAGGAGGGAGGGGCCAGGAGAGCCGAAGAGGGACCCGAGACGAGGAGGATCTGGGCTGCTCTGTGCAAATCCACTGCACAGAGGAGGTAAGTATAACATGTTTGTTATTTTAACTAAAAAAAGAGACTTTACAATCACTTTACAATTGATGATACCAAACAGAATACTTATCAAGAAGTATTGCATTGTCTGCCTTTTCTGTGGTGGAACAGCATCTACAGGTGCAGATTTCCTAAATATCTTAATTTCTTAATCAAAATTATATAAATGGGTTCTTTAGGTACACATAACAGAGTAAGTAATAAAACGCCAAAGCCTCCAAGAATTGCAGATGCAGAGCTGCCTGTGGCATGACTTAATAAATATATACGTTTACAGGAAAAGTGTGCAAAAGAAGCAAATAAAGGAACAAAACAACACTTGGAAGCAGTACAAAGCAGAGTATGTGAAGTGTGTTAATAAAGAATGTAAGTACAGGCACCAGGGGAAAGGAGAAAGGAAAACATATCTTTGATGTGGTTTAAACTGGTCCAGGGATCATAGAAGTTTTAGAAATTCTGACCTGGATACATGTTTACAACAGAGCACAATAGGTTTACTTAGTTATTTTCTAATAATCTCCTTACATCCTCTATGTCCACTATTGCGGCGTAACTATAATTCAAAGGGCATGTTCCAGCTCCACTGGAATGATTCCCAGGTATCTAAAATAAGTGCACTGAACATATATTCAGTCTGTAAAGATTATTGTAAGTGATACTATTCCAGGCTCTGATCCACATGTAGGGGGTTTCTCTATGTGGGTGCTTTACACCTGAGTTCTTCTGGCCGAATACAACTCAGCTGGCTCTGTGTGTTGTGGACAGAAAACAAACAATATATGTTGTATAGTATATGCAACTTTAACTATAAAGCACAGTGAAAACAGCAAGCAATCCCTAATAATAGAAGTTCAAGTTATAATGAAAAAAAAATTGTTCAATCTAACTTGCCTGGAGGAATTACCTGGTAGACAAGATAACCTAAAAGCAAGCATAAATTGTATAATTCCATCTTGGATTTCCTATCAGTATCTTACCTTTGACTCTTGGCTTAAGATATACTTAGGTTTTAGCATTAAAAAATCTAGTGGTAGTAAAAGGATCAGAACACCAAAAGTATAAGTTACCTTTGCGGCATTATACTCATCGAAGGACCCTATAATTTCCACTCTGATGTAAGTGTTTATACCATTTTTACATTAAAATTTTAATGGTTTTACACTATGGAGAGTTATTTCTCTTTTTATGGTTGATTGATACATCCTGTTACTGCTTGGGAGATCCTGCAAAGTAATGCAAAGGGAATGCTTTTGGTTATGATGGTGTTTGCATGGGGTCTTTTAGAGGATTGGAAGCTCCATACAGTCTATTCTGTGTGTTTTTTCACCAAGTTCTGGTAAGCGCATTTGATCTAAGATGGTGGATACTCACGTTTGAGATGGTGATTGCCACAAAGTATTTTTCTTGAAAAACATATGAGTACTGGACATATATATCTACAATCAAGTTTATTGTTAATATTTTGAGCACAAGACACTTGTTACGCCAAGAATACTGGACTGTAATTTGGGAATATATCATCCCCAATTGATTTATCTTTGAAGAATTGCTACACATAGCACTTGAATTAATTAACTTTTAGCTCTGCACTTTATCATATTTGACTTAAATATATAGTCTTTCAGGATGTTATGGGTTAAGGGTCAAGTTTTTTCCTTACTAGGAATAAATACTGAATTGTTGGATTGATGCATTTTACCACAGTATTTGGATTAGAGCAAACCTTCGAATTTAAAGAGCTTTACCTTCTACATCAGGTTTTATCATCTTGGTGAAATAACCTTGCCTTTTTCATTTTTTCCCTTCATTGGAACCTTATCTTCCTTCTGTTAATGCCTTCAATGTGTTAGAATTTTGAATTCTACATGCTAGATATGTGATTAACATTAAGATTTAATGGTCAGTCAGATTTAATCTTACACAGAACCTTGTTATGGTTGAAATTTGGAAACAAATCAAACCTGATCTGTTTAAATCTCACCCTGTCCTATCCTACAAGCCTTGTTGCAGATAACCTGTCTGCGTCCCGCTTGCATTATTTAAAAACTTACGAGACCTCAAGTAGTTCTTAAAGGAAATCTATGGTCACAGCAAACATTATCATTTTTTTAACATCAGCATTGTAATAACAATACAAACAATAGTTATACTATACATTGTATTTGACAATCCAATATAGGCTTAAAGTGGATGTAAACCGGATTCATGAAATTTGAGTTGGGCACATAGATCTGCAGTGTTTTACTATCTCTCTTCAAAGCACTAAGTCCCATAGCTGTCTCTTGTTCAGTTCTTCTGTTATCAGCCTGTCAAGTTCTCCATCACATTTCATAAAAGCAGCCGGAGTTTGGTGTTGGGGAGGATGCTGTAAATAGATTAGCAGAGCCCTGAACTAAACAAAGAAGAGAGCTGAGAGTCTTTACTTATTAGGAGAGGGGGTGTGGGCCTTTCCTCCAATCAACTGTCTTGGCTGTATGCCAAGGTTTCATGTAATGTTAACCTGGAAGAGAAAAAAATCCAAGCACAAAGAGCACTTTCTAAAGCATATATACAGGTGAAGTCAGCAGATATACATGTCAAACTTATGTAGGAGATTTTTTTCATCTCTGTGTATCATCTGAGGCTGTTTATTTCACTGAGTATGTGTGAGGGTTTACATGCACTTTAATTACAAAAATCTCCTTGCATGTTGTGCATACTGCCTCTCTGTTGGTCATCTCTTTCCACAGTGTCCTGGATTCCCTACATGCTTTGCAGCTTCTCCTTCTCTATTTACTTTCAATTTCTAAAGACTACATATCCCATGGTATCTTGCTGCCTGCAATCACTGATTCCTGTACTGACTCCGCCTCCTGAAACTCCTCCTCTCTGCACCTCTGTAGTTCAGAAGACAGGCTCTGTGAAATGTGTGACACATCAGTGCCTATTAACAGTGCATAGTGAATATGTGTCACAGAATTCAAGGAAGTAAATGTGTAGGGATCTTCACAAAATAAGTTTATTAGCTTCAAGATCATTCAGAGTTATTGGAGTGGGCTAAAAATAGTTGAAATACAATGCAATATATGAATATATGATATTACATTTTGACCATAGATACACTTTAGGATGATGGTACTTTGTTCTTTTCAATCAAACAGCACACATAGTTATAATCATAGTGCTGGTTTCAAATTAGTAATTTTTGACTGTTTTTATCAATATTCCTTAAGCACCCATACACTAACAGCCCCACCTTTAACTAGTTCACTAATGAGATAAAAGCACATTTTTATATTGTGTTTTCTCCTGACTAGGTTGATTCGTCTTCTGATGGTACAGCATCTACTTCTAGGTGATGCCCAAGATCACGGGCTAATTAAACTATTTTAAGATATTAATTTACAAACAGAGTTTTACTTTTTTTTTAATTCTGAGCAATTGCCATTGTTGTATTTCCAGATGATGCATTTACATCTGGGACTTGGACCCCTAACTGCAGCTTCACCCAAATGATCTAGATTATTATCTAATGCCACTGAATATAAGCTGCAAATACAAGCAGGGCATTACATAAATACATAATAATCTATACAGCTCTGACAAACAATCATTATTCATATGTGCCACAGACTATATATTAAAGGTTTACTTTAAACCTGATGTATCATGCTGTTTGTCATTCTCATGTTAGAAAATGTATAATATCCACAGGTAAAACTACATTCAAAATGCATATAGTCATAATTACTGTAAGCAGAGCCTACAAACTATAGGTACTAAGGTTTCCAACAACTCATATCAAAGAGCTCATATTCTGTAGCCATAACTCATAGACTCTGTCATTAACGGCCAGCTAGCAGTTTACATTAAAGCAAATTGTAGAGTTTAATTTTCTTAAATGCATTAATGAATTAACTAATGTACAGTGAATACTCTTGCCTGGTAAAGTGCTGAATAGCAGGAGAAATGGAAAGTAGACTCATTTAGAGGATCCATTTTATTTCAAAATGATTAATCAAAGTAAAAGGTGAATATCTAATTTATTCCACTACAGTTCTATTTGAAAAATAAAACCGTATTTAGCATTTAATATCATATTCTGTGTTGTTACAGAATATCACAAGTAGTAATTTACAGTCTTTGACATTTACCAAGTTCTTCCCAGGGTATAACTGAATTATAGTTATGAACTCTGAAAAGCCATAGAGACCTCTCAAATTTTTCCAGTTAGCCCAGCAGATATGGGACACAAAGCCATAAACAACCGTGAGCATGGCCACAAAAAACCTAACTACTTTTCTGAATATGGCATACAATTTTAAATTACATATAGTATATGTTGTTATGCAGAATTCAGAAACATTATATAGTTACATAGTTACATAGTTCATCAAGTCCAACCTATGTGTGATTTTGTGTCAATATTATATTGTATATCCCTGTATGTTGTGGTCATTTAGGTGTCTATCCAATAATTTTTTGAAATTATCCATGCTCCCTGCTGAAACCAGTGCTTGTGGAAGAGAATTCCACATCCTCCCTGCTCTTACCATAAAGAACCGCCTTTCTTCTAATTTTAGTGAATGGCTGCTTGTCTTTTTATATTCCCTTGCATGGAAAAGTTTTATCCCTATTGTGGGGTCACCACTACTGTATTTGTACATGGAAATCATATTTCCTCTCAAGCGTCTCTTCTCCAGAGAGAATAAGTGCAGTGCTCATAAGTAGAGTTGAGCGAGCACCTGGATGTTCGAGTTTGGTGGGTTCGGCCGAACTGCGGGGAAAAAGTCCGGGTTCGGTACCAAACTTGACCCGAACTTTACCCCAAACCCCATTGAAGTCAAGGGGGACCCGAACTTTTCGGCACAAAAATGACTGTAAAAAAGTCCTGGAAAGTGCTAGAGGGCTGCAAAAGGAAGTAAAATGATTTTAGAACAATAATCTGTCCCTTACAGCAACAGCAGGAACCTGACCCTATAGGAGTAGGCGATGATTTTAGAACAATAATCTGTCCCTTACAGCAACAGCAGGAACCTGAACCTATAGAACTAGAAGATGATTTTAGAACCATAATCTGTCCCTCTAAGCAGTAGACTCTACCTAGTCCAGTCAGATTGTTCTGTAATGCAGGATGAGATGTTATTAGATCTGCAATCTGTCCCTAAAAGCAGTAGTAGTAGTAGTAATCTCTACCTAGTCCACAATCAGATCGTTCTGTAATGCAGGATGAGATGTTATTATATCTGCAATCTGTCCCTCACAGCGCCGGCAGCATCCTCTCCCTACACTACCCAGAGAGCAAGTGACATACAGCACTAAGTGAATTCAGCTTATAAAGAGGCTGGGTCACATGATGCACTGGCCAATCACAGCCATGCCATTAGTAGGCAATGTTGTGAGGGCTTCTAAGGGCAAACCAGTGAAATGCTTGTTGATTGGCTGCCCTGCAGCTATTCAACATGCGTGATCAAATACCCAAACCCAGAACCCGAACCCAAACTTTTTTCAAATGTCCAGGTTCGGGTCCGGGTCACGGACACCCCAAAGTTCGGTACGGACCCGAACGTTACAGTTCGGGTTCGCTCAACTCTACTCATAAGCTTTTCTCATAACTAAGGTCCTCCAATCCCTTAATGCACTTTGTTGCCCTTCTCTGGACCCTCTCCAGTTCCAGTACATCCTTCCTGAGTACTGGTGACCACAATTGGACAGCATACTCCTGGTGCGGCCGAACCAGAGTCTTGTAGAGTGGGAGAATTATCATTTTATCTCTGGAATTAATCCTCTTTTTAATGCATGGCAATATCCTGCTGGCTTTGCTTGCAGCAGCTTGGCATTGCCTACCATTGCTGAGCCTGTCATCTACTAAGATCCCTAGGTCCTTTTCCATCCTAGATTCCTCCCAAGGCTCTCCCCCAGTCAGTAGTTTGCATTCATGGGCACAAGCCATCTTGTCCTGGTGACTTAATAATGTGAAGTTTTTCAAAGCTGAAAATTTTCAAAGCTGAAAATTGGCCTGGGCAAGAAGGGGATGAAAGTGTCCGGTAGGCAAGTGGTTAATAAAAAAAAATGTGCATTTAATATTTTTCTTTTTCCTTATGAGCCTGTAAATCACTGCTCCCATGATCAGCAGATCATGGGTGCAATGTCAGGCTAGCTATCCGCCCATACCTCTGATATGGCAGGCAGTTACCAGCACCCTCGCAGCTCACTGAGAATTACAAGCCATCAGCCATAAATGCTGAAGGTAATTTTAGGCATTCATTCACAACCTTCACATACACATCTCCATTCACATCTCCACTACATGACGCAGCCATGTGGTGGAGCCCCGCATGGCCAAGCTCTTTTCAAAGTCTAACAGTGGGAGTGGGAACATGTTACATCCTAAAAATTGGTGACACATGAAACATGTTCCCAAAAGCAAACATATCCTTTAAAGCAGAGCTAAAAGGTAAAATTGAAATCAGAGTTTTATAGCAGAAGAGGTTCTGAGTATCTCCTTTGCCACAAAAGTGCTTTCCCTACCATCTAAGTTTTTTTCTTCCCATGCATTGACTGCCACTGGAAGTATGGGCCTGCTGACTGTAAAATGCAATTCCTGTGAACACGTGCAGAAATTACATCAATGGTCAGCCAATACACAAGACTCGTAACCAGGAAGAAGACAACATCGGTGGTGGCGAAGCAACAAGGGGTATCACCGACATCACATCGCTGGAACAGGGTACTTTGACTATGCTTGGGTCTAAATTTATACATCATGCTTTTATTGGCACTCTTGAATGATGACACTCCTTTGCAACAGGTCAGCTCCATCTGTTAACCACTTGATATCCGGAAGATTTAACCCCCTTCATGAACAGGCCATTTTTTGCGATATGGCACTGCATTCATTTAACTGACACTTGCAGCGTCATGCCTTGCTGTAGCCAAATAAAATTGATGTCATTTTTTTCTCACAAGTAGAGCTTTCTTTTGGTGGTATTTGATCACCACTGCATGTTTTACTTTTTGCTCTATAAACAGTTAAATGGACTAACAATTTTTAAAAGAAAACAACAATATTGTTTAGATTCTGCTATAAAACATATTCAATAAAAAAATGAAAAAAATAAATAAAATGTCTTCATAAATTTAGGATAATATGTATTCTGCTATATATTTTTGGTAAAATAAAATCCCAATAGGGGAATTTTTAATTATTTATTTTTTTATACTTGTAATGGTGGCAATCAGTGACTTATAGCAGGACTGCGATATTGTGGCGGGCAGTCGGTCACTAACTGACACTTTTGACACTATAACAGTGATTAGTGCTACAAATTTACACTGTCACTGTACTAATGACACTGGCTGGGAAGCAGTTAAACATCTAGGGCAATCAAAGGGTTAACTGTGTGCCTAACCAGTGTTTTTATGTACTGTATGTGCTGCTTTTACAAGGGAAAGAGATTGAGTTTATTCCCTGCTTTGCAGGGGCACAAAATCCATTCCTTCCCCCCTGTCAGAACGGAGATTTGCCTTGTTTACATAAGCAGATCTTCATTCTGTGTATTTTATCGACGATTGGTGGATACTGGCAAACATTCAGTGTCCAGCACCTGCAGACCGGCTACTGCCATGTTTAATTACAGCGGCAGCGTGCGCGCAAGCCTTCTAGGCACAAGTGCAAAATCATGTTTATATACAGTGCCTTGAAAAAGTATTCATACTTCTTGACATTTTCCACATTTTGTCATGTTAATACCAAAAATGTAAATGTATTTTATTGGGATTTTATGTGAGACCAACACAAAGTAGCACATAATTGTGAAGTGGAAGAAAAATGATAAATGGTTTTCAAAATGTTTTACAAATAAAATAAATATCTGAAAAGTGTGGTGTGCATTTATATTCAGTCCTCTTTACTCTAATATCCCTAACTAAAATCTAGTGGACCCAATTGCCTTCATAAGTCACCTAATTAGTAACAGCTGCTATGTGAAGTCCTCAGAGATTTGTTAGAGAATCATAGTGAACAAACAGCATCATGAAGGCCAAGGAACACACCAGACAGGTCAGGGATAAAGTTGTGGAGAAGTTTAAAGCAGGGTTAGGTTATAAAAATAATCCCAAGCTGTTAACATCTCACGGAGCACTGTTCAATCCGTGATCCGAAAATGGAAAGAGTATGGCACAACTGCAAACCTACCAAGACATGACTGTCCACGTAAACTGACAGGTCGGGCAAGGAAAGCATTAATCAGAGAAGCAGCCAAGAGTCCCATGGTAACTCTGGAGGAGCTGCAGAGATCCACAGCTCAGGTGGGAGAATCTGTCCACAGGACAACTATTACTCGCACACTCCACAAATCTGGCCTTTATGGAAGAGTGGTAAGAAGAAAGCCATTGTTGAAAGAAAGCCATTAGAAGTCTGTTTGCAGTTTAAGAGAATCCATGTGGGGGACACAGCAAACATGTGGAAGAAGGTGCAATTATTTGATCTAAAAGCAAAACGTTATGTGTGGCGGAAAACTAACACTGCACATCCCTGAAGTCCTGAAACACAACATCCCCACCATGAAACATGGTGGTGGCAGCATCATGTTGCAGGGATGCTTTTCTTCAGCAGTGACAGGGAAGCTGGTCATATTTGATGGGAAGATGGAAGAAGCCAAATACAGGACAATCTTAGAAGGAAACCTGAGTCTGCAAAACACTGAAGACTGGGGTTCACCTTCCAGCAGGACAATGAACCTAAACATACAGCCAGAACTACAATGAAATGGTTTAGATCAAAGCATATTCATGTGTTAGAATGGCCCAGTCAAAGTCCAGACCTAAATCCAATTGGGAATCTGTGGCAAAACTTGAAAATTGCTGTTCACCAACGTTCTCCATCCAATCTGATAGAGCTTGAACTATTTTGCAAAGAAGAATGGGGAAAAAATGCCACTCTCTAGATGTGCAAAGCTGGTAGAGACATCCCCAAAAATACTTTTGTACTTACAGCAATAGGTGGTTCTACAAAGTATTGACTCAGAGGGGCTGAATACAAATGCACGCCACACTTTTCACATATTTATTTGTAAACAGTTATGAAAACCATTTGCCATGTGCCACTTTTTGTTGGTCTACTACATAAAATCCCAATAAAATAAAGTTACGTTTTTGGATGTAACATGACACAATGTGGAAAATTTCAAAGAGTATGAATACTTTTTCAAGGCACTATACGTCATCCTGCACAGGAGGGCCGCTCTGTAGCAGTAAATCTGCTATAGGATAGTCCGGAAGTGCTTAAAGACTAGAATGTGCTGTAGAAAGCAGCCTAAAATTTGCTTTATACACAAAATTACTTTTTAACTGTAAAATATCAAAAGAAGAAAGTTCTGTGTTTCCTTTTTTTTCTTTTTCAATAAAGATTAATGAGAAAGGGCATAATAAATAGTAATTTGTAGTATTCATGTCACAACAATTTCTGTGTTTTATGTACAATGGTGGACCTAACGAATTATCTCTACATCTCCAGTACTGTATTTTGCCTTCAGTTCTCTTGCTGTATTTAGCTTCAATGGTAGAGAAGAAAAGGAGAAACAAAAGAAGGAAAAAGTTAAATTTGTCAGCTTGGCGCTGTCCCCTCTATGTTGCTCTAGGCACTGGGAGTGCCTTACAATAAAGGCCACCATGATCACAATAGGTGATAGTAGCTGAGGACTGACAGTGTGCCTTATTGGAGGAATTTATGACTTAAGAAGTGCAAAAGAGTAACCATTGATATAATATACAGTACTGTTAAATTTTTGATTCATGGTACTACTGTTCTTTGATGTTGAATTTACCTGTAGATTCCTTACATTGTTTTGATGTCCTGCCTACAAGATAGCTGCAATTTCAAATCCTTTAAAAAGGATAACAGTGAGCTAAAATGTTTTGATATGGTTAGATATAGGAATATAAAAAAAAGATTTTTCAAACACTCTGCCTAGTAGTAGGATGAGAGTAGGGTAGCATATATGTTTATTATTAGTTTATGTTTCTCTCTTTTTTCTTAATGATGACATAATATCAAGTAATTACTGCTGACAAATTAAAAAATAAATAAATAAAATAAGGTCCCATTTTTTTTTTTTTTGATGTACCACTTAAACAAGTTTAGGGAGTCTAGTGTTTTAGATGGAACCATGCTTCAGGCGTTTCTAGTATTTGGGCCTTTCTGTGAAATGTGCATGCTTATTTTTTTTCCCTTTTTTATTTGGTAATCCTGTGAATAATATACTTCCTGTCTCTTTATATCTACCATTGTATCCATGAAGATAGATATAAAGAGACAGGAAGTATATTATTCACAGGATTACCAAATAAAAAAAGGAAAAAAAAAATGAAAAAAATTAAGTAACGACTGGTAAACTGAAATATCCTATATTTTAGTTTGTGATCATGAAGAGGTTAGGCGCATAAATTAATGCAAATGTAAGCTATTAGTTATACAATCTCAAAAATAAAAATTTTTTTCAGCAGAGTGGGCACCTATTAGCAAAAGTATGTAGGCTTACTGGCTTAGGACACACCCCCTGTCCCGCCCCCTTAAAGGACAATTATAAAAATATAAAATAAAAAATAGTTAAACCCACAAGTGCTTTTTTACCACTACTATTCCTTTATATTGGATTTTGAAATTTACAAATGCAATAATTTAGAAATTGGATAAAAAGTTTAGCACTGTAAAACACGTTTTAAAAGATAAGTAGTGCATTTTATATATAACTTTATAGATCTGACCAAAATGAGGGACAAATGAGGAGGAAAGAGGGACAGAGAGACTTTGTTCCAAATCAGGGACAGTCCCTCGAAATCAGGGACAGTTGGGAGCTATGTGTTTCTGAACACACCCAAGAACTGCAAAGGCACAATGATTTATATGATTGTATGATCTCTGAGCCAGCACAGGAAGCAGATGCTGAACCTAAATCAGTCTGCTGCAGCATTTCTTTAGTTTCTTCTATCCTAGTAATTGCTCCCACATTAAGATTGTACCTTTGTAGGAAGTCACATGATTGGTCATAGAGGACGTGTGTGAGAGACCTGTACACTCAGCCCAAAATATAATGTCTACTGCACAGGGACAAGAATGTACAAGATTTTTGCAACTAAGGGGTAGATTTTGTAAGAAGTTATAAAAGTAAATGCTGACACTGGATGATGCCTGAATAAAGATAGAACCAACCTTTTGGGTAGAAACAGGTATAAACCAAGTGTTACACCATAGGTGTGCACACATAGGGTGGCAGGTGTGCCTGGGCACACCCTAAAAACCATGTACTGTTCAGATTCCCCCTGCTGCCTGGCTGCAGAGAAAGGGGAGGGGAAATCTCTGTCCTCAGTCCCTTTTCTGTCTCAAAAGTGAGACACCAGAGGTCTGTTTAAGCCCCTGATATTTCACCAAAGCCCCCCCCAGCAGGGCTCCTAAATAAAATTGTAAAAAAAAATTAATAAAATATAATATTGTAAAAAATAATAAAAAACTAAATGGTAAAAAAATAAAATAAAAATAAACTACTGACACTGATCTCTGCACTTCTGACATATATACACACACACTCATGTTTGTTTGCGCTTTGTGGTGCACACCCTAATGCAATAGGCTGCTCCCACCTATGTGTTATACTTACGAATTGGGCCTTTAAAGGCACCAATATGCTACAAAAGTATGCGTTAAAAAATATAAAGTCCCAAATTCGTTAATTGTCCCTAAAATTCTATGTTAAATCATTGGGATGCGTCACAGATTACTTGACTTGGTCCATGGTAGCCACTTCGTGTGGGCATAGAACTTAAATCCAAGTATTACACTTAAATGTAACTTAGCATACATGCACTTAATTAAAAATATATCTCATGCTAGTCTGCTTTAACTTTTCTTCAAATAGCAAAGTATAACCGTGAAATCTCTAGCTTTCACAAATGTATACAATTGTAAAATTCTTCCTTTTATGGTGGAGTAGCGTTGATGTGAAATATTTTTAGAACTGATTGAATATGAATAGAGTTGAGCGAACCTCTAGAAGTTCGGGTTCTGCTGGTCCGTCCGAACTTCGGGACAAAGTCCGGGTCCGGGTCCGGACGGAACCCGAACGATCGCACGGACAACGAACCCCATTGAAATCAATGGGGACCCGAACTTTTATGCACAAAAATGGCTGTAACAAAGTCCTGGAAAGCCCTAGAGGGCTGCAAAAGGAAGTAAAATGGGGGTAAGGGTAGGGCAAGTGCCCTACAAAAAAATGGGGACAGGGAAATAACTGTAAATATTTTTAAAAAAATAAAAACATAAAAAAAGCAAAAATGGAGGTGAATGTGGATCATCTTCAAACTGTGTCTGAAAAGTATTAATTAACGGTAGAAGCCATATAACTGTTCTAAAATCATCTTCAAACTAGGGCAAGTGCCCTACAAATAAATGGGGATAGGGAAAATAAATTAAAAT
>BLSH010191022.1:1573057-1585001 GCA_018402905.1 Glandirana rugosa
TCTCTGTCGACATACTAACAATTAAATCTAGTGTTTAATTTTTTCATTTTCACTTGCTTACGATACGTGTTATATACTTACGTTTTACTTCGAAGTATACTCAGTAGATAATTAAATCTATCCTTAAACACAGACGTTTTTTTCATGAAGATTTAAAGAGTGATCTGTATATGAATTGAAACAAACTTACACAAATTCTTTTTTTTTATTAAAAGATTAGTCGACAAACGATGTAAGTGAGGTCGTCGATTGAACATATATTTGTTAATTAGTCTCCCTTACAAAACCGTTTTGTCCTACCATTCTTTTCAATTTTTATTAAAAATTTAATTAAAGATTGATATTGTTCCAACCCGAACGATTTTTGAAATGTCCGGGTCCGGGTCCGTGCCACGGACACCCTAAAGTTCGGTACGGACCCGAACGTTACAGTCCGGGTTCGCTCAACACTAAATATGAATAATTAAATAACCTTGTTATAGTTAGAAATTAATTTAAAAATTATTTTTAACTTTTCTTACCATCCTGTTTTGCCAAAACATTCCCTCTGATTAATTGTTTATATACAAGTTAGCTGCTGGAGTGAATGTAGCAAACAGCTGATTAGAAAATTATTTTTTTTTCTTAAACACATTCAAACAAAGTTAAGTATATGTCTAGTGAGAAATTTAGAAGTACTTTTTTTGCAGACACAAATTCCTATCTAAATTAATAGATGACTCATATGAAGCTTCATTTTGCATTCATATATTGTGCATAGCATTCGTTCACTTTTACTTTTTTAATTTGTGATCTAAATTAACAATCATACAGTGTGTTGTAACCACCAAAAGATTTTCAATACTATTTGTAATTATGTAAGTGTTTGCCATATGTAACGGCATTGTGCTCACTGTACAGATGTTGAAAAAAACACTGCAGACTATGCACAATGGAGCGTCCCTGCCATGGGGCCTGTACATAAATATTGAGGCTAACCTACTAAAGAATTTGAGAATGTTCACATACTCAATTGTTTGAAGTTTCACTTCAATTATCCCATTATGTGGAAAAAAAATCCTGTTTACTTATTTCATTTGCTCATGAATGGGAAATTGAAATTAATTGTAATACATTTTATGGCAGGACCATTCTGAAGACCCCTTAAAGTGGTAGTAAACCCTCCTATCATTTTCAGCCAAGGAAGCTGCCATCTTGGCCTCTGTTTAATCTACAACTGCCATGATGCTGCACATGTGATCAGCTATGACACCAGCCATTGGATGGTTTGACAGTTTGGTTTAGAGCACAGCCAATGGGAGTGTTACATTTCCGGCACATGCCGGAAATGTGACTGGTTTTTAACCTGTTAAATGCATGGGTTTACTACCGCTTTAAGCTACCCGAGCCGTGCTTTACCGACAACGCGGCCGTGGCCCCAGTGTGAAAGGGGTTAAAATCCTTTTAATCAGCGGCTGCAGCCACCTCGCTGTGTGGATGGAGGAATACGTTAATTTTCTTTCTTTTGTTTGCCAGTTGAAAAAAAAAAAGATCCATATATGGCCAGCTTGAGTCTTTATTTGTTTTAATTTTAGTATGGTGAGGTTTTCCAATTTAGAAACCAAATAGCGTAAAAGTATCCATGTGACATCTGCATAGCTTCAAAGCTGAACTCTAGGGAAACAGCTAAATACACAGTTGACATACATGCATGGGAGCTGTTTTATCTTCTAAAGAAATTGTCTTTTTGCTTATTCAGTTGCAAGATTCATTCAGCTGCCTGGCTGTGGATCTGACTTTACTCCATTGCAGTTAAGCAGTGCAGCTTAGTCATCACCCTGCAATCAGTCTGTGATCGGACATTGAAAGTACTGATAAGGTCATCCTTCTGCCCTGACTTCTTGACAGCTTTTGTGTAAACCAAAAAGTATCTAAATGCATTCGCTGAACTGATGTGATGCACACTTGTGCTTTCCTAAAACATAAGATTCTGTCTAAAGGTATACAGTATTTGTCTCATTTCCATCAAAATTATTTTTGTGATCTGTGAATAAAGTGAGACATGCAAATACCTTCTTGATTATGAATTGTGCTTCACACTGGTTTAGTGAAGAGCTGGATATATTTCCCAAAGCCTTATTGTTTAGTGGCCAATGTTTTCATGCACTGCGCTGATGATGGCCAAAAAGGATGAGACAGCTGTATACACTTTATTTCCACCAAGAAAAGAAACAGGGGAAACTGATGGCACCAGGGTAGAAATACACAGGCAGTAATCTAATATAGGTTTTGATCCTTCCCAACTCTACATCTGAAAGAATGTTTGTTATTTCCTGTCTCTGGGACACCTTGACTCTAGGACAGGTAGTTAAAGAGAGTCTATCCAACAGGGACATTATCAACAATAAAAACCCGACAGACATTAAAGTTCTTTTCCATTACGTCGAAACTAAACAAGAACTTTGGCTAGATTTCAGCTACCATATCTTTCTATCACGTTTCTAGCTGCACATATTTTTTATCTGCAATACACTTCACATGAGTAGTTTTCTTTCTAAAATATATATTCTTGGAAACTAAATTCCACGCACTACTGATGAGCAATGTTTTCATATTCTGGATAGTGTCTAAACTTCCACATATTCCTATTGGCCAATCACTACAATAGACAGCCTTATTAGCCAATAGGGATGCTTAGGAAATAGGAAGGGAAATCTTTGGCACTAGCAGTGAGTACCTAAGCTATGTCGATCATAAATGGCCTGAGATTCAGCAATGAAAGGAAGGTTCAGGAGGCCTCTGCGGGTATGTGCTTCACCTGTATGTGCCTACACTTCATACTTGTTAACCCCCCCCCCCCCCAGTGACAATCTCTTTGAAGATGAGGCAGTGGAAATAGAAGCTAACTTTTACACAATATTTGCCTGGATTCCTCTGAAGAAATTAGGATCTTGAGCAACTGCTTAGTTTGCCCCCTACTCCTCCATAATGGCCATAATCACACTTCCTTCAACTTAACCCTTTCTCATCCACCCTGGCATCCCTTTTATTGGGCTATTATGCCCTGGGTGTGGGAAGGTCTGCCTAATCATAGGACCACTGTGATTGGCTGTCACAGTGATCACAAAAAGCTGCTCCTGCCAGTTCCAGATCATTAGTGCAGGCCGGGAGTTGTCTTTGACAGTTCAGTCTCTGTACTGGGCTCTCAGCACAGAAACCTATGCCGCCCATAGACACACTAGCTATACCTGTTCTGCAAGTTACTTCATTGACCCCAGCTATGAACCTATAAATTGTTTCAGTCTAGCTATACCTGTTCTTCATGGTTCCCAGCAGTGAACCTATAGACTGTCCCAATCTAGCTATATGTGTTCTACAAGCTACTTCATTGTCCCCAGCCATGAACCTATAGATTGTTCCAGTCTAGCTATATCTGTTCTGCAAGCTACTTCATGGTCCCTAAATGTGAACCTATAGACTGTCCCAGTCTAGCTATATCTGTTCAACAATCTATCTCATAGTTCCCAGCTGGGTGAGTGAAAATAGTGTTGCTACGGTTTAGAGAGAATTGTCCTCTGTAGAATTGCGCTCAAGGGTTTTGGAGTGTCCCACAACACCCCACATCCCCTCCCCAGTTCTTGCAAGCAATAAACTGTAGAAAAATATAAACCCCTAGACTGTTTATTGAGCCAGAGTGAATGGACTGTTGCTGTGTGCCTGACTGTCTCTGCACTGTTGGAGGGAGAGAACCTGTTGAATCCAAGCAGCTCCTGCTGGCGAAGCAGTACAGAACAAACAAAAAGAAGAAGCAAGAAGAACATTTTCCATTATGCTCCTTCTTTGTATGGTGAATATGACACACGTGGAATGCTTAATTAGGTTGATAAAGAATTTTGTTGACCAGAATTTGCGTTTATGGAAAGCTCATAGATACTTATAAAAATGTTGCTATGGCTATAGAGAACACAAAGAAAATCATTGAAAAACATCCAACAATTGTATAATATGGCACTTTAAAAAATCCATGCTGTAACACCTTCAGCACTTTTAATAATAGAAGGCACTTGGAGAGAAAGTTTATTTTATGTTAATGTATGCTTTTAATACAGTGCTGTCTGTCCTTTGTAGTTACTATAGTAACCTTTGTAGTAATTACATAGACTCAGTAAGCTACTCAATTTAAGAGAATTTTACCAATTACAAAGAAAAAAGCAGTTCAGTTAGCTTCACCTCTTGGTCCATTTACAACGCTTCTAAAAACTGCCTTATTATTTAAACAGACATAAAAATGATGGACATTAGTGCACTAAAATAGTGGCATTTTTCTATTTAAACTATTCTCTTCGAATCATCCCTCTTAAAAGCTGAGCTAGGTGTCCATTTTTTTTTAGTCGTTAATATGTGTTCTTGTTCAGTCCAATGTTTATAGCCTCTTGTTATAGCATTTAATTCACTGAAAAGTTCATGCTACAAATAAAGTCATCTTCACTGAAGTTTCAAATCACAATTCCCAACTTTAAACAGAACCAATCACACGTAGGCTAATAAAAGAATCTGAATATTTAATGTATCATGTTTTATAAGAATGAAGCCTTACTTGAAGATGTAGACCCTTATTTACCATGATTCACTTTGACTGAGCCAGACACTTCTGCTTGTTGCAGGGGGCCACCTGGCAGTTGCTACCATGCAGCTGCCTTCACAGTGTTGTATTTGCAGCATCAAAGTGTATGCTATCAAAGGTGGTCTCACAGAGCCATTGTCAAAGCACATAAAAAAGAAATAGCTGTGAGACCAAAGTGGACATCCTATTAGATGAAAGTTTTATCTTACTTTGGAGCACTTATATGTAGTGGCGCTTTACTCAATATTGGTCTTATCAACAGACTTTAATAAATGTGCAGACTGGTGCCCACTTCTTATTTCTTGTCAGTTTTGTTTATTGGAGTTTAAGAGTATAAAAAAAAAAATAAATGCAATAGCAGAACAAGAGATAATACATCTGAACATAAGATAGGCGTAGGACTCCATAAAATAACAAGTACATATTATATTTCATACAAAATAAAGTAGAATTGGTTATTCAAAAATTCTCATCAGTAAGGAAGAGAGGATCATAGCAATTAATGAACAGTAAAAATTGTTTAAAGTCGCTTACAGTTATTGTAGAAATAATTTAAGCACATATAACTCAAGAAAATAGTTGATATTGTTGTATCTTAAACAGGAGTCTAAGTAAAAATTGTTGTAAAATTATGAAAAGTGGACTGAGGTTCTACACTTAGAGCTAGGAGAAGAAAGCAAGGAAAAGGAATGAAAGGAAAGTATAGGAAAGGAGAGAAAAGAAGAGAAAAGAAGAGAAGAGTAGTATATATAGAGAGAGAAGAGATAGAGAAGAAGAGAAGAGAAATTCCCTGGATGAAGCATGGCAGGAGGCTTAAAATGTTTAATGGCGGTTAGCTTATATGGGCGAAATTTACTAAGGCATCAGCAGGGAGTCATCAAAATTGGAAGGTAAAAAATGGGTCACCCAAGGAAGCCATATTTTTTGGAAATTACATATTTTGTCTTGAGCAATGGCATCTGTCTTGGCATGAAACATTGCTTGATTTATTCTATGCTTAGTTTCAGATATTGCTAGATTTGGTGATTTCCAGGCTTTAGCGATTGTTTGTTTCGCTGCTGTTGTAACTAGAAGAAGTTTAAATTGATTACGTGTAAGATTTTCCGGTTTCAGATTTAAAAGCGCTATAGAGGGATCTGGAGAGATAGTTACAGCAAATAGTGTAGAAATCATGAAAAAAACATTTTCCCAAAATCTTTGAACTATTTGACAGTCCCACCATATACAGTATTTCACAAATGTGAGTTCACCCCTCACATTTTTGTAAATATTTTATTATATCTTTTCATGTGAAAACACTGAAGAAATTACACTTTGCTACTATGTAATGTAGTGAGTCCCCTCAAAATAACTCAACACACAGCCATTAATGTCTAAACCGCTGGCAACAAAAGTGAGTACACCCCTCCTAAGTGAAAATGTCCAGATTGGACCCAAATAGCCATTTTCCCTCTCTGGTGTCATGTGACTTGTTAGTGTTACAAGGTCTCAGGTGTAAATGGGGAGCAGGTGTGTTAAATTTGGTGTTATCGCTCTCAATCTCTCATACTGGTCACTGGAAGTTCAACATGGCACCTAATGCCAGAGCACTGTCTGAGGATCTGAAAAAAAAAATTGTTGCTGTACATAAAGATGGCCTAGGCTATAAGAAGACTGCCAAGACCCTGAAAATGAGCTGCAGCATGGTGGCCAAGACCATACAGTGGTTTAACAGGACAGGTTCCACTCAGAACAGGCCTCGTCTCCCCATATCCAGAGGTTGTCTTTGGGAAATAGACGTATGAGTGCTGTCAGCATTGCTGCAGAGGTTAAAGGGGTGGGGGGATAGGCTGTCAGTGCTCAGACCATGCACCGCACACTGCATCAAATTGGTCTGCATGGCTGTCTTCCCAGAAGTAAGCCTCTTCTAAAGATGATGCTAAAGAAAGCCGACAAACAGTTTGCTGAAGACAAGCAGACTAAGGACATGGATTACTGGAACCATGTCCTGTGGTCTGATGAGACCAAGATAAACTTATTTGGTTCAGATGGTGTCAAGCGTGTGGGGTGGCAAACTGGTGAGGAGTACAAAGACAAGTGTGTCTTGCCTACAATCAAGCGTGGTGGTGTGAGTGTCATGGTCTGGGGCTACATGAGTGCTGCAGGCACTGGGGAGCTACAGTTCATTGAGGGAACCATGAATGGCAACATGTACTGTGACATATTGAAGCTGAGCATGATCCCCTCCCTTCGGAGACTGGGCCGCCGAGCAGTATTCCAACATGTTAACGACCCCAAACACACCTCCAAGATGACCACTGCCTTGCTAAAGAAGTTTAGGGTAAAGGTGATGGACTGGCCAAGCATGTCTTTAGACCTAAACCCTATTGAGCATCTGTGGGGCATCCTCAAAATGGAAGGCGAAGGAGCGCAAGGTCTCTAACATCCACCAGCTCCGTGATGTCATCATGGAGGAGTGGAAGAGGACTCCAGTGGCAACCTGTGAAGCTCTGGTGAACTCCATGCCCAAGAGAGTTAAGTCAGTGCTGGAAAATAATGGTGGCCACACAAAATATTGACACTTTGGGCCCAATTTGAACATTTTCACTTAGGGGTGTACTCACTTTTGTTGCCGGCGGTTTAGACATTAATGGCTGTGTGTTGAGTTATTTTGAGAGGACAGCAAATTTACACTGTTATACAACCAGTACACTCACTACTTTACACTGTAGCAAAGTGTCATTTCTTCAGTGTTGTCACATGAAAAGTTATAATAAAATATTTACAAAAATGTGAGGGGTGTACTCACTTTTGTGAGATTATGTATGTAGATGTGAACCAGGTTCTGTACAGCCTTGAAAACAAAATGGAGAAGAATTGTGGGCAAAGTTCGCAATTCTGGTAGGTACCAGGTACCAGCGCATTAGTACTTTATAGTTGGTCTCTAATGCGATAACATTTTGTGAGGATTGGTAGTATTCCATATCATGTCCCAGTCAGTTTTATCCAACGTAATTCCAAGATCAGACTCCCACTTAGTCACATATGAAGGCAACTTTGAATCAGCAGTTGTGATGAGTTGGGCATAGAGAAATGAAATAAGTCCTTTCCTATGGGGATCATGTTTGCATATATGTTCGAAACACTTTAATTTATCAAAGGAGTGATTTCCTAAAATGTAGGGCATGTAAAAGTTTTTAATTTGAAGTTCTGAGTTTGGAAGACTATGACTTTTACAAAGATCAGGAAATGCTGCAAAGGAGGAGGAAGATGTTAAATCATGTAGACAGGTTAAGTTGGAGGTAACCCAGGAGTTAGGAAAAGTCCAGGCTGGATAAAAAAGAGGATTTTTGATAAACGATAGGAGTGGTATGTGTGGAGATTGTAAGCCAAAATCTGTTTTATATTTGTCCCAAATGTTAAGAGTATGTTTAGTTATTGGATTAATGAGCTTCTTCCGATCTACAGGGCATAACCAAATTAAATTGGATATAGTCAAGGGGTCACAATCTACTGATTCAAGAGATACCCATAGCAGGATCTCATTGGTAGCATGGTATTGAGTTAATGGTGCTAAAATAGCTGCATGATAGTAAGAGAACAGATTAGGGAATCCGAGGTCACCTTTTGTCTTTAGAAGGTAAAGAGTATGTTTAGGTATTCAAGGTTTTATATAACCCCAAAGTAATTTTTCCATTTTAGTTTGTAGTAGTCTTCAATAATATGTTGGAACAGAGATGGGCAAAACCCAAAAGATATAGAGGATTTTAGGCAATATAGTCATTTTAATAACATGATTCTACCTATCCAGGATAAAGGAAGAGAGGACCATTGTGTAAATAGGTTATTAATTTGGCATAATAAAGGGGGGAAATTGTCTGAAAAAAGGTCAGAGAGATTAGGTACAAGGTTAAAGCGGTAGTAAACCCTAAAATCAATTTTTACATACAGGTAAGCCTATAATAAGGCTTACCTGTAGGTAAAAAGAATATCTCCTAAACCTGCATGGTTCAGGAGATATTCGCCCTGCATGCAGCCGCTGACATTAGCGGCGCATGCGCTCTGACGATCCGGCCGAGGCGGCCGGCATCTCAGAGCTGGCTGCCGGTGCGAAGAGCTCCCGCGCGCATGCGCGGGAGTGACGTCACGCGGCTCCGGCCACTCACAGCGCCGGAGCCGCGTACCCGGAAGACAGAAGAGGACAAAGATGTCAGCGTCCTTAGCGCTGACCGACTCGGGCATCGGGGGCCTCGTTCTAAGGTAAGTATTTCATAATATGTTAGTATGCAATGCATACTAACATATTATGCGATTTTCTTGCAGGATTTTTTTTTATTTTTATTTCTGTCAGCGAGTTTACTACCGCTTTAATACCTAGATAAGGAAGTTTGGTAGTAGACCATGAAAAAGGGAGAGATAATTGTGCTTGTTGCAATACTGGAGGAGGAAGGGAAATATTTGGTGCCTTGGATATGTGAGCAAAGTGATCTAGCTTTGAATAAGGTTGGGGGCAGAAATATGCGGGGAAAACATAAAGATTAATAAGTCATCAGCGAATAGACACATTTTATGCTGATGTCCAGCTAATTCAACACATTTTATTGATGGGTCTGAGTGAATTGACTGAGCTAAAGGTTTGATAAGTAAAGTGAAAAAAAGCGGGGACAACAGGCATCCCTGTCTAGTCCCTCTATTAACGCTTAACTCATTCGTTTTATAACCAGCATATTTTACATAGGCTTTGGGGTTATCATATAGTGATGAGATCCAACTGAGGAAATGGGGACCAAATCCCCATTTTTGTAGGACATAACGTAGGTAAGGCCATGATACCATATCAAATGCTTTTTTGATATCCAATGATATAAAGCAGAGCGGGATTTGTCGTTTCTTAGCAGTATACATTAGTAGCATTGCCTTACGTATGCTGTCTCCCGCTTGGCGCTTTGGAATGAACCCAGCTTGGTCGCTATTAATTAAAGTATCTATTATATTATTTAGACGGGTTGCTAATACTTTCGCTAGGAGTTTAATGTCTAAATTGAGTAAGGAGATAGGCCTAAAATTTGAACAAGATGTTTCATCAGAGTGCTGCTTAGGAATCATTGAAATAATTGCGGTTAAGGTTTCACGTCTGAAGGAGTGTCCATCAAGAAGGGAATTGAGAGCTTTTGTTAGGACTGGGGCAAGAATATTTGACAATTTCTTGTAATATAAGACTGAAAAGACAGGTCGCTTATTTAATTTAAGAGATTTAATAGCTAATAATAATTCATCAGTAGTGATAGGAGATTCAAGATTGTTGCGGTGGACTAAGGGACTAAGGGCATAGATGGGAGAGTGATATGTGAAAAAAATGAGTCTGCTGAGGCCTGATCTAATTGATTTTGTTTCTTGTATAAGGAAGCAAGGTGTTTATGAAAAGCTTTGAGAATTTTTACTGGATTACTAAAATATATATCCTGAGTTAGTTTCAGATGAATTCGTTTGGAGGGGTGATTTAGCTTCTTAAGAGCTCGTGCTAGGAGTGTAGTTGGTTTATTGGCTTTAGAATAAAACAAATGTCTTCTTTTATTTAGACATTTTTCAGCAGAATCCAAAAGAAAAAGATATAAGTCAAGAAGTGCTTTATCTAATTGCAATTTGGTCCTGGAGCTGGGATTTATTTGGAAGAGTGTATGAGAAGAATTTAATTCTAATTCTAGTTTTTGCTGTAATTAGCGTCTTTCTTTTTTGAGAAAAGAAGCCTGGCGAATACAAATCCCAAGGAGGACAGGTTTATGCGCTTCCCAGTATTAATGGAGATTTATCAGGAGTCATATTAGTACTCAAGTAATCTTTCAATCCCATTTCAAGATCTGCAGAATGTGATGGATGGGATAGAAGCGTGTCAATTATATGCCACGTAGGATCACGTGCTGTGGGAATTAGCGAAGTGACTGCACAATGATCTGTCCATGTAAAAGGGACAATAGATGAGGAAAGTAGTTCAGGGGTTAAACCTATATTGATTAAAATATGATCTATTCGAGAAAATGTTTTATGGGAATGAGAATAGAAGGTGTATTGACTCTTTGCAGGATTTGTTTCCCGCCAAGAGTCTAATAAAGAATATTGTTGAAGTAGTTGATGAAATGTGTGAGCCCGAGTAGGGGAGGCAGTAGGGGTTGGAGATTTGTCCAAAAAGGGATAAAGGACTTGATTTGAGTTTCCACATATTAAAAGTGTGCCCAGTTTATGAGTGTCAACCACCTGGAATAAGTGGGAAAGGAAGGACGTTGGAGACTTATTTGGAGCATAATAGGATACTATTGTGATTGGAGGGTCAGACAAATGTTCTGTAAGTATGAGGTATCGCCCTTCCGGGTCTTTGATATCATTTTGAAGAGAAAAAGGCATAGTATGATGGAATGCCACCAATACTCCACGTTGTTTAGTGTTGGCTGAGGCTGTAAAAACCTGGGGGTAGGAGAAGACAAAATATTTGGGGGTTGTTGATTTTGTAAAATGGGTCTCTTGGAGACATACAATATGGGATTTTGATGATGCCAACGATCGAAAAACTTTAGTACGCTTTTTGCGGTATATTAAGGCCTTGTACATTTAATGTAAGTACTTTCAAGGGGGCCATTGGAAAACCAGAAAAAAATGCATAGTAATAAATTGCTTTAATAAATTTGATAATCACACCCATCCCGGGAAGAGAAAAAAGTCTGAAGAAGAATAATAGATTATTAATAGAAAAGGAGACAGAAGTAGAGAGCATATTATCAGTTAATATCAAACTCATTCAATCAAAAGAGAAAGACTTGGATTGCTGGATGGGCAAAAGCACAAATCCAGAGGCCAAATATCTATCCAGGAAGGTCCCCTAACAAAAAAAAGAAAGAGGGGTTAGGAGTAGTGTTGAGCGAACCCGGACTGTAACGTTCGGGTCCATACCGAACTTTCGGGTGTCCGTGGCACGGTCCCGGACCCGGACATTTCAAAAATCGTTCGGGTTCGGTCCGGGGTTCTGCTATTTTACTCCACGTGTTGAGAAGCTGCAGGGCAGCCAATCAACAAGCGTTTCACTGGTTTGCCCTTAGAAGCCATCACAGCCATGCCTACTAATGGCATGGCTGTGATTGGCCGGTGCATCATGTGACCCAGCCTCTTTATAAGCTGGAGTCACAGTGCTGCAGTCACATGCTCCTTGGGTTAGTGTAGGGAAAGGTAGCTGACTGCGTGAGGGACAGATTTGAGACATTTTAAGACCTGATACTGCATCCTGAGATAGATTACTTTACTACTGCTGTCTGTGCTGTTGCTCTGAGGACAGATAGCAAAAACTTTACAGGCCCAGGCCCTGGCACGGTGCCT
>BLSH010191022.1:1591847-1628329 GCA_018402905.1 Glandirana rugosa
ACTGATGGAGAACGTCCACCCGTGCCACTACACTGCTCATCCGTGCCACTACAGTGCCTATCCATGCCACCACAGTGCCTCACAATAGTGTAAAAGATGGTCAAATTAGATTTGAAATGTAGGCCCTAGAAAACCTGACGGTGCTCCCTGCATGTTGGGCCTCTGTATGTGGTCAGGCTGTGTAAAAGTGTCACACATGTGGTATCGCCATACTCGGGAGGAGTAGCAGAATATATTTTGGGGTGACATTTTTGCTATTTACATGCTTTGTGTTAGAAATATTGTATAAACGGACAACTTTGTGTAAAAAAAAATTGTGTTTTCATTTTCTTTCCACATTTTCCAAAAACTTGTGGAAAAAATGACATGTTCAAAAGACTCACTATGCCTCCTAGAATATAAGTTGGGGTGTTTACTTTCCAAAATGGGGTCATTTTTTCTGCATTTCCATTGTCCTGGTGCTCCAGGACCTTCAAAAGTGCAAGAGGTAGTCAGGAAATTATGTGTAATTTATGTCCTTAGAACGCCTGATGGTGCTCCCTGCATGTTGGGCCTCTGTATTTGGCCAGGCTGTGTAAAAGTGTCACACATGTGGTATCGCCATACTCAGGAGGAGTAGTAGAATGTGTTTTGGGGTGTAATTTGTGTTATGCATATGCTGGGTGTGAGAAATAACCTGTTAACATATGACAATTTTGTGGAAAAAAAAAAAAAAAAAAAACTTCATTTTGCAAAGAATTGTGGGAAAAAATTACAACTTAAAAAAATTCACCATGCCTCTTACTAAATACCTTGGAATGCCTACTTTCCAAAAAGGGGTCATTTGGGGGGTATTTGTACTTTCCTGGCTTGTTAGGGTCTCAAGAAATGAGATAGGCCGTCAATATATCAAGTGTGATCAATTTTCAGTGATTGGCACCATAGCTTGTAGACTCTATAACTTTCACAAAGACCAAATAATATCCACAAATTTGTTTTTTTTTACCCAAGATATATAGCAGTATAAATTTTGGCCAAAATTTATGAAGAAAAATTACTAATTTGCAAAATTTTATAACCGAAACAAAGAAAAATTATTTTTTTTACAAAATTTTCGGTCTTTTTTTAATTATAGCCCAAAAAATAAAAAAGCCAGCGATGATTAAATACCACCAAAAGAAAGCTCTATTTGTGTGAAAAAAAGGACGCAAATTTCATATGGGTACAATGTTGCATGACTGAGTAATTGTCATTCAAAATGTGAGAGCGCTGAAAGCTGAAAATTGGTCTGGTTAGGAAGGGGGTTTAAGTGCCCAGTTGTCAAGTGGTTAAAGAAAGTAAGGCTGGCCATACATGTCCAATCTTCTTGTATAATCCTCCCATAGACCTACCACAAACCATATAATATGAGGTCAAAACTAAACAACACTTTCAATTGTAGTAGATTAACAAGCCCTTGCACTACATAGTTAAAGCAGAGTTCCACCCAGAAATGTTTTTTTACATCATTCAATTCCTTCGCCTATATAGACTTACCTTTGAAGGAAAAAAAAATTTATACTCACCCTAAGTCGCTTGTTGCTAGGTGGTCCCAGTATTCTGCCCCTATTTGGTCCTAGGCTCTTTTTCACTTCCTGCTTCCCCTGGCCTCCTGGGAGATGTGACTCATCATTTCCCAGAAGTCAGTGGGCTTCCCTGTACTGTAAAATCGTGTTACTTCCAGACGGGACCCTACTTCCAGAAGGTGGACCGAGATCGAGGTTACCCACCATGCACTTTTTTCAGGAAGAGATGCCAGGAGACCCAGGATGGGCTTCAGGTGCCCTCACCTAAAATGGAAGAGTCCAGCAGTGAGAGAAACAAAATTGTTAGTAAAAAATACATGTAATTACTAGGCGGTTTGAAAGTAAGGAAACAAAAGGTTACATCTATTTAGTATTAAAAGAGTGGATGCCAACAAAAACAACATTTTTTCTGGGTGGAACTCCACTTTAAAGGCAAATACAAAGAAAATTGCACAGAAAATTGTAAGAAAATTGTATCATGCATGGCAAGCCTTAGATAAGTATACATTGATACTTTATGTCTACAGTATCCTTGCCTGGAGAGTAGAAATAATTACATATATAAACACAAATAGCATATTTTCTGCTAGGCGGGAAATAAAGAGAGGTTTAACTCTAATAATTCACATTCTAAGCTGATATTACAAATGACAGTTTGTAAGTAGTAATATCAGTAGGTATTAATGTACCCAAAAGGTTTTTAAATAAAAGGAGTGAGAAAATAAATGGTTAATTGGCAAATAGCAGATAGCATATTGTTCCTGAGGTAAAAAAATTAGGAGAGCAAAGGAATTATAGCATAAAACATCAGTCAGTCCATTGTATCAGCAATGTCCTTGTCTGGAGAGCTGAGACGAGTGCGCTTAGAGGAATTTTGCTGAACCCTGTCACCTGCCATGTTAGAGAATTCATGTGAAGAATTAGATGCAGCCCGACGGCGAGGGCCTTTAGTGCTAGAAGGCTTATCCATAAGGTGTAGATTTTGTAGTGTATGCTGTAATTCTTCGAAGGATCTGCAGGTATATTTGATACCTTGGTGTGTAAAGCGTACAGAAAATGGGAAGCCCCATTGATACGGTATTTGAAATTTTTGTAAATATTGCAGAAGGGGTTTCAAGGCTCGTCTTTTAGAAACTGTAATTGGAGATATATCCGCAAAGAGTTTGTAGGAATATTCTTTGAACATGAGTGAATCCACAGGCTGCAGCTAATAGCTGATCTTTGGTGCGAAAGAAATGGAATTTCGCAATTATATCGTGAGGCGGTCCCTCAGATTTGCGCGGTGCTAAGGCTCTGTGAATCCTATCCATTTCTAAGTGCTCAATAGGAATTGACAACAGCAATTCCTGAAATAGAGCAGTCATTGTAGATTGGAGATCAACTATTGTTTCAGGAATCCCACGCAGATTAGAACGACGGACTCTATTTTCAAAGTCCTCTAAACGTGTGTGTAATAGAAGATTTTCTTCTTTAACAGTTTCCAATTCATAAATACAGGATTGTAGGTGATTTTCAACTTCCTCAACTCTATCTTTTGAATCTGAGGTGCGTTGCCCTAGGGCACGAATTTCCTTGGTTAGAGATTCAGTGATACAGTCAGATGTTTGCTTTAATGCCTTTTGTAACATTCTCTCAAACTGTCTGATTAAATTTGGGTGTAAAGAGTCGACATCCCCAGTCTGTGAGAAGACATTATAGTCATAGTCAGACTCTCCACATTCTTCATGAAGCTGCTGTTTCTGTCTAACAACTCTAGACACGCTTGTGTGAGGTGATAGAGGCGGAGCCATTTTCACTGCAGCCTTGAGAGAGCTGTCTTTTTTATTCTTAATGTCTTTCTTTAAATGAGTTTCCCCGGATACCATAATGTAGTTACTGTACCTCCGTGGCGTAAGTAGATCAGATGGTATCTGTTTTAAGCCGGACGGGTGTCTTATAGTGCTGTGTGGCTGCGAGAATTGCGGAGCTTCAGCGGGAATGTCTGCCTCAGTTAGCGCTGCCCATGCCTCTCCCACTTCTTATTTCTTTTATTACATTAGTGGGAATTATAATATCAAGCACTTAAAGCAAGCAATTATGAGCAGGCTTTGGTGGCTAATGCCAATACTTTGCTCAATGAATCACAATTTACCTTTGAACAACTTTCTGTTCTCTAATGGCCTTATGTGTCATTACATTCACAAAGAAAAAAAAGGAGTCTTTGCTGGAAGCAACGCCCCATAAATATATATAATAATATATGAGTGCACTACATTTAAGAGCTGACATTGCATATTAATAAAAAAATGTGTTAAAATTTATAGATCACCTCATGTAGAACACTCAGAGAGGGGACATATTTCTGGGCTACATCTGCCAGTATGATCCTTACCTTTTGGCTTTATTGAGGAAGAATATCAATATGTAATCAAAAATATTTATTACCATATACAGTGCCTTGCGAAAGTATTCGGCCCCCTTTGAACTTTGCGACCTTTTGCCACATTTCAGGCTTCAAACATAAAGATATAAAACTGTAATTTTTTGTGAAGAATCAACAACAAGTGGGACACAATCATGAAGTGGAACAAATTTTATTGGATATTTCAAACTTTTTTAACAAATAAAAAACTGAAAAATTGGGCGTGCAAAATTATTCAGCCCCCTTAAGTTAATACTTTGTAGCGCCACCTTTTGCTGCGATTACAGCTGTAAGTCGCTTGGGGTATGTCTCTATCAGTTTTGCACATCGAGAGACTAAAATTTTTGCCCATTCTTCCTTGCAAAACAGCACAAGCTCAGTGAGGTTGGATGGAGAGCGTTTGTGAACAGCAGTTTTCAGTTCTTTCCACAGATTCTCGATTGGATTCAGGTCTGGACTTTGACTTGGCCATTCTAACACCTGGATATGTTTATTTGTGAACCATTCCATTGTAGATTTTGCTTTATGTTTTGGATCATTGTCTTGTTGGAAGACAAATCTCCGTCCCAGTCACAGGTCTTTTGCAGACTCCATCAGGTTTCCTTCCAGAATGGTCCTGTATTTGGCTCCATCCTTCTTCCCATCAATTTGAACCATCTTCCTTGTCCCTGCTGAAGAAAAGCAGGCCCAAACCATGATGCTGCCACCACCATGTTTGACAGTGGGGATGGTGTGTTCAGGGTGATGAGCTGTGTTGCTTTTATGCCAAACATAACGTTTTGCATTGTTGCCAAAAAGTTTGATTTTGGTTTCATCTGACCAGAGCACCTTCTTCCACATGTTTGGTGTGTCTCCCAGGTGGCTTGTGGCAAACTTTAAACAACACTTTTTATGGATATCTTTAAGAAATGGCTTTCTTCTTGCCACTCTTCCATAAAGGCCAGATTTGTGCAGTATACGACTGATTGTTGTCCTATGGACAGAGTCTCCCACCTCAGCTGTAGATCTCTGCAGTTCATCCAGAGTGATCATGGGCCTCTTGGCTGCATCTCTGATCAGTCTTCTCCTTGTATGAGCTGAAAGTTTAGAGGGACGGCCAGGTCTTGGTAGATTTGCAGTGGTCTGATACTCCTTCCATTTCAATATTATCGCTTGCACAGTGCTCCTTGGGATGTTTAAAGCTTGGGAAATCTTTTTGTATCCAAATCCGGCTTTAAACTTCTCCACAACAGTATCTCGGACCTGCCTGGTGTGTTCCTGATTCTTCATGATGCTCTCTGCGCTTTAAATGGACCTCTGAGACTATCACAGTGCAGGTGCATTTATACGGAGACTTGATTACACACATGTGGATTCTATTTATCATCATTAGTCATTGAGGTCAACATTGGATCATTCAGAGACCCTCACTGAACTTCTGGAGAGAGTTTGCTGCACTGAAAGTAAAGGGGCTGAATAATTTTGCACGCCCAATTTTTCAGTTTTTTATTTGTTAAAAAAGTTTGAAATATCCAATAAATTTTGTTCCACTTCATGATTGTGTCCCACTTCTTCTCGATTCTTCACAAAAAATTACAGTTTTATATCTTTATGTTTGAAGCCTGAAATGTGGCAAAAGGTCGCAAAGTTCAAAGGGGGCCGAATACTTTCGCAAGGCACTGTATATATATACTGTATATATTATTTTCTCAACCACCTTCTACTTGCAAAACAGGTTAAATAGGATGGAGTCTGGCAAGAACTAATAATCAAGTTGTATTAAGCCCCAAACCAGAAATTTTATATATTTGTAGTACCCTCTACATAGATAGGTGCTAGAGTGGTAGGATTTTTGGTAGCACAGGAAAATTTAAGCAGGTCTAGCTGGAAACTAGTCCTGCTTGTTTTGATTTGTGTGGGCTGGGAGTGGCCTAGAGTAACAGCTTGCGACTTACAGGCAGCATCACTGAGAGCCTCCCCTTTCTTTCCAGAGTCTTCTGGAGTCTTCTAGAAGGTAAAAAGGAGGAGAGGAGAGGTGGAGCTTACCTGGGGTGTTTGCGGAGCCCTAACCAATCCCCAACCTGGATTGGCAGGGGGCAGGCCTCCTTAAATGCCTTGGGTCAGTCGAGTTGGGGAGGAGTTGTTCAGGTGGCAGTGATGGCGTACTGAGGCTGTCGGGCCTTTGTGGGAGCTCCCCAGTCTGGGGAAGGGGTGACCTTGGACCAAGGGCTCAGGTGCATCCAGGAGGAGTGAAGAGGTCCTGGAACAGAGGCACAGGAGAGAGCAAGGAAGGACAGTGGGAGAGAGTACTGTCCAGGAGATGAACAGCTGGTCGCAGCCAGGAGGGCTGGTGAGTGACTTGCACAGTCAGCGAGAGGACTGGGGAGGCACGCCTGGAAGGACTGGGAGTTTGCATTCAGGAAAGGGTGCAGAGCCAGAGGAGTGGACTGTGGTGTCATGGGCAGTGGAACGAGGCAGTCGCAGCCAGAGCGGCTGGCAGGGCCTGAAGAGGGCTTACTGTGAGCATTAGGCCTATCAACCATATAGTGCTAGCTGGTCCAGGAGAGGAACTAAAGCCCCTTACACACTATACACTTTTCTGTAAACTTTTGTCTTTCTTCAGATTTACCAAAACCATATAATATGAGGTCAAACATTAAGAGTTTCAATTTGCATGCAATCAGGTAGGCCCTTGCACTACATGGTATTGGTAAATCTGAAGACGAAAATACTGATTTACTTTTACTATGACACAATAATATTGTATGCCTAACAGGAACATAAAACTATCCTTTAAAAATATGGCAAAAGTAAATAACTTTTGAACAGTTCCCTCTGCCTTGTCTGCCTTGCCAGTGAAGGTTACAGGGCTAATGTAACTAAGGGACAGATTCAGAAGACACAGTTCTGAAACATAAATATAGAGCAGCTTTGGAACTTAAATATGGAGCAGCTTTGGGGTGGGGGGCAGTGTGCAGGTGCCATTGTGCCAGGCTATGAGTAAGAATTATCAGGGGCAGCAAAACAGAGCAGGGCCAGTGCTGCTCTATGTGGTTAATGCATAATAAAAGAGAGCAAGAATATAGAAAAATCAGCACAAGGGGCTGCACTTACAATCAATGCAAAGTGTTTCTTGTGATGCTGGCTGCAGTTTTAGTTAAAATCTTCTGATCCCCCGTACCCCTGAATCTGTAATCTTCCAGTGTAGCAGGGATTAAAGAGGAGATCCACCCACCCCTCACACATACTGTAGCTGCTGACTTTTAATAATAGGACACTTACCTGTCCTGGAGTCCAGCGATGTTGGCACCGCAGCCGATGATTGCATTGGCTGTTAGGTGCTGCTGCCGCCATTGCCGTTAAGGGAATCTGGCAGTGAAAACCTTGCGGCTTCACAGACAGATCCCTACTGTGCATGCACGAAGCACGCTGCACTCTCTTACTTGCCCGGGGGAAGGAGGAGGGAGGAGGAGGGGGCCGAACTTCTGATGTACCTCGCTGCGGTGAGTCCGACAGAGGTGGGGACAGGGTACCTGACCTTAGGTGCCAAATGTGGCTCCGGGGGGGCAATCAGAGGAGCGGAAGATCCACTTTTGGGTGGAACTCCACTTTAATATGAGCCAAGGGACCAGCCAGTGCCAACTATGCCACCAGTTTCAACCCCCTTCTCCATTCATAGAAGCTGTACTATAGTTTCCATGATTGCTAAAGTGACCTATAGATGAAGGACCGGTGGATGGATGAAAGGTTTGTCTCATCCATTCATAGATTAGTACAATGCATTTCTTGTTTAGGTTCATGCTGTTAATTTTGTAAATAATATGTTGTTTACTGCAGGTTTTAACTAATAAAAGGGGACGTGCCATAGACAGATACCATTTCAACTGGTATTCTTTCCATAAAATAGCAGCTTGGGTTGTTGGGATCCTCTGGTGTTTTAAAGGAGATTCACAATTATATGATGGCACTTGGAGAAAGGGTCATTTTACAATAATTTGGCACCCACCCATGAATATGCTTTACAGCTGGAGTCAAACTGACAGTAAAAGCAAGTGCTAGACATACAGTTGTGCCCTTTCATAAGTAGCTCATTAATAAAATTTGCAAAAGTTGCACTTTACATTAGCAAGCCTGTGTGTAGTGTGGTGTGGCTTAGCTGTCTAAATGGATTTTATGGTAAAACCATGGTTGCCAAATGATCTATGTTTTAGATTTCCTCTCCCTCACCAGAAGATCAAAATGATTGCCGGTTAATTGCTGTCCAGACAACTTGGGTACTGGATACTCTTCTGCATATAGCGCCTGTGTTACTCCAGTTTAAGCTTTAAACTCAAGACTAGTGTTACTGCCGCTACACTTTTGTAAGTGGCTTCTATGCCATAGTTTTTTTTTGTTATTCACTGTGGCCTGTAAATCCTCAAAAAATATTATTTTTGGCTGACTGTGCAAAAGTGTTACCAGTGATTTTTTGACAGTGAAATAAGTGGTTACTTTTTTTTAATACAGGTTATCAGCACTTCCTGGTTATTGGTGGCTATGTTCAAGCTCCATGCCATCATAGAGCTTGGAATGTAACCACCAATATGCTCGCTCCTGAAAGAGAACTACAGATAGGATGTTCCAACACAGGATGTGCTGACTTATACTACACTACACTGCCAGTGTTTCTCACACCTTTGGACAGTTTTCTGTCTGCTCTGACAGTGGTTCTCGGAGGGAGGCCTGGACATGAATGTGCAATGCATTATGGAACATGTAGGCCCAAACTGAGGCTGAACAGTGCTGTCTGTGGGCATGCCGTAAACCAGGAAGCCATGAAGCAAGAAAAACACAAAATTTACATTTGATAAATGATACTTGCTCCTTTCTTACCACTGACCAAAGTATTTAGCTCCAGTTTATCCACTTCACCCCCGGAAGGATTTCCCATGTTAGGACCAGAGCATTTTTTGCGATTCAGCACTGCGTCTCCTTAACTGACAATTGCGTGGTCGTGCGATGTTGCACCCGAACAAAATTTGCGTCCTTTTTTTCCCACAAATAGAGCTTTCCTTTGGTGCCATTTGATCCCCTCTGTGTCATTTCTGATCACTGCTATAAACAAAAAAGAGCAACAATTTTGCAAAAACAAACAATATTTCTTACTTTTTGCTAAAATACAAATCCAAAAAAATATAAAAAAAACAAATTTATTGTTGTGGCCGATTTATATTCTTCCTCATATTTTTTGGTAAAAAAAAAATATCGCAATCTGCGTTTATTGATTGGTTTGCGCAAAAGTTGCAGCGTTTACAAACCATGAGAATTCATGGGACAGCAGACAGCATTTACTAAAATTAAGGACAAACAAACCTTGTTTCTTTTGGCATAACTTTATGCCCGCGACCTTTATTATTGTTGGCTTTAATAAATATATTAATTTTGTTATATCAATTCAAAAACACGTGTAACAGCTCAGCTACTACGGCTTGAGCTGTATCAACCAAGTAAAGGAGAATTGCCCAAACCTTCATAATAAAACTTCAGAAAAGACTCTTGATAAAATTCAACAAATATAAAGAATGAAAATACCACTTGGAAAAACGAACTGTTCCCCTTCAATAAGGTAACACTGCCACACAATATAGCCGCGACTTCAAATCTTTTTTTTTTTGGGAGAGAGGGAACACCACAGCTTGAATGCTAATGGGGCCACTGAAAACTGGGGAATGGACCCCTCTTTTATTTGAATTTTCTAACTGCCAAAGCCCTAAACTGCCCAACTACAGAGATCACCTGACCTACTTACACCCAGCAGGAACCAATAGGGGCTATTCCCACATTTATTGAGCATAGGGGAGCTAGAAACTCTGCTGTCACTATCCCATGAGGAAAATGGGGGCTTGATACAGCTTTTCTCCCTTTTCCTTCCATTTCTGGCATTTTTACAAATTTTTATTTACTAGTAATGGCGGCGATCTGCGATTTTTATCGGGACTGCGATATTGGGGCGGAAATGTTGGACATTTTTGACACTTTTTTGGGACCAATGACATTTATACAGCGATCAGAAATTTAAATGTCCACTGATTACTGTACAAAAGTAATTGGCAGTGAAGGGGTTAACCTGGGGGGCGATCTAGGGGTTAACTGTGTTCCCTAGGCATGTTCTAACTGTAAGGGGGCTGGGCTGTCAGGGGCACCAGAGATCTAACTGATCCCAGTGACAGTGATCAGTAGATCTCTGTCATGCTGCCTGACAGCGCGGGGAAACGCCGTGTTTACATCGAGGGTTTCCCGTGTTTCCCCTCCGAACATCGGGTCCACCCAAGCCGCGTGCACATTCCTACAGAGTGTGGCGGGCTCCCACCTGCTAGCCGCGCATGAGTTTAAAGACGGCAATTCGCGGGACACTGCCCCTCTAAAGCAGTAAATGTACGCGAGCCGGTTGGGAATCGGTTAATAGGCTAGGTTTCATTGCAGTTTACAAAGGCCTTGATCATTCCTAGAAGAAGAAACTGCATTCTAGCATAACAATACATTGACACTGGTTATTGTAACCTACCTAACACATAGCACAGCAGTTACGCTCTGACAATGCAAATATGTTTTGTAAAAAATATTAATACCTTTTTGAGAAACCATGGTATACTGATTGGCAAGGTTAATTGTCTATCGTTCTAGTGTAACCTTAGCAACTGCTCAGCACTTAGCTGAGCTAGGAGCAGAATTCATAGTGAATGCATGCCAAAATCAGAACTTATCAATGTTAAATAGGATATATAAAGATTACAGAAAATACACTATATACTAGCTTCTATTGTGATTAGCTAGAAAATCAGCAGTTTATTTTTTTTCTCCTGGCCTGTTCATTATATGCTGCATGATGTTGTTTTGGTAATAGGGTTAAGCAAAAAGGTCAATATCTCTGGATGATCGACAAGCCCAGTGAACCCATTGAAGTCTACAGGGTCTGAATTTTGTTTTTTTCTGTCCTTTTTAAAGGATAGTTAAAAAAAATTGCCTATGCAGGTAAGGAGTGTTTGTAAATAAAAACAAACTGTTCAGCTCTGACTAAACTTGAATAATGCCCTTGCTATAGGTGTAGGCCATTTACACAGTTCCCAAAGTCTGACTGGAATACTCCCAGGACGTTATTAGGATATTGAAAGTAAGGCCTAGTCGTTACTGCTCACCTGCACCATCACAGGAGTGTGCTTTTCCTCTGATTCAAACCCCATAACATGCTCCTTCTCTCCCCTGTTGCAGTAGCTCTGAGGTCAGCATTTGAGAGGTAACTCCTGTGATGGTGGAGGTTAGCAGGAGCGACTTGACCTTATTTAGCAATGTCCTAGCAAGGCCTGGGAGTATTCCAATCAGGCTTCAGAAGGTATATACATGGGCTACTCCTGTAGAAAGGGCATTATTCAATTGCATTCATTATTCATTAGGCATTTTTTTTAGTGAAGATTAACTAACCCTTTAAGGTTAATGTGTGAGGTTTTTACATATACATATGTACGTTTTAAAAAATATCATTCAGTGGGAAGAAGATATTTTAATGCAGCGTATAGGGCAACATCAAAAATACATGAATCCTTTATACATGTGTGGGGATGTCTTAAAGCTGCAAGTGAAGTTAAGGAACAGTGTGATTTAACTCTGTAAATGTGACTGGCCTGTTTACAAATTGCATTGGGGACCTGCCATTTAGTGGTGGTAGCATTAGAATTGCTAAATGATAAAACCCTGTGTGGCTTCTGTTTGGGTGACTCCTGTCATGCCCATATTTGGTTAATGAAACCACCCAGAATCCCCAGCTGGGTTGTTTACAAACACCAGATAGCCAGGGATCTGTCATTGGTGGCAGGAGTAGTGGAAGGCCAATATGAACAAATGGCAGGTCATTGTGGCAGCATGGAAACATCAGCAAGGATCGGCTTCATGAGTGACGAGGATCTTGTCACTGGATGATGTGATTGATCTTGGATGTACACTGGGGGACATTATAACTTTTTAATTGTGTGGGTGTCTTTATGTACTTTTTACATTTTGGAGGGGAATGAGCAACAGAAGCACTAATGTATCTCTCTATTGGGGACTGAATGTGAGGACGAGGCCCTTTTCCCCTCAACATGGGGACAAGTTGCCTTGCAAGAAAAAAAGGCTTTACCCCCCCCCCCCCCCACAAGGTACACTCGCACCGCTGAAGCATATGGTCTGGTAAGGTTTAGAGGGGAAGCATGCTCACTGCCCTACCTTTCCTGGCCACCCAGCCTGCAGGCCTTGACAAGGGTATAACTTTTAGGGGAACCATATGCCTTTCTTGTTCCTTATTTCTTTAATATATGCTCTTCTTAAAAAGAAATAAAGCACAGGTTTCCCTTATTTATACCAGATCCTTATCATGGCATGTAGTCCGAGTCTTCAGAAAGGGGGAGAGGGCAGCAAGCTAGTGCCTCAACATTGGCAGAGTACCTTGCAAGAGGGGCGTCAAAGCATTCAACCCCTGCAAGGCAGGTTGTCCTCATGTTGAGGGGATTGAGGGAAAAGGGATCTTGTCTGTGCAGCCACCCCAATGTGCGGGTTTGTAACAGGGGAGTTATCAGAATATAGAAGCCCCCTTTAAAATAAGGGCCCAGAAATTCACTACCTTAGTGGAATGAGTATAGAGAACATTTACAAGCCTTATTATTAATTCTCTCTCACAAAGTTATAAAGTAAATAAGACATAACTATGACAAAGTCTTTTATTTGATTTATTTATTCCCCAGATCCAACATCAATCTCATTAGTTTAGACCCTCTTAAATTATGATGACCCATTACCCAATGATATTGATCCACCAACACAATTATCCACCACCTGACAATGCTCAGGTGCCACGGTGACAAAACCCAGCCTGCTGCTGTATAAACAATCTGGTTTGGAATCCTGAGTGATGTCATTTGCCAAATGACCAAATTTGGTCAATGACCTCAACCATGATTCCTAATTGGTTAGTTTGCAAACACCAACCAGCCAGGGATCTGTCATTTTGTGGTTATACTGTATCTATTGCCTCTCACAAAGATCACAGTATTTCCCTGACAATGCCTTTATCTCATTTAATTATCTAAAGGACGGTACCATCTTTGTTCAGATATCATCCAGGATCAGCATCTACTTCCTAAAGAGAAATGATGGCTTATAGATGACTCACTCATGTAAATCCTGTGCAGTTCTTGGCTGTGTGTAAACATTTCTGATACTGATCAGCCCTAATGCAGCTTTTCAGCTTGTGATATGCTGCAAACATGCAATGTTGCAGTCTGAACCCTGGGGAAAATGAAATTGAGGAAAGACTTCCTCCTGCCTGCTGCCACTCATAGACATGGCATTTGCTACCTAATCTTGTTGGTATTTTGATAACTAGTACATAAAAATCTATGCACCTGATTCTGAGGACAGCGCCATCCCATATTTGTTCAAGTAGAACTATAGGAAAATGTTTTCTTTTCCATTTTGGAAAGAGTAAAGGTGAGTTTTAACTCCTCACAGTTTTTTTTGCCATCTGTGTCAGATTAGGGAGATTTCCCTTCACTTCCCGTCACATATCCAAAACAGGAAGTAGGAGGAAATCCCAGAAAACTAAGGGAAAAACTTGGGGGGCCCCCAGTTCACTAGAACTAGTGTCCCCATTGGAAGACTTTCCCTCTTTTACTGTTCTAGGGACAACCCAAAATTTTGGATTCTCTTTTACTTTAATTTTTGAGGATAATGATAAACAGGACAAATAGAGAGGGTGAATCTTCATAACGGGGGCAGAGATAGCAATAAAAACTTAAAAAGTGTTCTAATCTATCCTCACTCTGTCCAAAACTAAAAAAAAAATCTCCATTATCATTAGCAATATTTTGATCTTTAGCACCACCAATACTCATCTCTACTGCAGAAAACCAATCAGTTTTCATATTTCATATTTTCTTCAACCAAACTGTACTAAGATATCATTAATTCTATTCTCCAACAACCCACAAGTCTGGTTTCCTTTCCTTCTTTTTATTAATAAATTCAAGAATTCAAGTACATTTTGCCGTCACATTTTGTTTCCATATGCTAATTAAACTTATTCTATAGAAAATACAATCATAATATGCATTTAGTTAAAGCTACATTTTTGTTTTTGTTGTGGGAATTGATGATCAAAGCTGAGAAGTTAAAAAAGGGGTATTAGATTTAAGTGTATAAAAGTGGTTGCTGTTTCTAGGCAACAGATAAATTAGGTGAATTTCCAGTACTGGAGGGGATAATGGCTAATACAGATGTAAATAGGAACAGCAATGCTACATAGAAAACAAGTACTCCCATAACCACCACCACAATTGTGAAAATCAATTGACTTAATATTTACTGTATATTTACAGTCAATAGTGTATTTGAATAGAACAGTTAAGTGTCTTAATAGTTGTCATCTACATTTTGCACCTGAAACTGATTTGTATCATGTTTAACCACTTGTCTACCAGCATACTTTTGTAAATGTCCTGGTATTCAAGGGGTTAAACGTTTTCAGGTGGCGACTGGCTTTCAAGTAAAAGCCTTGTACTACATCACTTCCAGGTTCTGATCTATGCTTGATTAACTACATGGAAAGGCAGGGGAGACATTGGGGGTCTAATACATCCCTAATGTCTCCATAAAGGGGACCTGTCACCTGCCCACTCTATCACAAATTTAAAAAAGAAATATATATAATTTTTTTTTTTAATTTTGATCAAAAAAATAAAACTAATATAACAGATTTAAAAGCACACCTGTCACCCCTGTACACACCAAAACGCAAACACCACATGCATGTACAGTATGTAAACATAAATTGCACCACATTCAAGACATCGCTGAAAACATTGGAATGAGAGCAATAAAGGCTAGTTCATGGTAATTTCAAACTGGTAACCTGTAAAGCAACAATTTTAGGTACCATAGTTTTTCACACTTTCATGGACACATGCAATGTTAAGGCTTGGCATGTTTGGTATCTACTTACTCGATACAACTTTTATATTTTACCAAAATGTTGGGTATTATATTTTGTCCGCTTGCACTGAAATTCATTTTAGTGTATTTTGGATAGATTTTGGATGTATTTTGGCACACCTGTGACCCCTGTACACACCAAAATGCAAACACCACATACATGTACAGTATGTAAACATAAATTGCACCACACTCAAGGCATCGCTGAAAACATTGGAATGAGAGCAATGAGAGGCAAGATCATGGTAATTTCAAACTGGTAACCTGTAAAGCAACAATTTTAGGTACCATAGTTTTTCACACTTTCAAGGGCACATGCAATGTTAAGGCTTAACATGTTTGGTATCTACTTACTCGATACAACTTTTATATTTTACCAAAATGTTGGGTATTATATTTTGTCTGCTTGCACTGAAATTCATGTTAGTGTATTTATTCCCTTAAAATTTGCGTTTAATAAACAGTTGCAAGCAGCATAAAAAATGTAAACTTCCAACTGTCTATTCTACAAGGCCTTTGCTTTCAGAAAATATTTAATTGTTGGGGGGTTTAAAGTACATTCTAGAAAAAAACACGGATTTTACCATGTTGTAATAAAATTAAATATTGCACCAGTAGAAAAGAGGTTAATGTAGCTTTCACAATATGTTTCTTTTCATTAGCTCTTAGTGCTGGTAGTTGTTGTTGGTAGATTTCATGAGAGATCTATGTCCTGTCCTAAGACACCTCTCACACCTTGCTGTAACTCAAACACTAACCCCACTAGAAACTCCAACCCTCCCCTATGTAAACCCCTTTAGTTACATACTCACCTTTTCCGTACGGTGAAGACCATTCTCCCTGCACTAAATAATATCAGTGCAAAAATGTATGTGCTTTGCAAAAAAGTTACATCAATAGAAATTCTATTTAAACATCAAGTATTGGGGTTTTCCAATGTCATTCAAATTGAATTTTCTCAGCTCATATTATTGTATCCAGTTTGCAAAAAAAAAACAAAAAAAAAAAATCACAAGAATGTTAATCTACTTGTGGTTACATCTCACATACCTTAGTTAGCAATAATGTGATTGTCAACTTTTGGCACATGCTGCTTGTATGTTGCAGTTCCTTGTATGTCACAGATATCCCGACACACACTAGGATCAACACTGGTGCTAGCAGAAGCAAAGTTTCAAAGCTGAAAGTCAAGGTTCTTTCAAGAAGCAGTACTGAAGGCTGTGGGTATGGATGTGAATGTAATATCCACACTCATCGCTCTCTCTATTCCTCCAAACTCTACTTTTTAAATTTTTATTCAACTTCCTTTGAAGTTGAACCATAACTTCGTAATTTTTTTTTAACAATTGCTAAGAATGTGTATTAATACATACTTGCCCAATTAGCTTTCCTGTGGCTGCACATACATTTGTCCAAGGTGGGGTGCAGGTGCATCTATTTTTGCTGCCCAGCTCAGAGGTTATGGCCAAAAAGGGCTAGTGCTGCATATCAGTGTAACTCTTCCTAGTGTCACCATGCATCTTCTCCTTTGTGACCTCACTGCCTTCTGCTTTCAATCCTTTGCACTAACAGGAGGCAAAGCAAATAAGGAGGACTAGGTAAGATGGGCAGCAGTATAAGAAAGCAATATAAGGTACAATAGATTAATTTAAAAGTTAGGAAATGGCAACAATTACAATTATAATTGCATGGGTGCTCATTACATAGTATAGTTCTTTTTTAAAGCATAACTATAGGCAAATAAGAAAAAAAAGAATATGGTATGCATGATCTCTATAGGAATATAAGTTGTATTAAAACACGAGTATATGTGAATACTTACATTGTAAAACAACTAGAGTTGAGCGAACCCGAACTGTAAAGTTTGGGTTCGTACCGAACTTTGGGGTGTCCGTGACCCGGACCCGAACCCGGACATTTAAAAAAAAGTTTGGGTTCGAGTTCTGGGTTCGGGTATATGTTCACGCATATTGAATAGCTGCAGGGTAGCCAATCAACAAGCGTTTCACTGGTTTTCCCTAGAAGCCATCACAGCCATGCCTACTAATGGCATGGCTGTGATTGGCCAGTGCATCATGTGACCCAGCCTCTATATGAGGCTGGAGTCACAGTGCTGCACGTCACATGCTCTCTGGGTAGTGTAGGGAGAGGATGCTGCCGGTGCTGTGAGGGACAGATTGCAGATAGATAGATAGGTAGAGATTACTACTACTACTGCTTTTAGGGACAGATTGCAGATCTCATCCTGCATTACAGAAAGATCTGACTGGAATAGGTCTACTGCTTAGAGGGACAGATTATTGTTCTAAAATCGTCTCCTAGTTCTATAGGGTCAGGTTCCTGCTGTTGCTGTAAGGGACAGATTATTGTTCTAAAATCATTTTGCAGCCCTCTAGCACTTTCCAGGACTCTTTTACAGTCATTTTTGTGCCGAAAATTTCGGGTCCCCATTGAATTCAATGGGGTTCTGGGTAAAGTTCAGGTCAAGTTCGGTACCGAACCCGGACTTTTTTCCGAAGTTTGGCCGAACCCACCGAACCTGAACATCCACGGGTTCGCTCAACTCTAAAAACAACCCATTGCGCTCAAAATAGAAATGAAAGGCAAAACATTTTTGCATACATATAAAAATATTATAAATACTTATGATCATGGAAGCTTGGAAAACCCCAACTCTCACTCTTGATGAAACCCAACACAAAATAATCCAGGCAATGATTCATGCTAAAATGGAAGCAATTCACCTGGACAGGGTTTCCCACTTTGAGCAATGCACTATTTCCCTGCGGACTTTGATGAATCCTTACTGCAGCCTTTGTGACTGTTTTTTTTTTTTTTTTACATTTGGTTACAGCATCTGTGAACATTGGGAGCCACGTAGCTCCTCAGATGATCCCTTCCACTGTGCCTGCTTCCCCCATCTTCTTTTCCCCCTCACCTGTCTTATCTCCCCCTTCCTTTCTTTCTCCTTTGCTTTTTACTCTCACTATCCCCTTTTTTTTCCATACCTGTTTTCTCTTAACCAGTTTATCGTACTTGCCTCTCTTTTTTCAACTAATGGTAACTGCAATGTCCCGCCTAGTAAACTACCATGGATCAGAGCTCCTAGAGCTTGGAGCCCCTTAGACCTCACATTATTTGTCCTTAAATATTGAGGTTTGTTACAATTTCCCATTACTTACTATGTAGCATTGTTGGTTCTTCTCAAGCTTATGCCTCTGTATATATGCAACTGCAGACCTCCCCTTATACAGTTGTTGAATATAACTCCTGTGACTTACTGATATGTTTTGATTGTCAAGAGTTGGCTTGTTTTATTATTTCCATTTTGCATGTTACATCTGAACTTACTTTACTTACTGGTCTGTTATATTGCTGATGCCTTTTCTTCTCTTTAAACACAGGAAAAATATTATAAATATTTTTCCGTTTTTATAAGTGATCACTGTTCTCTGCTGCATAAGGAGTTCAGAAAGCTGAGGGAGGAGAAACAGCAGGATACTGGCCTTCTCTGTAAATGACTGTGCAGGGGAGGAGGAGAATTTCAGCACAAGTCTGAGGAGAGCAGACCCAAAACAGCCAGAAAACTGACCACACCGTGCTCTCACACTTAGCGTAGTCAGTTTTTAATAGGAAAGCAGAAGGACTGACAAGAATAAGGATTTCACACAAAGGAAGCAATACATAGAGAGCAGGATACTTTTTCATACAAGTACATGGTTCAGCAGGCACATATTAGGAATTTGAAATTTTGGGTTAACATATTCCTTAACAGGCCTTTAAAAATGAAATACCTGGTTATTCTGCCAGTGGCTGGGGTACTTTCTCAACAAGGTGATCACTAATATTCTCCTGCAGTGAAAGCACTGCATCGTTTTAAACCTGTGCAGCCTTCATAGCAGTTAGGGTTGCAGGGTTATGTGTTTATGTATGCTGCTTAGCTTATTACTGCCGAAAACACTCCTCCTCACTGCATGTAAAGAGTAAATATACCCAACTCCAGCCTCAGGCTTTGTGATTGATGGCTACATTGCCTGAAGTGGAGAAGTAATATTGCTCTGCAGGGTGCCTTTTGTTGATAGGAAATGACATAGAACTCTCTGCGGACACCCACTATGACACCGGGAGACGTTCTTCAGCACCTGTAATGATGTCAAGGAGTCAAAAAATAGGATACTTGCACTCCAGAAACCAGAAAGTAAGTAAAGAAAGGCTTGCAAATCATGCAACAGGAGGGGCTGTTTTAGTGAAAGAAAGAATATTTGCCCTTAAAGGAACTTTAAGAGGCTATTATATCTGAGGCACTGACATAACTGAATTCAAACATATGTATAGGGAGGCAAGAATTAAAAGATACTTAAACCAGATATGCACCCAGTATCTTGATGGATGGGTAAATGGCGTGACAAACTTTTCTCCTTTTGAATATACTTTTTGTACTGCTCTCTTCCTATGAAAACCCAATAAAAATATTGAAGATACAAAAAAGATACTTAAACCATTTATTAAGTAAACTAATCCAGATTTCATATCACCAGGCATTAAATTACATAACTAATCAGAAGCAAAGAGGAGACCTAGGAACTTTGACAGTAAGCCCTGGTTCACACATGTGCGCTCTGCAATATCGCATATGATTTGCACTGCACTGCAGTGCAAATCATATGCGATGTCCGTGCGGTGTGATTTCAGCCATATGAATTGTATGGCTGATATTGCATCGCATTCGGAACAAACTTGCACAGGACCCTTTTTTTGGTCCGCACCAGAATCGGATTGCATGGGTGTTCATACCCATGCGATCCGATTCCTGTGCGAGTTTGCAGATCGCACTGCGATATGTGAGCTGAAAAGGGGGTGTCGTTAGCAATGTATTGACACTTCCCTTCAGTTCGCATAGAGCAGTGTGAACTGCCATGTGAGTCGGGTGCGATGCGGGAACCAGTGAATTTGCAGGGTTCCCGCATCGTACCTATGTGAACCGGGACTAAATGTTAAAAATAATTTGAACTTCTGAAACATTTGAAGCATTACTAATGTTTAAAGCAAGGGCATTCACATTTAACTGACAGATAAAGTTTCACTTTTCCTTCTGATTAGTTCAGATGGAACATGGATACACATCACATCTCTACTGACTCGTCATCCAGTGTTTTTGGAGAGTCAAATTGGGTGAATAATAATTTTCATTGCAATCCTTTGTATTCGTGAGACACTAGGTAAAGTATATATATATATATATATATATATATATATATATATATATATATACACATATATATATAGTCCCCAGAGGACACCTTTTACGCGTCGGCTGAAGCTAGAGCTGTGACATCATCATGCACAGCGACGTTGGATGGTCCCACAGCCATGCTGCTTGTTTAGTATACTGCCTATATATTTCATCTACATTTAAGTGCAATTATTAATCAATTAAAGAGGCTTTTTAAAGTACTGCACTATGAGGCTTTTCCCTTGTAATTTTTAAATATATATCTATGCTGGAGAAAGCTGACTCGAATAGAGGCTAAAGTGTGCATTCCAGGTGTGGGGACACAGCTGCTGTGTCTTATTGATGGGGTCACAGAGCTATTGGAAGTTCTGATGGTGAGAGTGTCGGCTTTCCGTGTGGACATAGAGCACTTGTGATCTCTGTAATTCGAGATCATTCCTGTCTGATAAGGGGCCTTAAAGAGGAAGTAAACCCAGATGGGGTTTACTTTCCTCTGTACTCCCCTGTAATGTAGAAGCGTAATGGGCTACTACGCATCGCATAGTGTCACTTACCTGTAAACGAAGCCTGCAATGTCCAGCAATGTCCCCGCTCCAGGCTGCGTCCATCTTCTGCCCCTCTTCCTTCCGGGGCCGCGACTCCGGCCAGTCACAGCGCATGCTACGCAGGCACGGTCGTAGTGGAGGAATGGCAAGGAGGCCGTTTCTTCACTGCGCATGTGCCGACATGACGTCGGCACAGAGAATACACTACATATCTCCTGAACCGTACAGGTTTGGGAGATATGCAGGGTACCTTCAGGTAAGCCTTATCATAGGCTTACCTTGAGGTTAAAGTGGTTGTCACAAGTTGACAACCACTTTAAAGTGGTAATAAAGACTTTTGATTTTTACCTACAGGTAAGCTTATAATAAGGCTTACCTATAGGTAAAATTATTATCATGCAGCGTTTAGGAGATATTCACCCTGGATGCAGATGGTGACTTCATTGGCACATGCACTCTGAAGGTCTGGCATACCCTGCTGGAACTTCAGAGCTTCATGTCGGAGCTGAGGGCTCCCACGCGTATGCGTGAAAGTGACATCATCGCAGCTCTGGCCACTCATACAAACGGAGCCCGCAAACCCAGAAAAAAGAGCAGAGCAAGATGGAAGCCCTGTCCGCAGTGACAGCGTTCTGCTGGAGGGCTTCGTTCTAAGGTAAGTATTTCATAATATGTTAGTATGGGATGCATACTAGCACATTATGCATTTGCCTTACAGGTGTTTTTTTTTTAACTGTACAGTAGTGGTTTACTATCGCTTTAATATCTGAGAAGCACTTTCAGCACTGGAACGCTTTTACGATTTATTTGAGCACTAAGCACTTCAAAGGCACTTTGAATATTTGAATATGGACTTTAGTCATATTGAATATGAATTTCACATTTTTCATTCATTTATTTTTTTTTATTTTGTTGTTTAAGGAAATATTTTGATTATTTGCAGTATTTATTGGATATCATGGTTTTACATCTTTACTGATTATGGGTATTGATTTTCACATTTATAATACGTATATGATATTACATTTCTTTATTGATCGTCCACCTTTATGAATTATTTGTATAAATTGAAAAAAATGATATTGATGAATTTGTTTGTTTGAAATGTAATGGGACAGTGCACTTTTATATTAAGAGTATTGTTTAATTACAGTATTCAGGATTACTAACCAACGAAGCATGGGTTTTGTTATATTAAAATATATTATATGTGAGGCACTGACAAAACTGAATTCAAACATGTGTATACGGATACAAGAATTAAAGGGTACTTAAAAGTATTTATATAGTAAAATAATCCAGATTTCATATCACCAGGCATTCAATTACACAACCAATCAGAGGCAAAGAGGAGACCTAGGAACTTTGACATAAATGTCAAATATGTTAAATATATATGAACTTCTGAAACATTTGAAGAAGCACTAATGTTTAAAGCAAGGGCATTAGCATTTAACTGTTAGATAAAGCTTGACTTTTCCTTCTGATTAGCTCAGATGGAACATGAATACACATGACATCTCTAATGACTAGTCACCAGATCATTTTGGAGGGTCAAATTGGGTGAATTTTAATTTTCATTGCAATCCTTTGTATTCTTGAGACACTAGGTAAAGTATTTACAATTGTTTATTTTTTCAGACCTGTGCTTTGCTCCCATACTTAAATAATCCTGTCATCATAGACCTTGTCAAGCATTTGTTTTGAATGCAGAATTAATAAAGACATTTCCACCCTCAGTTAATTAGAGTTCAATATAAGTACAGGCAGAAAGATAAGAAAACTAACATGGTGTCCTTTGGCACTAATAGAGACGATAAGCACTAATGCCACACAGCACGGTGTACTTAAGTTAAAATGTTTGTATTCTACATTAGCAATTAGTAAATAAGTTAAAGAAAAGCTGCCCATTAGATGACAATGGGCTCCATTCACAAAAGAAGATTGCATGCACTATTTAGGTGTCCAGACACATTTTCCCTATACACCGCATGTGATCCTGAAACTGTCAATCATTAAACTGTTCTGCGGTATTGCCCCACAAAATGCTGAAAACGCTCAGTAAATACCACATGATAGGTGTTAAACTCAACTGACAGAAGGAAATAAATAATTAAAGGAATACGGTAATTAAGTAGTGGTCGAGGCATTCAGTATGGAATATGTACTGGTTGTTAAGGAGTGGGCGGCCGCATCCTTAATAACCAATGAATCATCAGCTGTCACCAGGGTTTCCGGCTGACAGCTGAGTGTACAAATAAAGAATTGCCGACAATGAAAAATTAAGAACAAACAAAGCGTGGTTCCCCCCAATCCGTACCAGACCCGAAGTGACTTGTGACGACACTGACCTAGCATGCCCTAGTCAGTGACGTCACAAGGGGTCGGGAGCGGAGCTTTTTTTTTTCATTTTCAGGTCGGCGCCTGGCATTCATTGTGATTGATATGGGATCTACACCAGAAGACAATTTTTTTTGTTTTTTTTTTAATAAAGGATTTGTCACAAACTGCCTCCTGTGTTTAATTATACTACCCTTTTTTGGTAAATGAATAGGGGTACCCCCATACTCATTCACATAGGGGGGGGGCAGCATCTGGGGACCCCCTTTTTAAAGGGGGGTTCCAGATTCTAATAATAATAACAATAATAAAGACATTTGCCAACATACCGTTGATCTTCAAGTTGACTCCAATTTTTTTTAGTATGTATGATCACATCATAGACAAAGTGAAATGTTTCAGAGTCCTGCAGGACCCCCTTCATCAGGCATGTGATTCCAGATTACAATAAGCCCCCCTCCCCTCACAGACCCCTACACCTACAGGCAGGGTTGTGGGGAAAAGGCTCTTGTCCCCATCAACATGAGGACAAGGTGCTTTGGAGAAGCAGAGCTCCCTCTGCCCAAAAGCACCCCCCATGTTGAGGGAATTTGACCTGGTATGATTAAGAAGGGGGGGTGCTCGCTCATACCCCCCTTTCATGACCTGCCAAGCTGTATGCCCGGATAGGGGCCTGGTATGGATTGGGGGGACCTGTTTTTCTTAATTTTGCATTGCCAGCAATTCTTTTTGCATTCAGCTGTCAGCGAGGACCCCCCGCTCCTTAACAACCATGTTAGTTACAGTGTTTCACTACTAAAATACCGCATGACATCATAAAATAGCATAACATAGTGGTATTTTAGTAGCATTTTTTAGTGAATGCCAAAAAAAGTTTCGAAAAACAATGGTGGTATCTTACCACATACTCAAATAAGTAAGGTAAGATATTGTTTTATGAATTGAGCACAGTATGATTAATGACAATAAGGTTGGCTATATGGTATGGCTGACTGCAGCATCAACACTGGTGTATCTCTTTTGGTCGGAAAATTTAAACTTTTGTCCAGTAGTTCACTGTTTCTCACTTCAGTTTCTACGTACATGGAATTAAACAAACTTGTCACAGGCTCCATAATTAGGAATGAAGTTTAGGTTTGTTGCTACCATGGGTTTAAGGTGAATTATGTGGAACCATTAAATTTATGTGCAGATTCGCCCAGGAGACTTTTTTTTTTAATTAAAGCTTAATTGAAATTGGCCCAGCGGGGTCTATTAGTGTCGGTTCACACTTGTGTGATGCGGGAACCTTGTGAATCCACTGTGGGTTCCTGCATCGCACCCGACTCGCACGGCAGTTCACACTGCCATATGCGAACTGCTGGGAGTATCAATACATTGTTAATGACACCCCCATTTCAGCTCTCATATCGCAGTGCAAAATAACAGTTTGGACATCAATCAGATCCGATTCTGGTGCGGACCAAAAAAAGGGTCCTGTGCGAGTTTGGTCTGAATGCGGTGCAAATTCAGCCATACTATCTGTATGGCTGAAATCACATCACACGGACATCGCATGTGATTTGCAATGCAAAAGTGTGAACCGGCACTTACTGTTTGATAAAAAAAATGTGTTGTTGCTAAAGCCTAGATGAATCATATTGGGGTGCTGTTGTCTGTAAAAGTGAAAAAAAAATCATGAGCCAAGTATGCAGTGCCACTGTACGCTGTTGCTAAGACAAACATCATGCTGCTCTGTAACACCACACACAGCATTCACCCAAGCATGTTATTTACAGGATTTGTGAAATGTCATCGCTGCCACCAAAGCTGCATGAAAGACCCTCTCCACATTGTGCATTATTTAAAAGATAAAGTTTGCATTGGCACATGTCCTCTGTGGTATTTTGCCTATTAGCCCTGAAAATGACAAAAAAATTAACAACTAGTTTGGCCCTCATAAACTTTAATAAGATTTAACTCTATATTCAGGTTTGAAAAATATTCACCAAACCCTTGACAAATTGAACCCAGACATCACTGCTGAGTGCTTCGTGATTGAATGCCATCTAATATATATTTTTATATATATATATATATATATATATATATATATATATGTACATTTAATGTTAAAGAAAATACAAAATATTGTCTGAAATTCTGTAAAATTTAATGGATGTATTGGATATAAACATTTGAAATTAAGTTGTGATTAGACAAATATATTTTCATAAACATAGCTAACTGTAGAATGATTTTAAGGTGCTGTTTGCCCACGGTCTGAAATAGAAATATGCTTAGATATATAGTAAATATAAATGTGATATGGCTGATTAAATAAAACTGTAAAAAATAATACATTAAGAGGTACTGCACATAGCAACCAATCAAAATGTATATCAAAATCCTCTATAAAAGGTGACACCTAATGTCCTTTACAGACTGATTCTGAATAAGATGGACTAATTCATTAAAATTAACCGGTGCATTTCAGTGTTCTGATGAGAAAAGCTGCAGGGTCTGCATCCCTTTAGAAGTATTTAGTCCTTTAGGAGTATCTCACCAAAGCTGAAATTCCTATTGCAGGATGTATCTAAAATTTGACTTAAATCTTCTGGAAAAATCAGTTCAACATTTTAAAGGGTTAAACTTTATTACTTATTGTTTGTTTGTTAACAATTTCCTATGCTATGTTTACCCTTTAGACATGTGGATGTGGTGCAATATTCCAAACAACCCAAACATAGTATAATAATAAAATGAATTTACTTAGTTTGGTTTAAAGATTGATTACAGATGATATAATCTATAAATACAGCACCGCTCAAGTTTAGGGGAGCCCATCATTTCATTCAAAATACCTGGAAGTGACAGTCCTCTCTACTCTTGACCCTGGGTGAACTCAACTAGTCTGTTTTCCACCATTTCTACCTATTTTATTGCAGGGTTCTTAACTTGTAAACTAGTTAAAACCAGTTTTCACTAAACAACGGTGAAAACAGAAAGGAAGAAGAGTATACATTTTACCTACATTTTTTTTTTCAGATTACAAGGGGACAAAATACTAAGCTATTTACCACATATTTAAGACAGCACTAGAAAATAGATACAGGAGGTGAAACCATATAGGAATGCCTTTTAAGAATGAAGTCATAGCAAGTTGTTAGTATCAGTAAACATGCCCCGCGTTGCTAGTCTTAGTGAAGATCATTAGCCATTGTGTAGTTGGGGGCAGTTGGGAAGGACGGGGAGGGTGCCATACAGTGCTTGCCAATATGAAACAAATGTTTTCATATTTAGCCAGGCAACCTCTATTTTACATTTATATTAACTGATACATTGGAAGTGCAGACAGTTGAACACCAGTCGGAGTAAGATGATGCAGTAGGAAGCTTCCATTTAAAGAGTATCTCTTTTCTGATGAAAAAAGAGGTGTAAAAGAGTAGAAGTTTAGCATGTTTGGAAATAGCCAAGGTGTCATATATGTCCAGAAGGAACACCAAGGGTTCTGGAATCAAGAGTAAATTTGAAATGTTAACTGAAAAAATTGAATCCGAGGGCTGTTGATTGGAAAAAGGTGAAAGTTTAACATTAGAAGCCACTGAACCTGGACTGGAGGCTGGTAGTGGTGGAGGCCCAGAGAAATATTGTCCCTTTTGCTCCCTCTCCTGACACCTGTAGGCAGGTAGAAATAGCTAGAGGCCCCTTATGGGTTGCTCCTTTTACTGGTAGAGTACTTTGTGGGTAACACGTTATAAGATAGATGGAGCATAGGCTTGAGACTAATTTTAACATTTTAGGAGACATCTAGAGTAGGAAGCTTTACTGAGGGTGTCCATGCTGTTCCATTTGGGAGAGAGGCTCTTGCCTCTATTAGCTAAAGGATGGAGACTTTTATGGAAAGAGATAGAGAAAAGAAGCTTGGTGTATACCCTTGCTCTCCCCTCCAGGGGAACTGGATTGTTTAGGCAGCTTACAGCCCTGGGAGAAATAGGAAGGTTCTACTACAACTGCTGAGAGCTACAAGCTACCCAATGCCAGCAGGTAACTATTTCAGGAAACTATTTGGAAAATTCTAATGTCCTTATTTGGACAGTTCTGCTGTAATTGCTGCAATTAAGCAAATAAAGAGGTTGTGTTGCGACTACAAGCCTCCATGTGATTATCCAATGAGAGGAGTGTCTTTACAGTTAATACCTATGGAGTAGAGTTGTGTTAACTGTGAAGAGTCATGTTAACTGTAAATGAACAGTGAAAACCTGGATAAGGTGGTGGTTGGAGTAATAGGCACCCTCCTGGTGTTGAGAGATGACCCCCTCAGGTAACAAGCATCATAGGCTTCAGAACCCTTGCTGGTACATGATTTAAGTGTTGGGATGGACTTTGGGAGCTCAAACCTGGACTGTAAGTCATAGGTCTGTGATAGTATGTGCTCTGGGTATAAAGGGGTTATGTAGCAGTGACCGTGAGGATGGTAATTGGAGGCCTAAGGCTGCCATCCGTGCACGGTACAGTATCTGCTTAGGGCAGAACAGCTTTTGGTGCCTCACAAGTTGTATGTTTAGGGGGTAACCTGGCTGTACGTCATGGCCACGTGGAATCCAGACAGGTCTCACATACACACACACACATGCACACTCACACACATACACTTTAATCTATTCTTGTGTGTAGGGGTTGTATAACTTCGCCCTTTTGGAATTTTGATTTATTACAACTGAATAGGATTGATTTACTAGGTAAATAGGCAGTTCACGTTTCAATAGAAACTTTCAGTTTGCAAGGTAATTTTCACCTTAGATTAGTGAATTAGTTGAAACTCAGCTGACTTCCATCATCCAAACATGTGCCAGAAAATATATATTTTTTTGTCTTGCAGGTGATTATGTATTCTTTACATCACTGGGCTAAGAGACAATTACCTTGCAAAGTTAATAACCTATTTACTTTAAGTAAATCATCTCCAATATGTAAAGATGTACTGCTATTTACTATCTACCGAGCATTGCTGTAGTTTGTGATTTAGATGCAACAATTTTTTTGCACATCTGAGTTATCAACTATGAAAAAAGCATAATAAATATAAAAATGAGAAGCTAATACATTTAAAGAAATGAACAGAGGAATAACAGGGGTGCTAGATGTTTTAGATATTTAACTTCATGTAGAGAAAGTTTAAACATTTTATCTGTCTAGCTCTTGCTTGCAGTGAATCATTTTCCATCTACTTGCAGCATCCATGAAAAAGATGAAAAATACTGCAAATTATCGAGGACACTAAAATCATTTTATAAAAGATGTCATATCAGCATTTTTGGAACTGACTTTAAAGTATGGCTTAGGGCCATCAATTTCACATTGCTAAGCAAAGACTATTAATTTCAATTACCAAGTCATGGTTTAGATTTTTGGCCTCAATTGTCTAAAACCCTATATTATCAGAAATATTAAAAAATGCAGGAAAACAGTAAAATTATAAATACTAAATAAAATAATCCCCTTTAATCGTTATATTTACATTAAACAACCAGAATACATCTTATTATAACTTTATAATAATTTCAGACAAGTTATAAACTAGGAAAAAAGTTCAGACTTTAGGCAGGGGCCAGTGGTAGGTGCTGTTCCATCAGGCTAGTAAAACAGGGAGTGATATGGCAATTCAGGATCACTGAGTAACTCTCTAATTGTTGCACAGTATTATTATTATTATTATTATTAGTATACAGGATATCTATAGCGTCAACAGTTTGCGCAGCGCTTTACAACATGGGGGCAGACAGTACAGTTACAATACGAATCAATACAGGAGGAATCAGAGGGCCCTGCTCGTTAGAGCTTACACAGTAGTAAACAAAACAGTCAGGTGACTGCTGTTTGCTAGGCTGGGTGCTGGGGGAGCCAGGCATAGGAATAATGTGTCTTCTGCTATGGGTACTGGGTGCCATTTTGGGAGAGCCTGTGTCTAATTGGACAGTGGTGGGAAGAAGTCCATAGTCAGTGCCCTGGGACACTGAAATTCAAGTTAGGATAGCGCCTCTGCTGAGATTACCTATCCTTAGCAATTTTCTGTTGGAACTACAGACACATGCCTGTCTAAGGAAGCATGTCTTACGCATCTCCCTGTATGTAAGCCCTGTATTCCTGCATCAAATTGTTGACTGTTGCTACAAGCACCTTTTTGATGAACATGCCATGTAAAAAATGTTGTCCTATTGTACCTGCTGACTACTCATATATAAAAACCCTCTAAAGTTGTGTTGCCTGTTACTTTTAACCCATTACCACACTGTAAGCACCCCCCACAAAACCAGAAGACAATGGAAATATATCCATGTTTTCTCTTCTTTCTTCTATGAATCAAGCTATTAATCAACATGATTCAGCTGTTAAGGGCACATTGTTTTTAAATGTTTCATACACTGAATTAGTCACTTTCAAAACTCAAAATTTTCATTTTTTTTAACAAGATCCTGTTTTGTTTTAACTGGACACTAAGCAGACTGGGCTGCCTATGTCAAGACCAGGCAGTGATTTCATGGTCCTCATTAGAGAGCAGGGTAACACCATTTGATTAGAAAACAAAGTAAGATTGCTGCTTCCTTACTTAATATCAGGGCTTCCTCTTCCTTTCTTCCCCCTGAATTACTCTCTATATTGACATAAACTTTAGCAAATAAGTTTATCATTCATGCCTTTACATCTGACCATCCTTCCAACTCTATAGCCTTTTTGAGTATCATGTAAATAGTCATTTAAACAGCTTTCCTTAGCTGCCTACTAGAGTTGAGCAAACCCGAACTGTAGAGTTCGGGTCCGTATCGAACTTTCGGGTGTCTGTGTACCGAACCCGAACGTTTGAGAAAAACATTCGGATTCTGGGTTCTGGTATTTTATCACGCATGTTGAATAGCTGCAGGGCAGCCAATCAACAAACGTTTCACTGGTTTTCCCAAGAAGCCATCACAGCCATGCCTACTAATGGCATGGCTGTGATTGGCTAGTGCATCATGTGACCCAGCCTCTATATGAGGCTGGAATCACAGTGCTGCATGTCACATGCTCTCAGGTTAGTGTAGGGAGAGGATGCTGCCGGCACTGTGAGGGACAGATTGCAGATCTAATAACTAGGTAGAGATTATTACTACTGCTGTGAGGGATAGATTGCAGTGATAATAACTAGGTAGAGATTACTACTACTGCTTTGAGGGACAGATTGTAGATCTATAACATTTCATCCTGCATTACAGAACGATCTGATTACAGAACGATCTCTCATCCTGCATTACAGAACGATCTGATTACAGAACGATCTGATACTGGACTAGGTAGAGATTACTACTGCTTTGAGGGACAGATTGCAGATCTAGTAATAACATCTCCCATTTTTCTTCCTTTTGCAGCCCTCTAGCACTTTCCAGGACTTTTTTACAGTCATTTTTGTGCCGAAAAGTTCGGGTCCCCATTGACTTCAATGGGGTCCGGGGTAAAGTTCGGATAACGTTCGGTACCGAACCCGAACATTTCCACGAAGTTCGGCCGAACCCGCCGAACCCGCCGAACCCGAACATCCAGGTGTTCGCTCAACTCTACTGCCTACACGTTGCTTTTTGAAACAACCAGCAATGGCTTTGTAAGCTTGGGTTTTTTTGTGCAGCGTATGCTGTTTTCTTGCCATGGAGTATTATTCACAAAAGCATCAGTATCACGTTTGCGCGTGCCTGTGCGTGTGCACGCGCATATGCGCCGAAATTGGCACCCAAATGGCCCTTTTAAGCAGACAGCACCCTGCAACCAGTGCTGTCCGCTCTACATTGTTTGTGTGTTCCTTAATGACCCGTTATCTGATCGTCTGTTCCTGTGACCCTGCTTGTCTTGACCCTGCTGCTGATCTCCGCCTGCACTGACCTCGGCTTTCACGACCACTCTTCTGCCTGCTTCCTTGTACCTTTGCTGCCCGCCTGTTAATGAACTCTGCCTGTGCCCAACTATTCTCCTGCCTGTCCCCTTCTGTACCACACCGTCAGCCTGCTACCGACCCGGCCTGCACCACTATGCCTCTGTTTGCACAAGCTCATCAAAGGACCTTCACATCACCACCAGTGACCCAGTCCAATCCTCATGCCTCCCTGCACTCCTGAACCTCCTGTCTACTCTGCCAGGGGTTCCCGAATTTAGGGTCATAAAAGAGATTGTCCACTGCATAAGCCAGACTCCACCACCAGGTATGTGACAGTATGTAAGTATGAAAGAGAGGGAGGGGGTGGAGCATGGTTTGAGGCTGTCGGTGTGCTCCCTGACCCCCCAGGCAAGCACATAGCATATGAGCGGCTACTCCCATCTCCCAGCATCGGCTGGTGGAGCATTGAGCTTACAATGCCTGCATGCCACCGGGCAGCCTCACAACAACCCAGCGGTGGGAAAAGCCAAGCAGGGGGGCTTTGAGCCTACTTGGCTCAACACATGGCAGACCCCAGGAGCTAGATCCAGATGACGCCGGGCCATGAGGAAAAGTACGGATCCCCCGATGCCAGCAGAAGGGGTACAGTGTCTGGTCGCGGTCTGTCAACGCCAAGTGCATGGAGGCGGCTCTCTGGCATCCGGCCATGGCTCTCATGCAATCGGCCGCGGGCCACCGGTGACAGGTGGCGGATCTTTAAATGCTTCAGGTACTGGCCGAGGCTCTGGAACACCCAGTCTGGGGTCCCGAATGCCTGGAAAAGAATCCCCAACAGCGGAGAACATCACCACAACTCCTGGAAGAGACATCCAAGCAGAAGGTGAGACTTTATCAGCCCTTGATTATGAACCTCCACTAAATAATATAGACTGTGCAAGATTGTATCAGACCCCCCACCAAGAGACGGGGGGACTTTAATATACTTAACAGTAACTCTTTGATTTTTGATGGAGGTGATCTGATACAGGGAGAGAACTGCTTAGACATTGACTGCAGATATGTGGCGCTAGAGATGGGCTCCCCAGAGCCTGCTCCTATATCACAGTGCTCTAATCCATTGCTAGCTAATGAACAAAGTGATTCTCAAACAAAGCAAGCAACAATGGATATGGAAGGGGACATTAAAAAACTCATAAGAGCCCTCCCCACAAAAGCGGACATTCAGCAACTGATAAATGCCGTAGAATTATCATGCAAACAAACTACTCAGCAGTTGAGGGAGGACACAGTAGCGGTTGAAAATGGCTAAGAAGGAATTACACAGGCCGTGGCTGGTATCCAGGATAGTATTAAACAGCATGAGGAAGTGTTGAATACTTACTTAGATCGGCTGGACAATTACGAAAATAGGGAACGTCGTCAGAATATTCATATAAGGGGGCTGCCCGAGGAAATTTGGGCGTCTGAATTACTTCCAACAGTAACAAGGCCTTTTTGATCAGATCTTAGAAGACTCTACACCAGATCGGATAGAAGTGGACAGAGTCCACCGAGTTTTATCACATACTGCAGGGAATACGGGAAAGCCAAGAGATGTTATTTGCAGAGTGCATAAATATGCAGTAAAAGAATCTTATATGAAGGCAGTTCGTGGTAAACCCAATGTGGAATTTAAGGGAGCCCATCTTGATTTTTTCTCAGATATATCACATCACACTCTTATGCAGCGACAAATGGTTAAGCCCCTGCTAGATATTATACGCTCTGCAGATATCACATATAGATTGGGGTTCCCTTTTAGCTTAAAGGCGTCACGAAATGATAAAACAGCTGTACTCAGAACTAAAGACGACTTACAACATTTTGTGGAGACATTAGATCTCCCCTCAGTTGACTTCACAGACTGGAGACTGGATAGTCCTAAACATCAAGTATAGCATCCTGAACGTTGGCAGCAGATCCCATTCAAATCTAGCCGCAAAAAACATATGAACAGACATGAGCAAGAGGAGAGACCTAGCGAATTGGTCTAATGGGTAAAAGCAGCGGAGGACAGTAGGAAATAACTGTTTAAAGGGGTAGATTGTATGCCCTGGCTCAATGTGTCGTTCCTCCTTTTTTTTTTCTTGCCTGTTTTCTCTTTTTTTTTGCCTGGGGGGGGGAGAGGTGTACTATAGAGACTCTTAAACACTTCCTTTTTTTTTTCCATTAGGTAGGTTCCAATAAAAGGGACTAGGTAACTTGCATATCTGCAAGGGGATGGATGGACCCTAGGCCACCCACCCACGTAGATGGTACATCCCAGGTTCTGGGATACTTTGTGAATGGTTTGTTTTAATGTCTTTGGTTTTTTGTGGGGAGATGGGTTTTTTTTTCTTTTCTTTTTTTTGCTTGGGGAGAGGGGTGGGGAGGAGGAAAACATGATCCTATGGAAGAGAAACGTGGAATGCCCTGGTATCTGAGTGGGGCTATATAACCAACTTAAAATTGAGTAATGGGTAGTCTATTAAATATTGTGTCTTATAATGTGAGGGGTTTGAGCTTGCAATATAAAAGGGGGTGTCTCTGGCATGAACTGAGTCGTCTAGCTGCAGACGTGTTTTTTTTGCAGGAAACGCACTTCATGACAGGGTCTACCCCCCATCTGCCCCTCCACATATTTAACCAGTGGTTTCATGCTGTATCCCCTATTTCAAGGGCAAGGGGAGTAACAATAGCCTTTAGAAAGTCATGCCCTCTATCCTCAATTTCCACACAAACAGATCCGGAGGGACGTTTTCTTTTTATAAAAGGCACGATACAAGGCCAATGTTACACATTTGCATCTATCTATGCACCTAATATTCAAACCACTAGTTTTCTTTCTAGGACTTTGAGGATGCTGGAGGACTTTAGGGAAGGCTTATTGGTGTTTGGGAGGGGATTTTAATCTAGTTTTGGATCCCAGCCTAGACACCTCATCGAGCAGATCTCCACTGTCTTTTAGAGCTCTTAAACATGTCAAACAACTTTTGAGATCATTACATTTGGTGGATACTTGGCAGGTATCACACAACAAAGATAAAGACTATAGCTACTATTCTAAAACCCATAATACTTATTCACATTTAGATTTATTAATGGTGGATCAATATTATTTGAATTATGTTTGTTCCTCTACTATTGAATCCATCACTATTTTGGACCATTCACCAATTACATTGTCTCTGGGCCCGTTCTATACAGAATATCGGGAGCGGACGTGGAGATAGAATGAATGTTCCTTAGACGATAAAAGAGTAGTGGAGGCTTTGTCACAGAAGTTGGCATTATATTTCGAGATAAATACTACTAAGGAGGTGTCTGAACAGGCAATCTGGGAAGCACACAAGGCGGTAATCAGAGGGGAACTGATAGCCCATGGTTCTCGCATTGAGAAAGAAAGACAGAAAGAAATGGAGGAACTCCTGGATAAAATACACGATCTTGAGATCAAGCATAAGGCACAGGCTAGTATAGGAGAAGACCAGCAGTTGGAGATATTACGAGATGATCTCGCTAGATGTTTGGATCACAAGATCAGAGATAAATATAGCTATTTTACACACCGCTTTTATGAACAGGGGAATAAATGTGGCCGTTTATTGGCTAGACAATTAAAAAAACAAGAGTCCAGTCATGTCCATAAATTATTAGTTAATAATGAAGAGATAGTGGATACCAAATCAATAGCAGCGGAGTTCCATCGCTTTTATACCCGTCTATATAATATCCCCTCAGCTACGCCTGAAGTTGAGAGGGGGAAGAAGATTGAGACAATCTGAGAGCACCTCAAGGATTCCTCCTTATCTACTCTGCCTATTGATGTTATAGAAGAATTAGAGCAGCCAATTACAGTGGAAGAGCTGAGTACAGCAATTTCCACCTTACCAATAGGCAAAAGCCCTGGGCCAGACGGCCTAACAAATGCCTATTATAAAAAGTTTATGCCTATATTGGTAACACCTCTGTGTGATTATCTCAATCTTATTACGGCCTCTAATCCTTTACCCCCAGAAGCAGTGTTGGCTTTTCTTACAGTTCTTCCAAAGCTAGGGAAAGATCCGCAATATTGTGCCAACTATAGACCCATCTCCCTTCTTAATAGCGACACTAAATTATTATCTAAAATACTAGCACTCCGACTGCAAGATCATATAGTAAAGACAATCCACCCTGATCAGACGGGCTTTATGAGAGGACGTGAAGCCAGAGATAATACAATTTGAGCACTCCATGTTCTCCACTGGTCACAATTTGGATCAGAGAAGAACCCAAGAGTGCTACTATCAATGGACGCCGAAAAGGCATTTGACAGGGTGGATTGGATCTGTATGAGTGAGGTGCTGAGAGGGATGGGAGTGGGAAATCGTATGATGGGTTGGATCATGGCCTTATATGCGGACCCCAAAGCGAGGGTAAAAGTGAATGGTACCCTATCGGGTTGTTTTAATATAAGTAATGGTACTAGGCAGGGGTGCCCTTTGTCACCCCTGTTATTTGCCATGATACTGGAACCCTTTCTCAATAGAGTCAGGAAGAATAGAGAGATAGAGGGGATTTGAACTGAATTAGATGAGGATAAGGTCTCAGCTTATGCTGACGACCTTCTGTTCTATCTTTCTACTCCCAGAACAACCTTGCCCATTTTGATGTCTGAGGTACAAAGATTTGGCAGTTTATCCAATTTTAAAATAAACTTTGAGAAATCCCAGCTTTTCCCCATACATATGTCCCCGGATGAAGCAATTTCCTTAAAACAACCATACCCCTTTGTTTGGAGACTGGATTCTTTGCCTTATCTGGGAGTATATATTACTTCAGATGCTAACTCTTTGTACGAACTTAACTACGGTCCTTTGTTAAATAATATAAAGGGGAACTTGCAGGGATGGAAGGACCAGGTATTGACCTGGTTCGGATGAGTGAATGCGCTTAAGATGACTATACTACCAAGAATAATTTATATATTACAGACAGTGCCAATTGCACTCCCACAGAAATTTTTCAAACATATACGGAAAGCCTTCTTGTCTTTTGTATGGAGGGGTAGAGGCCTAGAATCACACATGACCTGCTACATAGGAATAAATGGGAAGGGGGAATTGGGCTCCCAGACATAGCTTTATATTATAGAGCAATGTCCTTGGTACTTATATTGGACTGGTGTCAGGGCTCCCAAAATAAATTATGGGTTTCCTTAGAGAAAACAATGGCGGGGAGGAATCTAGCGGGAGCCCCATGGATCCCAACAATATCCAGAGGACTTTCAGAGTGGACATCCCCTATATCCAGTAACACTCTGGCTGGGATAGATTAAATAAGGCAGGCAAATTCGCCCCACAAACATCTCCCTTGGCACCACTGGGAGGATTCCCATGGTTCCTGCCAGGAGAGGAAACCGGATTCCTGGGCTTATGAGGGGCAGATGGGAATACCACATGGCCCAGGTTTGCTCCACAGGGATCTTTATCAACCCTTACGGAGTTGGTTCAAACTCTGGGGAATATACCCTTGGCGACTTGGAGGTACTACCAAATGG
>BLSH010191022.1:1630669-1664602 GCA_018402905.1 Glandirana rugosa
AACTTACCTATAGTGCAGGATACGGTTTTCAGATGGATTTATAGGGTGGGGGGTTGGGGTTCCTTCTTCTCTCCTCTCCTCTCTCCCCTCTCCGCTCCTCTCCCCGCCCCCCTTAAAGATGGGAGAGGGGAAAAGGGAAGGGTTGCTTCCTTTGTATTTGTTACATGTAATATATCAGCAAGTGAGACCTAAAAAAGTGGCAAATTCTCTTCCTAGGGCTTCCCCCACCCCCCAACCCTCCTGATACTTACATTTCCCATGCCTCCTTGTCACCCAGTTCATTTGTTGGAACCTTGAGTGGAATTCCCGCATGAGAAATTAAACAGGGCTAAGCACTTTACCCTACTACATGATGGTGCTCTGCCAAGTGCAGATAAGTTACCATGGAAGGAGGGGGAGAAGGTCATATTGTATAAAAAATATATGATACTGTGCTATAAGGTGTCTATTATGTCAAAAAAACAACCCATTGAAGGGGGGAAGGGGTCAGCAGCAGCTTTAAACCACAACAGAAGAATTATACCAGTATTAATATACTTAAGCTGCGCTCAACCCAATAGGCTAGATATCAGCACACAACATGCATACCAGATATTAAAAGTACAATGGTATATATCCATATACCGTATATACTCGAGTATAAGCCGTCTCGAAAATAAGCCGAGGCACCTAATTTTACCACAAAAAAACTGGGAAAAGTTATTCACCCGAGTATAAGCCTAGTGTGGGAAATGCAGCAGCCAGAACACAGGGACAGGGAGCCAGAACACAGGAATTGTAGCCAGAACACAGGGACAGGGAGCCAGAACACAGGAATTGTAGCCAGGACACAGGGATTGTAGCCAGGACACAGAGACTGTAGCCAGAACACATAAGGGATGAGTAGGGTAGATTCACATTAAACAGAGCCACGCTGCTTCTAAGAGCCGTTCTGTGCATGTAACTGTGACTAATCACATTGGAATGCAGAGAATGCTGAGAGAGAGCTGCAGATCTTCACTGAGATCAGGAGGTGGGCGGGACTGAACAGCTAACACCCGTGTGTCCCGCCCACCTCCCCGAAATCAAGATGAAAATCTGACACCTCTCTCAGCATTCTCTACATTCCAATGTGATTAGTCGCAGTTTCATGCATAGAACGGCTCTTAGAAGCAGCGCGGCTCTGTTTAATGTGAATCTACTCATCACCCGCAGACACTGACTCGAGTATAAGCCGAGAGGGGTCTTTTTCAGCACAAAAAATGTGCTGAAAAACTCGGCTTATACTCGAGTATATACGGTAAGTGTATTAAATGCTGATTGACCTGCATCTAATATACCATGATTATTAAACCAAAGCAACCTAGAGATATTTTCATCTAATATAGTAGCATAAAAAAAGTCTTTTGTCCAGAAAATCACTTTGTATTATGTAGTTTTAAAATCCAGATGGTTAAATGGTAAGAAGTCCTTGCAAGAGCATTGCAACCCAACAGCACAGTGGAAACAAAAGGAACACCAGACGTGCCAGCACACCACACAAGTGTATATCCTCCACCAGAGATACAGAGATATTAAACTGCTCACCAGAGGGACATGGAAATCTCACTGTTAGCCAATTACCCTGCCAGGGCCCCCTCTGGGGATAAGAACGCTCTTCCCTCTGGAGTTTATCTGTTGGAAGGCTGTCACTCCTCTCATTCAGTTATACATGGGGGATATATAAACACTCCACATAGTGTAACTCCGTAAAAGTTTGCATTTATTAAACATACAAATGTATGCACTTACATTTGAAGATGATAATAAATCACAGTTTCTCTGGATATACACTTGTGTGGTGTGCTGGCACGTCTGGTGTTCCTTTTGTTTCCACTGTGCTGTTGGGTTGCAATACTCTTGCAAGGTCTTCTTACCATTTAACCATCTGGATTTTAAAACTACATAATACAAAGTGATTTTCTGGACAAAAGACTTTTTTTATGCTACTATATTAGATGCAAATATCTCTAGGTTGCTTCGGTTTAATAATCATGGTATATTAGATGCAGGTCAATCAGCATTTAATACACTTATATGGATATATACCATTGTACTTTTAATATCTAGTATGCATGTTGTGTGCTGATATCTAGCCTATTGGGTTGAGCGCAGCTTAAGTATACTAATACTAGGAGAAGGTCATATGCTTCCCCAATCCAGTAGGCTCCAGCAAGAAAACTGTGCAGCTAGGGTGCATATCAAATGTGTTAGTGGGAAGGGGGTGTCTTTGCCATGAATGGTCAAAGTGACAAGATTACAATAAAGGTTGGATAATAGGAACAATAAATGATTCTCTGTATTCACGGCCCATATATCAAAACTGCAAATAGTCTGTACCTTTTGTTTTAACAATAAAAGGTGTTAAAAATGCAAAAGTCATTACCAACATTGCATAGTCTGTTTATACTAAATGTGTTTCACTTATATTGAAAGCATTTTTTCAATGAACTTAAATAATGTAATAATTTTAAAAGAGTAATTAAAGTCCACTGCACACAGACAATGATGTGACTGCCTGAATGTTAACTAAGTCATATGATAATAATTGCATGCAGAATGTAATCTAGATTTCTCAATTTCTTCTCTTCTTGGAAAAAGTGATCAGGATTGTAAATGAATAATTACAATCAAAATTAGTTAATGTACTATAATATTCAGAAAATGACTAGAAGGGTTGGAGAATAGAAACAATATATCTGTAATATGTGCACATTCACTAGAGGTTAAAGGGCAATTGTATGAGCATTTTTTAAGTTGTTATTATTTTGATGTGAGTTTTACATCCTACATGTGTCTCCATAGTTTTGTAATAGTATTAAATATAGAGATTTGTAACTTAGCTACTAGAGAAAAGAGAGGAGAGCAAACATGGAAATTGCAATCACTCTACCACCCATGTTAACTGTCGAAATAAGATATCTGCCTACACATCCAATGAAGTCACATACGCTGATGTGTATGTCACTGCCTACAATCTACGTTTTATATATTGTTTTCTTTTTTTCTTACTCTTTCTATGTATGGGAGACAACTGTACGTATATGTCAATCCCACTATGTTTTGTATACCCCCCTCACCCCTTTTTTTGCTTAATTGGAAAATAGTAAAAATTATTGGAATAGCCCTATAGGCAGCAAGCACAACATGTGATCTACAACGTGGTCAAAAATATAAAACAATATGTGTTACGCCGAATTAGTAAATCAAATCCCCATAAATCCACTATATAAACATAAAAAGCATTCAACATATCATCTCAAGAATCCCACGTAGTGCCAGTGAGAATTTACCATGCCATCTGTGAGTTAAATCACCCATGAGTGAAACCCCTGATGATGTCACTATCTGATGAAATGCATTGGGTGGAGCCAGATGTGCTGACATCACTGCACACAATAGAAGCTGCTAATCGGGTCTGTCTGTAAGCATAGAGCTATGTTTTTAGTCATTTTGAAGAAATTGTTTACTTGCTGATCTACACCATTAGAGTATTTTGTTTTATTCATTTTCCTGCACATATTCTGTGCCTCTGTGAGGGACTTGCTTACAATTAAGAGGAGTACTTGATGCTTCTAATCATCTGTCTGTGATAAAATACATGCTGTTTATCATGCATCTCTGGTAAGCTTGAATTTGTTGTGCATTCACTGGCTAAATTAAAGCAGTATTAAACCCAAAAGCAAACATTTATTATATTGCAGCTTACCAATTCTTAGATGCGGTGGCTGCATTCGTTTTCTTTTTTAGGCTTTCTTTGCTTTAATTTCACCTAATGATCCAGCCAGTAAGTCTGTTATTTTTTTAATGGGGCAAGCTCTCCTCCAAATGTAGCAGTTGTGTGGGGGCGGGGCTGCCAGGGACATAACAGAACAGTCTAACTTATCCCGATAACAGGGATCGGTAGATCTGTCATGCCCCCCCTCACAGGACAGAGAACAGCCATGTTTACATCGGCGGTTCCCCGTTCTGCCGCTTTAATAGAGGATCGCGGGTCTCCGGTAGACATCGAGTCCGCCCTACCCGCAAGCACGCCCGCGTAGCATGCGGCGGCCGTGAGAGCGTGCAAAGGGGCGGAATTCCATGGATTTCCCCCCTGGCAATTCAGATCCGCGCTATAGCTGGACTGGTTAATACCGCTTTAACTCACGGTGACATGATGAATTCTCACTGGAATTAAGCAGGATCCTTCAATGTTTTCAGTGTTTTAGCTGGGATTTTACATTTATATTATTTCTGATGATATGTTGAATGTTTTTAAAGATATCTGCATACCTGTGGAAGTGTTAAGGCAGTGAGGCTAAGACCCTGAGGAAGGGGCTAATAATGACATATGTAACACAGCATAGTGAGGTGTAAGCAAAATAGGGGCATTGTGGCAATTTTTAGGACTTAAAGTGTTACTAAACCCAGTAATATGAAAATAGTTCCTCTGCCTCCCCACAGTGCCCACAACTTATAAATCTTCTTTTTACATAAAGATACTGCCACTATATACCTTTTCCACTGATCTGTATACCACGGTCACATGATAAACTGCACAGTTTGTCCAGTGCTGAGTTTTCAGGTAGGAGGAGATTTCCACTACAGCCTGTATACACGCGCACATGTGTGATGTCACTATCATGTGACCTGAACAGTTTCAAGAGGAAATGTTCTCTCCAGCAATAGAGCCTAAACTGAGCATGTGCAGGAGACGACTACCCTCACTGTATTATATGGCCTTGTCAAAATAGACAGTGCAGGAGGGGAAGGATCTGTCCATATAGTCTCAAAGAGCCTTTTTACACAATGCAGATTATTAACACCTTAAGTTCCACAGTGCATATAACAAGCATGCTATGCTGCACATACAGACAGATTTTACTGTTGTGGGTTTAGTAGCACTTTAATGGCAGCGAAACATGGCGATAATGCCTATTGATCTCAGGGAACTGCACTAAGTTCCTTATAGATGATACCCTCAACCACACCTATGGCTTAAAATCATGCACTGGTGTTTTTTTCATTTTACACTGACGACCATAATACTATGGCACAACATAGTGTGGCAAAAGACTGAAATCTGAAATAAGAGATTGTTTTCCTCATGTTGAATATTTGTATGGAAATTTATAGTGCTTGTGTGTAGATATCCCCACCCCCAGACTTGTTTTAAAGCATTGTCAAGTCAGTTTACTATGCAGATGCTAGGGTAAAATTTACACCGTTGACCCTTTACTGAACTACATTTCAAAGATGTTTTATTCCTGGATAATTTTTGGTGTTATCTGCTGAAGTCTTCTGCAGGGGCCCACAATGACTTGATTAAATTTAAAACAGAATGTGATTGAATTCAAACAATCTCTGCATGCACAATACAGGATGCTATAAATCGACGCTTAAGACAGGATAGCAGCCAATATTAGTCTCGTAGATCACGGTCTTAAATCCAATTGACTGAATCAATGTACTTTCTTTATTGACTTAGAACTGGATGGCATTGGTTACATGTCAGTGTAGAATTGTATCAATCATACCAAAGTGTTGTGCTAAACATTCCAGGTTTATTGATTTTCCCAAGGTGAAAAAGCACAGTGGTATGCAAGAACAAAATTCAGTATGCACTAACCCTTAAACGTAAATGGACAAACAAATTCTGCATTGTCATATTATATGTATTAGCAAAGAGAACTTTAAAGCGGAGGTCCGCCCAGAACTCAAAAAATTAAAAGCCAGCAGCTACAAATACTGTAGCTGCTGACTTTTAATAATAGGACACTTACCTGTCCTGGAGTCCAGCGATGTCAACATTGCAGCTGATGTTTCCATCAGCTGTCGGGTGCTGCCACCGCCATTGCAGGTAAGGGAACGCGGCAGTGAAGCATTACGGCTTCACGCCGTGCTCCTACTGCGCATGTGCAAGGCACCGTTGCGCCCTCCTACTGCCCCAGCGGCGGGGGAAGGAGGAGGGAGGAGGAAGTGGGGATCTGGTGACAAAGTTTGCCGGGGCCTTGTTTCCCAGAAGTGGGGACAGGGTACCTGTCAGGTATCCACTCCCCTCAAAAGGTGGCAAATGTGGGGCGCAGAGACAAATGAGCAGAAGTTCCATTTTTGGGTGGAACTCCGATTTAAATACTGTATGTCCATCATCTCTTAACACTTTTCCAAGACTGAAGGATTGAAAGAAAAGCTATAGTATAGTTTATCAGTTCTCCTGTAGCAGTCACACACATGGGAGCCACATCCCTCAATATATCATAATAACCAGGATCAGGGTTGGAGCAAGAATAATTTACTCTAACCCCCCTCCCACCAATGATTTTAAAATAGTGCTGGTACACACTAGTTATTCCAATTATCTGGTTTATTAGATCACCTGATTTCCTTATTATCAGCCATCTTATATTCAGGAACTAAGACAAAAAATACCAGGTTATTTTAAAAGACATACAGTGCAGCCAAGGTTTTTGTTGAGGCCGGTTCACGAGCCTTAATTATGTGTTTACCAGCACTCTTTCCTTCTTGCATCAGCCCTGGTTCACACCAGTGCAGCTTTGAAATTGCACTACTTCAGTGTGATTTCAAAGCCGTAGATCACTGTGATTTGTATCTCCGATTTCATTGCGGTTTGCAACTTCATTTAACAGTCAATGCAAGTCACAAGGAAATTGCAGAAAAGTAGTGCAGGAACCTTTTTCAAAGTCACTGCGACTTGAGCTGAACAATTTAAATGGTTCCAATGCCAAAAATAGGGTTCAACTTGTCATGCAATTTTGGACCTGTCAAATTGCATGACACATCGCATTACTGTGAATGAGGGCTCAGAATGTGAATGAGTAAACCCGTGCCCAGAAATATTTACACACTCTAAGCAAACACTATTTTTAAAACGAATCCCCATCACCCTTTGTATATATATATGCATTGTGGAGAAATTTAATTTCAAACTTTACAAAAGTAGTATGAACTTCTTTGTATGGAGAGATCTTGGCACCCTGCCAGCCCCAATGTAAAGAAACAGCTGATGTTGCTAAACTGCTAGAAACTGACTAAAACCAGGCTTCAGAGTCTTAGTTGTAATCTTAAAGGTTCTTTGAAAACATGTTACTTGCCATCAGGGCCGCCATCAGGGGGGTACAGGCAGTACTGTAGCAAGGGGCCCCAGTGTCTCAAGGGGCCCACACAACCAGGACAGCCATCAGAAAATGTTGGGGTCCCTTAGACAGCTTAAGACCTGGGCTCCCCGTCTGACCACCAATATTCCCCAGGGCCTGCCCACTGGCCATCCCACCACATCCGCCCACTAGCCAGGGGTGTACACATGTTGCAGCCGCAGTAGGAATTATACACCCTGTCACACTTACCAGGTGTAGCCTGCCAAGAATGACCCATTCAAGTGAAGTGAAGTGTGCAATGCATGCTAGTGTGGGATCCAAGGGGTTAAAAAAAAAACAGTGCAAAGGCTTCACTTCAATGGGTCATGCTTGGCAGGCTACACCTGGTAAGTGTGACAGGGTGTATAATTCCTACTACGGCTGCAACATGTGTACACCCCTGGCCAGTGGACGGATGTGGTGGCATGGCCAGTGGGCAGGCTCTGGGGAATGTTGGTGGTCAGACGGGGGGGGCCCAGGTCTAAAGCTGTGTAAGGGGTCCCAAAATTTCTAATGGCTGCCCTGCTTGCCATTACAATCAGCTAGAGAGATCAGGAATGGGTTGTTTAAAACTTTTTTTTACCTATTAACGCCTTTCCACCAGCATAAGGCTCAAATGTGGCTTCATAGCAGGTGTGCTTTAACACTGATCCACCACATACAGTATCTGCATCAGCCGGCTCTGCTATTCTTTGTTGAAGGCGAGCTCACTGGTGCACTCCCAGCACATTGACTGAGCTGTCACTGGCAGATGGGAAAGGCTCCCAGTTTTGTGACCACTGTGACAGCTAATGATTATGTTCATATGATTGAGAAGCCCACCTCAGACTCTCGACATTAAAGAGGTGCTCCAGCCCCACATGGAAAAAATAAAAGTCAGCAGCTATACATACTGTAGCTGCTGACTTCTAATATTAGGATACTTACCTGTCCTGGAATCCAGTGATGTCGCTACCCAGCTGATGTTTCCATCGGCTCTTGGATGCTGCCACCACCATAGCCTGTAAGGGAAACCGGCAGTGAGGCCTTGCAGCTTCACAGCCGATTCCCTACTGTGCGAAGTGCGCTGCACCTTCTGAATGGCTGAGCAGTGAGGAAGGAGGAGGGGGGCCAAACTTCTGATGGACCTTGTCGCGGCGAGGTCCGAACGAAGCGGGGATGGGTACCTGTCAAAAACAGGTCGCTTCTTCCCCCCAAAAGGTGCCAAATGTGGCATCAGAGGGGGGAGGTGACTAATAGGCAGAGCTTACACTTGTGGGTAGAACTCTGCTTTCAGAATCCATTAAAGGCCCACTGGAAGTCAGTGGCAAGGAGTTTATGAATATGTAAACAATTTAAAGTCCATATTCTGTGCACAGGTGCACTTTAACCACTTCAACCTCGGAAGGATTTACCCACTTCCTGGCCAGAGCATTTTTTGCGATACGGCACTGTGTCGCTTTAAGTGACAATTGCGCGGTCATGCGATGTTGTACCCAAATAAAATAGACGTCCTTTTTACCCATAAATAGAGCTTTCTTTTGGTGGTATTTGATCACTTCTGCGTTTTTATTTTTTGCGCTATAAACAAAGAGCGACAATTTTGAAAACAAAACAATTTTTTTAATTTTTGCTATAATTCATATCCAAAAAAAATATATAAAGAACAAATGTATTCATCAGTTTAGGCCAATATGTATTCTTCTAAATAGTTTTGGTAAAAAAAATTGCAATAGGCGTATATTGATTGGGTTGCGCAAAAGTTATAGCGTCTACAAAATAGGGGATAGATTTATGGCATTTTTATTTTTATTATTTTTTTCATTTTTTTTTACTAGTAATGGTAAATTTTATTAGTAATTTAATAGTAATTTTAATAGTAAAATTTTATTTGGGTACAGTGTCGCAGGACCGTGCAATTGTTAGTTAAAGTAACACAGTGCCGTATCGCCAAAAATGGCCTGGTCATGAAGGGGTATAAATCTTCCAGAGATCAAGTGCTGCTATAGGGCCCATGGGCTTGGTCACATTACTGTCCCTGTTCGCAGGAGAATGTCTTTGCCAGAAAACGAAAGAATGACGGAAATATGAGAAGGAACATGGGAGGAATAAAAGATAGAAGAAGTGAACCAGTTATGTAGTGCAGTATTTAATGTCAAACTTTAATCTCACACATTCTATTAAAAGTAACTTTCTCTTTCCTCTGTTGTTTTTTTAAAGAACAAGTTCTCCTGCAGATGTAGCAGCTAGCCTGGGTTCATAGCTGTGCAGTGCAGGACATCGCATGTGATTCGGATAGGAATCTTCATTGTATGGGCTCAATTCGCACCACACAAGAAAGCTGCAGGCAGGAGAACCGATTCTTGCAATCGCACTGCGTTTTGCAATCTGTTTTGGGGCATCATTAATTTAACATTATGTAGATATTCGCCAGCACACCAAAGATCATCAATTTTGTCCAAACGATTTTTTATCAAAGAAAGATAACATCACAAAACAATGTAGTGCAGCGTTTTGGAGCCACGCATGACCCCTTTGTCAGGCCTGTGATAAGTGCATGCTGTTGTGCAGAAGTATTTAAGTGAACATCCACCAAGAACAAATTGTAACTGGCCTCTCCCATCTCATAACAGCATATGACGTCATCAGTCCCACCAAAAAAATATGCAAATATCACATATATACAGTATCTCACAAAAGTGAGTACACCCCGCACAATTTTGTAAATATTTTATTATATCTTTTTATGTAACAACACTGACGAAATTACACTTTTCTACAATGTAAAATAGTGAGTGTACAGCTTGTATAACAGTGTAAATTTGCTGTCCCCTGAAAATGACTCAACACGCAGCCGTTAATGTCTAAACCGCTGGCAACAAAAGTGAGTGCTCCCCTAAGTGAAAATGTCCAAATTGGGCCCAATTAGCCATTTTATCTCCCCGGTGTCATGTGACTTGTTAGCCTTACAAGGTCTCAGGTGTGAATGGGGAGCAGATGTGTTAAATTCAGTGTTATCGCTCTCACTCTCTCATATTGCTCACTGGAAGTTCAACATGGCACCTCATGGCAAAGAACTCTCTGAGGATCTGAAAAAAAGAATTGTTGCTCTACATAAAGATGGCCTAGGCCAGGGATAAGCAATTAGAGGACCTCCAGCTGTTGCAAAACTACAGGTCCCATCATGCCTCTGCCTCTGGGTGTCATGCTTGTGGCTGTCAGTCTTGCTATGCCTCATGGGATATGTAGTTCTGTAACATCTGGAGGTCTGCTAATTGCATATCCCTGGCCTAGGCTATAAGAAGATTGCCAAGACCCTGAAACTGAGCTGCTGCAAGGTGGCCAAGACCATACAGTGGTTTAACAGGACAGGTTCCACTCAGAACAGGCCTCACCAGCGTCGACCAAAGGAGTTGAGTGCACATGCTCAGCTTCATATCCAGAGGTTGTCTTTGGGAAATAGACTTATAAGTGCTGCCAGAATTGCTGCAGAGGTTGAAGGGTTGGGGGGTCAACCTGTCAGTGCTCAGACCATATGCCGCACACTGTTTCAAATTGGTCTGCATGGCTGTTGTCCCAGAAGGAAGCCTTTTCTCAAGATAATGCACAAGAAAGCCTGCAAAGAGTTTGCTGAAAACAAGCAGACTAAGGACATGGATTACTGGAACCATGTCCTGTGGTCTGATGAGACCAAGATAAATGTATCTGGTTCAGATGGTGTCAAACGTATGTGGGGGCAACCAGGTGAGCAGTACAAAGTCATGATCTGGGGCTGCATGAGTGCTGCCGGCACTGGGGAGCTACAGTTCATTGAGGGAACCATGAATGCCAACATGTACTGTGACATACTGAAGCAGAGCATGATCCCCTCCCTTCGGAGACTGGGCGGCAGGGCAGTATTCCAACATGATAACAACCCCAAACACACCTCCAAGATGACCACTGCCTTGCTAAAGAAACTGAGGGTAAAGGTGATGGACTGGCCAAGCATGTCTCCAGACCTAAACCCTATTGAACGTCTGTGGGGCATCCTCAAATGGAAGGTGGAGGAGCGCAAAGTCTTTAACATTCACCAGCTCCGTGATGTTGTCATGGAGGAGAGGAAGAGGACTCCAGTGGCAACCTGTGAAGCTCTGGTGAACTCCATGCCCAAGAGGGTTAAGGCAGTGCTGGAAAATAATGGGGGCCACACAAAATATTGACACTTTGGGCCCAATTTGGACATTTTCACTTAGGGGTGGAACTCTCTTTTGTTGCCAGCGGTTTAGACATTAATGGCTGTGTGTTGAGTTATTTTTAGGGGACAGCAAATTTACACTGTTATACAAGCTGTACACTCACTACTTTACATTGTAGCAAAGTGTCATCTCTTCAGTGTTGTCACATGAAAAGTTATAATAAAATTATTACAAAAATGTGATGGGTGTACTCACTTTTGTGAGATACTGTATACGTATGTATTGCTGAGCATTGTCACCCGTGGCTGAGAAACATGGCAATCTGGCAGTGCTGGGACTCTTTACATAATTGTACATGTATGTAGCATGATGATCAGGAGCATCTGCCTGATGGGCAGATGCGCCCATCGGGAAAGCCGATTCGACATTGCTGTTGTGAGGTGGGAGTGGCCATTTACTCTCTGGTTCTGATTGGTGGATGTTCACTTAAAGTGGTAGTAAACCCATCCATTTAACAGTTTAAAAACCAGTTACATTTCCGGCATGTGCCCGAAGTGTAACACTCCCATTGGTTGTGCTCTAAACCAAACTGTCAAACCATCCAATGGCTGGGGTCATAGCTGATCACATGCCGAAGCATCATGGCAGTTGTACATTAAACAGAGGCCAAGATGGCAGCTTCCTTGGGTGAAAATGATAGGAGGGTTTACTACCACTTTAAATACTTCTGCGCAACAGCATGCACTTATCACATTCCTGGCAAAAGGGTCCTTGCATGCCTCCGAAACATTGCACTACATCGTTTTGTGATGTGATCTTTTTTCGGAAGGCTTTAACCCCTTAATGACCAGGCCATGTTTTGTAATACAGCATTGCTTCGTTTTAACTGAAAATTGCATAGTCGTGCGACGTTGTACCCAAACAAAATTTATGTCCGTTTGTTCCCAGAAATAGAGTATTCTTTTGGTGGTATTTGATCACCTCTGTGTTTTTTATGTTTTGTGCTATAAACAAAAAAAGACAGACAATTTTGAAAAAAAAATATATTTTTTTACTTTTTGCTATAATAAATATCCAAAAAAATATATATATAAAACCTAATTTATTCATCAGTTTAGGCCGATATGTATTCTTCTACATATTTTTGGTAAAAAAAAAATCACAATAAGCATATATTGATTGGTTTGTGCAAAATTTATAGTGTCTACAAAATAGGGGATAGATTTATGGCATTTTTATTTTTATTATTTTTTTCATTATTTTTTTTTTTACTAGTAATGGCGGTGATCAGCAATTTTTAGTGGGACTGAGACATTGCAGCGGACAGATCGGACACTTTTGACACTTTTTTGGGACCAGTAACATTTATGCAGCAATCAAAGCTAAAAATAGCCACTGGTTACTGTATAAATGTCACTGGCGGGGAAGGGGTTAACACTAGGGGGCGATCAAGGGGTTAAGTGTTCCCTAGGGGGGTGTTTCTAACTGTGGGTAGAGTGGACTGACTGGGAGTAGAGAGAGAAAGCTGTTCCTGATCACTAAGAACAGACAATGTCTCTCTACTCCCTGTCAGAACAGGGAACTGTTTGTTTACATTGACAGATCCCTATTCTGGCTCTGTGTTGAGCGATTGCAGGTGGCCGGCGGAGATCGCGGCCGCCGGCCACATGCATCGGCTCCGGGGATGCGCTTCAGGTGCGCATGCCTACTATACACATTAAAGGGATCGCCGTACCAATACGCCGTTTTGCACAGCCAAGCCAAAGTATAACTGCAGCAGCTGGTCGGCAAGTAGCTAATAAAACCGTTTGGACAAAATTGATCCTTGGTGTGCTGGCAAATATCTACATATCGTACAGGTTCCAGTATCCAGCTGGCAGTCGCTACAGCACACAGTACCTTAAGAGTTAATTCCAGGAAAGTGTGCAATGGGAATATGGACTGCGGACTATCATTTTAACATTGTCACCAGTGGTGATTTCAGTGGCGATTTCAGTGCAGTGTGGGAAACGCTCAAGATTTGCTGCGTTTTCCGCACTGCATATATGAACCGGGGCTCACAGGATGAAACAAACCATTTAAAACTGACAGCGGCGCTTCCAACGATCAGCATTTATTTAAGTAAAACTTTAATCCCAAAAGGTAAAAAACCTTTGCTGTAACTGATTAAAAGTGTTAGCTGGAGTTTAACTTCAATTTCTTAGCATATCTAAATCTGCTAGTGCATCTAACACTACCCTCCCACCAAGCTGGCAATACTGCTGTCCAAAGGTGCCCCCAGTGCCCATTCATCCAGAGTGGGGGCAGTCTAATACAGGAGGTATCACCAGGTGATAACAGAGGAAAAAAAAAATTAAAAAGGAAAATTAATGCAGCTACCACATCTAATAATTGGTAAGCTGCAATACAATACATTTTGGTTTTCGGTTTAATACCGCTTTAATATCTAACATTTGCAGCACTTTCTGAAAACATGGGCTAATAAATTAGTTGTTTTAAACATGTGTGCCCTCTATTACTGGAAAGCCTAGGACTTCCAGTTGAAGTGCCTTTTCAGCAACAAGCCAGTGGCGTTGCTATAGGGGTGTGGGGGGTGTGGACCGGACCCGGGTGACACCCGCCAGAGGGGTGACACCATCAAGTAGGAACTGGTATCCGACTACGATGGTGTCATCCATCCATGACAGTGAAACTAGCCTGCCCAGTGCCCTGCACGGTGGCAAGCTAGACAGGAGAGAGCCCAACAGGGGTGACACCAGAGAGCCTGATGGGGGGGAGTGACATGCTTTACTGCACCAGGTGAACCAACCCTAATGACGCCTCTGCAGCCAGTAAATTTACTATGTACAACATATTAATAACAAAATATATATCAAAGTCATTTGATCTGCTCCATCTTAATTTTTCATTCTGTTGTGTTTCCTCTTCTACTTTCCCTCCAGTACATGCTACAGTTTGCCGTTTTACCTTTTTGAAAGAGTGCCATTTGTCTACCATATACTACATTGAGTTTATACATTATATTCTTTGCTAAACTCTTGGATGTATTAAACTTGCATCACTTGCCACATTTTTAGACTTATCACTTGGCTGATCCGATTCACGGGCTGCATCATCCAAATCAAGGCCACAACATTAACACCTTGTTTCATTAGTGAGACACTTGTCCGACAAACGGACCGACATCGTGAGCACAAGTCGCATGACATCACCAAATCATTGTTTCCCTATGAGAGCCGTCTTAACTGGTCCGACACAAGAACTTTGAAAAAGGTTCCTGTACTACTTTGGTCTGACTTTGGTCCTACTTCAGCCCATTGAATATCATTGAAGTAGGATCAAAGTCGGATCCTTGTTCTAACCATCCGACTTGTGACATCTAACTTAGTGATTACAGCAGCAGTAAAAGGAATTTATCTCACCCCTGGATTGTTTTGATTGGTCAAAGGACAAGTCACTATCTCAAAGTCGGAGCAAAATCTTATCTTGTTCATTCAAGTCAGATGGAAGTAGGACTAAAGTAGGACAGAAGTAGGACTGATGTTGCAGGGAAAAGTAAGATCAAAAGTCTGACCATTTTTGTGTCGGATAGTGTGAACCCAGCCTAAGTGAACATATAATTAATTGTCTGATCTTATGTTTTACATCCTAACAGATGTCATCTGCCATGGATGCATCCACCTTAATCAAACACTATTTTATTTCTTTTTGCACTTTGTAATAATTTCCATGGCTGCAATACCTAAAAGTGTTTTATTTTTTGACTTTTCATCCTACGTATTCTGCAGATCTGTAAGTGCATATGCCTAATGTCTGTTTCAACTTGGCAATCTAGTAAGGGCAGATGCTTAAGCTACAGACATTACATAGTAAAGCAGGAAAACATTTTAACTGAATCTATTATTGAGCAAAATTGAATCCAGTGGTAAACATTTTTACTTCTACCAGAAAACAACATTTTTATAATCAGCAAATCACTAGGTGAGAAAATTTCTCTCTTTGTTGTCCAATGATTAAAATGATTTCAAGTCAAGAAATGCAATAATTACAAAACTTGGCATAGTGCAATTTGGCATTAAAGTAGCCTATTCCAGTTTTCAAAATTACATACATTGATTTTCGGACACAAACTAGAAATTAAATCATAAATCTATAATGAGTCCCCTGAACAACTAATTGCTAGCAAGAAAATAATAGGTTTGTAAAAATATTATTTTAAAGCGTATTTCATATATCCCCATATATCGGCTACAATCACCTCAAGCAATATATCCCCACAATACAGTATATGTGCATTCCCCCATGTTTTATCCTTTTAAATACACCAGTACACAAAAATAATGGTTCATGTACCAGAAATGTAATGTGCTCCTTCATTTCTTTTGACAAGACAATGCAGTAGGGCCAAATTTACTAAAGCTGGAGAGTGTAAAATCTGGAGCAGCTCTGCATAAAAACCGGCTTCCACGTTTTTATTTGTCAAAAATGATCTGAACAAGTTGAAGTTATAATCTGATTGGCGACCATGCAGAGCTGCACCAGATTTTGCACGCTCCAGTTTTAGTAAATCAATCCCAGTTTAATTTTTGGCTCCAACGCACATGTTTTCACCCCTGCCTACTTAATTTCTGATGTATTACAATAAAATGCCCAGAGCAAAAGCTGTGAATATTATCTCCAAAGCAGGTCAGTGGCTAAATAAAAAAAAGGAAAAATAAGCAGTAAAATGCTGTTAGTGGGGTATCTAACAATGGGACTGCCAACGCTTTGGGGTTGATTTACTAAAACTGAAGAATGCAAAATCTAGTGCGGCTATGATGGCAGCCAATCCTCTTCTAACGCTTGTCTAATTAAGCTTTAACAAAAAACATGGAATCTGATTGGTTTCTATGCAGCGCTGCACCAGATATTGGACTCTCCAGTTTTAGTAAACCAGCCCCTATCTTTTCTACTGACAGTGCCTGGTAAAAACACTGAAACACAATTTTACTGCACGGTGACACGAGCAGAATTTCTTAATATAGAACTTCACTCTTCCAGTCATTTGAATCCTCACGCTGCTAGCATTAGTTAGTAAGTTAGTAGGTAGATGGGAAAGTATACCATATTTACTTGTTTTAAACTTTTTTTTTTACACTTCTGTAATTTCCTTGTTGTTTCCATGGCAAATGATGTCATACATCCCAGGAGTCTTCAGGAGGGTCAACAACTAGGTTATTTTTTAAGTAACCCAGGAGTCTTCAGAAGGGGAGGGACGGTTTTCTCAGCTAAGCACACGCTCCTGCATGCATGCTTGAGCTAAGGGCAGATGGATTCCAGGAAATAAATTCTACAGGTATCATTTGCCCTTACTCAAAATGGCCATGGCTAGAAATACGAGAGGTGTGTTTTTCAAAGTGATTTCTCTGCTAAATAAAGCATAGAGACATGGATGGATGGGGGAGTTTTCTTTGAATATTAAACATTTATGAAATTGTGTTTTTGGTTTGTAGTGCTCAGATGCAGTGAAGATCTGCTTTCAGTCAATATATTTTTTTATCTTAATGCATTTACTTAATACATTAAGGAAAAAAATGTCCCAGTAATTTTATTGCCCTCCTCCCCTCACCTCCCTAAACACTCTCTTGATCCAGCACTGTTCCTATCTGCAGCAGCACTCTCCCCTCGTCCTCTACTCACAGGACACAGAGGCAGCAGCGGGAGCCATTGACTCCTGCTGTTGCCAATTAAAGCCTGATAGGAGGGAGCAGGGCACTGTGTGTGTCTATGGACGCACACAGCCTGGCTTGTGAATGCCCCCACACGAGTGCCCTCATAGCTATGGTGCACTTGCAGAAGAGCTGGCAGGGGAACGCAAAAGAGGAGGTAAGGGACTGCTCTGTGCAATAGCATTACACAGAGCTGTTAAGTATAACATATTTTTTTATTTTAGGGGGAAAAAAACAAGCTTTTATAACCAATTGACAGAATTGTCTGCTTGCCTAGTGTTTTATGCAAATGTGCCACACAAATGTTATGTCTAACACTCTCGTTCGGCAAAATCATCACATTGAAATGTAACAAGAGGGTATTAAAGCATAGAGTGACCACCTGCTCAAAAAAAGAATAGTTTCTAAAACATGGTGCAGCAATAAGGCGTAATGGAGAGGAAGAAAAAGTGCTGTACTGCAGTCTGGGTGGTCTAAGAAAGACAGCAATTACATACTGTATGTAAAGATAGGGACAGAAGGATAAACCATATCTATACGGGACAGGGACAGTATACCACATGTATACTGTATAGAATACATAATGTAATTATTATTTATTATGTTTTGTTTTCCAATTGCCAACCGCCCTATAGCAGATTTATTGCTACAAGATGGCCGTTCTGTGCAGAATCACATATAAATAAAGGGGGCGCCACTTCTGCTGTGATTAGCCTCAGCAGAAGCTGATCAGCAGGTACCGGCCAGTGGATGACCACTGGCACTCGCTGATCATCAAAGAGAGACACAGGACAGAGCTCTACATATATAAACAATGTAGAGCGCCATTCTGTCAGCAGGGATGTGAGGGATTGTGTCTCACTGCAAAGCAGGGAATAAAATGCAGCACACCCCTTAGTAAAAACACCACACTGTGTACACAAACATTGGTTAGGCACACATTTAACCCTTTGCTCACCCTAGATGTTTAACCCCTTCCCAGCCAGTGTCATTAGTACAGTGACAGTGCATATTTTTAGCACTGATTACTGTATTAGTGTTACTGGCTCCCACAAAGTGTAAAATGTGTCAGTTAGTGCCAGACTGTCCACCACAATATCGCAGTCCCGCTATAAGTCTCTGATCGCCGCCACTACTATAATAGAAAAATAAATAAATACAAATTACAGTATATGAACCATAGTTTATAGACACTATGGGGTTGATTTACTAAAGCTGGAGAGTGCAAAAACTGGTGCAGCTTTGCATGCTAGCCAATCAGCTTCTAACCTCAGATTGTTCAATCAAGCTTTGACAATAAAACCTTGAAACTGATTGGTTTCTGTGTAGAGCTGCACCAAATTTTGCACTTTCAAGCTTTAGTAAATCAACCCCTATGACCTTTGTGTAAACCAACCAATATACACTTATTGAGATTTTTTTTAAAAAAAATATGAAGCAGAATATATATTGGCCTAAATTTATGAAGAATTTTGATTTTTAATTGTTTTTATTGGATATGTTTTATAGCAGAAAGTAAAAAATATGTTTTTTTTCAAAATTGTCGGTCTTTTTTTGTTTATAATACAAAAAATATAAAACCCAGTGTTGAAACACCACAAAAAGAAAGCTCTATTTGGAGGAAAAAAGGACACAAACTCCATTTATCTATAGCGTTGCATGACCGCGCCATTGTTAGTTAAAGTAAGGCAGTGCCGTATAGCAAAAAATGTATTGTTTTTGAAGGGGGGTAGGTTTAGGTATATACTCCAGGAAAACGGATGCATAAAAGTGGCTTATATTTCAAAAGCGAGGTGTAAGAACATTTGTTCTTCCTTGAAGCATGGAATAGTATCTATAGTGTACCAAAACAATGTTTTGTTTTCAGGGCTCGTTCACCCTGGAATGTGGTGCAAGAAAATCGCATAGGAATCACACAGGAACGCAGACTGTATTCCTGTGCAATTAAGGTGTGAACCAGCCCTTAAATAAAGATTCTCCTTTTCGGTCTCCTGCATATGGATGTAATCATTTACTGATGTTTACAGGCAGGAACTTGCTGGCAGAAGCTGGCAGAAAGATCCCAACTAAAAAAAGACCTTAGGTATACATGCGTACGATTGAGAAAACTTACCTACATGTATAGACATTGAAGGGATATTAAACGCAGGACCTTGCATTCACTATATCTGGTCTCCCACAGTACACAGAACATGGAAATGCAATTGTTTTAGTAAATACAGACTGCTAAAAAAACTTTTCTCGTCAGCAGTATAAGTCTTGTGACTTGTATTAGTCTCTGCTTAAGGAGTTTTCACTCTCACCTGACCCTCTGTCTGGACAGTGCTGATTGGCCCAGTGCTGATCACATGCACCCTTCCAAGAATAAAAAAATCTCTAGCAATACACACCAAACTGAGCATGTGCGGCCTGACTCCTAATGCTCTGTTCTGTCAGGAGATGGATTGGATTCAGTTACAGTTAAAGAAGAGGAGGATCAGAGAGACAGGATCATGCAGCCTTTATACACAATGCATAGGATTAACCCCTTAGGTTACACAGTGAGAATAACAAACATGTTTTACTGCACATACAGACTGATTTTACTGTTGTGGGTTTAGTAACACTTTAAAATTCTTCTTCACCCTCTTATATTTTTACTTACGTGTATGTGTAGATTACTGTAACCATACGTAAAAGTCTCTATTTATGTTGTATGCTTTGTACGCATCACTGCATTGTGGCTCTTTATGCATTATGTATTGTCCCATAGACAACAATGTACCTGCGATCAGATACCAAAAAAGCTATACTGCTACAAACCCATGCAGGACGACTTATACAAAGAGACCTACGTGTTACATGAAACATTTAGTTAAACTGTTCAGTCAGGTTCAATTTTCCATTTTCTCAACAAAGGCTAGGAAATTAAAGCTGAAAACTGATTGGTTACTGTGGCAACAGATCAGTTATTGTTTCATGGTAGTTATTATTGAATAAAACCCATTATGTATTTGCATGTAGCAGAGTAAGTGTTGCACACAGGTGAGTGACCCAGATCCAGGAAACTTTCAGCATACTGGAGATGAGGAGGTGCATGCCATGCCACCTCCAGCAGAGATACTGCAATCAGAAAGGATCAAATGGCTGCACACTCACATCACTGCAAAAACAGCTTTATTGAGTCAAAACATAATGCATAAAAACATCCAACCCAGACAGGCAGAGGACCTTTGGTTGACGCGTTTCACATGAGAGATCATGCTTTGGTTTCAACAAAGCATGATCTCTCATGTGAAATGTGTCAAACAAAGGTCCCCTGCCTGTCTGGGTTGGATGTTTTTAAGGATTATGTTTTGACTCAATAAAGCCATTTTTGCAGTGATGTGAGTGTGCAGCCATTCGATACATTTTGTATTTGCATGGTGCCGGCCTTATTCAATAATTAGAATGATAATATCACCCACAGGCTTAATATGGCCCATCCATTGTTGGCATTCTCTCCTCTCCCCTGCAGCAGCCAATGGCTGACACAGAAAATTTGGATCACGTGACCAGATCGGAACGGTTAGATTAGTCAGACTAACAAAGGGTAGTCAGAATGGGTTTTAGGAGGGGGGGGGAGGAAAATTTTTAAACACATGCTGAATGCATAAAAAATGCATTATGCATAAATGCATAAAAAAGCATGGAAGATGCATCTTAAAGAGGAAGTAAACCCAGATTGGGTTTACTTCCTCTGTATTCCCCTGTAATGTAGAAGCATAATGGGCTACTATGCATCACATAGTAGCCCATTATGTGCCACTTACCTCAAAAAGGAAGCCTGCGATGTCCAGCGATGTCCCCCGTGCTGGCCGCATTCATCTTCAGCCCTTCCTCCTTCTGGGTCGCGACTCCGGCGCTGTGACTGGCCGGAGTCGCGTGACGTCACTCCGGCGCATGCGCGCAGGAGCCACCAGCCACGGCACGGTCGGAGTGGAGGAACAGCATGGAGGCCGTTTCTCCACTGCGCATGTGCCGGCATGATGTCGGCATATTCACTACCATGCATATCTCCTGAACTGTACAGGTTTAGGAGATATGCAGTGCACCTACAGGTAAGCCCTATCATAGGCTTACCTGTAGGTTAAAGTGGTTGTCACGAGTCACTTTAAAAGCTTGTGCATCAGCCCTGAAAACTCTTTTCAAAGTAGCAATTGCGCGCAGCAAATGAAAGCAATCAGTGAGATACGGATGCTTTTAAATTTTAAGTGGTACTCAGTGTTCACTCAATGGAGTTGACTTACTAAAGGCAAAGCTTAGTAAATCCTGTGAAGTTTCAACAATGCATTTTTGCTTGCACATGCTTGGATGGTGAAAGTCATCAGATCTTCATTTCATTTACTCAGCTCTGGGGCTAATTTCCTGGCAAAGTGTAACTTTCTTTGCAAAGTGAGCAGCCTATGTGCCTTTAGCAAACAAAACCCAATGTGTTCACTCATTGTAGTTAATCAATCTATTGGAACCACACTTCAACCACTTTACCATCTAGCAGGGTCAGTAGGATAAGCAAAAAGATTACATTTTCTGGAGTTTGTCCTGTGTAATGTCCTCTCCCTCTGCTTTCCACATTATCAGATCAAAAATGTCATAAGGAGGTTTGTGGGAAGCATCTCTGTGTTAGAAGAATATGCAATTTGAGATCACTGGAATACTGACGAGGGAGTGGATGGAATGGTGTAGCACAGCAAAGCTTGGATGAAAACCTGAAGTTCTAAACAAGTAGGCCGGTCCATCTGCTGCATCTCAAAGCTTAAAGTAAATGTGAACCCTCAACTTGTAAAACAACCCATTCAGTATAAAATAGAAACGAAAGGCAGAACATGTGTGGGTAAAGATATTAACTGCTTCCCGACCGCGCGCCGTCTTTTCACGGGGAGCCCTGCGCGAATCGCCGTAAATAAGCGGCGATTCGCATTTGGCCACCAGGGGGCGCGCGCGCGCGCCCCCGCCACACTCCTGGGGAGTGTGCCCGCGGCTCGGGCGGACCCGATGTCCGCCGGCGAGCCGCGATGAGCGGCTACAGGGAAAAGAACGGGGAACCGCCGATGTAAACACGGCGGTTCCCCGCCCTGTCAGTGGGGCATGAGAGATCTACTGATCCCTGTCACTGGGATCAGTTAGATCTCTCATGCCCATGTTAGCCCAACCCCCCCACAGTAAGAACACACCCAGGGAACACTATTAACCCCTAGCTCTCCCCCTGCAGGTTAACCCCTTCACTGCCAATGACATTTATACAGTAATCAGTGGACATTTAAATTTCTGATCGCTGAATAAATGTCATTGGTCCCAAAAAAGTGTCAAAATGGTCCGACATGTCCCCCCCAATATCGCATTACCGCTAAAAATCGCAGATCGCCGCCATTACTAGTAAAAAATAAAAAATAATAAAAACCCCAGAAATGAATTCTCACCATCCGTAAACGCGGCCACTTTTGCGCAAACCAATCAATAAACGCAGATTGCAATTTTTTTTTTTATCGCAAATATGAGGAATTATATAATTCGGCCAAAAACGGTGAAAAAAAAAGTTTTTTATATTTATTTTTTTGATTTGAATTTTAGCAAAAAGTAAGAAATTTGGGTTTTTTTGCAAAATGGTCGCTCTTCTTTTGTTTATAGCGGCAATAAGAAATGTGGGAAAAAAAGGACGCAAATTTTGTTTGGGTACAACATCGCACGACCGCGCAATTGTCAGTCAAAGCGACGCAGCGCCGAATCGCAAAAAGTGCTCTGGTCCTAAAGCTGCAAAACCTTCCGGTTGGTAAGTGGTTAAAAAAAAAAATTGTAAATACCTTTTATGTTCCTATCCTCTTCATAAGGAGCTCAGAGAGTTAGGGGTGAAGAAGCAGCAGAACACTGAGTGTCCCAGTGAATAGTTGTGGCGGGGGGAGGGGGGGCATGTGAACACAAGTCCAATCATTGGAGGAGAGCAGGCTGAATTTCCAGCACAGTCAGAAAACTGACCACCCTGGGAGGCATGTGCTCTTATGCCTAATATGTGATACAAAGGAAGCAATACAAAAAGAACAGGATACCTTTTCCTACAAGTACATGGTACAGCAGTCAAATATCAGGAATATGAAATGTTAGGGTAGCATATTCTTTCCTTTTGACTGGAGAGTTACTTCAAACAAAGTAAACTGAGAGACTGGCATGAGCATGCTTGTTGTCAGCTCCTTTTATCAAAAGCATTATTCACAATGTTCAAGGCAGGGTCATTTGCTAAGGATTGCAGATTTATTTTTCTAGCGCATGCATAATGTATAAAAAAAATACAAATTTTTTCACCTTATATAAATAAAATTACATAATCCAAGGCACAAGTAAATTTGAAATATTAAAAAGGGCTAAAGAATATCAGGTTTCCTTACAAAGATTGTTTGGCATCTCCAGTAACCTTCCTGTTTTTAATTACATTTTTATTTCCGCTCTGATGCAACCTATGGCCCAGCCAGCAGCCTGCAACACTGGAGAAGTGAGCAGGAATTTTCATCAAAATGTTTCTTTACACTGAGATTTACACTTAATGAGATTTCTGTTTCAATATTTTGCAGCAACAGCCGAGAGCTGCTAAAGTTTCTTTTCAGCTGTTAAATGATCTAGAGAAACCCTAATTAGAATTAATGTAAAATAAATATTAGCAGCACCAAAAAAGTGTATCACACAAAAAAAACCTTTCAGTGTAACCACTCCACATATACGGTAACATCAGAATATTAACTTAAAAATAAAAAAGTATAATATTCAATATGAATTATAGATACTTTGGTGCATATATATATATATATAACCTCAAAAAACTGAATAATACACCATGCTAATTAATAAATCAATATTATCCCTTATTGCTAATAATGAATAGATGCAGCTACTTAAAAAATGATAACATATCAAAATAATGTGTTATTAATATCAGTGTACAAACTAATAATTAATCACATAGTAGCACATAGTACTATGTAAAAATAGCGCTCCATCAATAAACCATCGTCCATGTGAAAAAATATAGATATAAAAAATAGTTCATGTGCTAAAATGTAAAAAACAAATCAACAAAGTCCTTTTCCGATGAATTGATCCAAACAAAATGTTTCCTCCACAAATGAAGAGTGATAGAGATTTAATACACCTTTATTCCACCACCAACGTGATTAGATGGCACCTTCTCCTTTTAGGAAATGCACTCACCAGATATAAATGCCTTTCATTCTCATGAAAAGGCAACTGCGCTCATTCATCATATCAAACTTCGTTTGGTGACAACATTCCCAGATCAGCAGGTCTCATTCCATTGCATGAATGTGAAAAAAGACAAAGAAGGCTTCCAATAGTGCATTAATCCAATAAAAAAAATTGTATTTAAAAAAGAATCTCACTCACATTAAAACCACTTGTATTCAGCATAAAACAAATGGGTAGATCAGAGAGGCAATCGCAGTCTCACCACCTCCACGTTGGTATAAACCTCCAGTAACAGATCGCTACTCGTCTCTCCCAGATTCACAGTATCAACCGAGCACCAAAACATCGATGCGTTTCGTCATTTCTGACATCGTCACAGGGGGATCATTTTTTTAAATCTGTTCATCGGGAAAGAACTTTGTTGTTTTGTTTTTTTATATTTTATCACATGAACTATTCTTTATATTTATATTGTTTCACATGGTTTATTGATGGAATCCCATTTTTACATGCTATGCGCTTCTATGTGATTGATTATTAGTTGGTACACTCATATTATTAACACATTATTTTGATTGACATATATATATATATATATATGCACACATGTGTATAAAGAAAAAAATAGCTCTTCAAAACAAAGTCCATCCACGCACATGAAATAAATCAAATCCACCACCTACAAAATCCAAATTAGTGCAAAATCTTACATTGTGTGGATGTTCACCACCACCCAATGGGATGGACACTCACCAGAATTAACGCTACAAATAATGTAGCAAACACTGCTAGTTTTTTTCAGCCAAGCTCATCATAAAGTCAGTCTACTTCAGGTTCACAATCATCTCCTGTCTCCAGTATCAGGTGGCAAAGAGAAGATGCAATAACAAAGCTCACACTAGAGCACATAAAATTTGGTAAAAGTATAGTATTTTATTAACAGAATGCATCAAACATAATAAACAACCGATCTTCCATGTAACTAATGCACATGGGAAAACAAAGCCGGTCAAGACTTACATCCAAAGCTAGTGCTGCATTTAAAGTCTTCCCAAGTGTGTGGCTGGCTCCTCAAGTAGTAAAATCTTTATTGCTGCTACTCTCCCTGTGTTGTGAATGACCCTGAATTGGAGCAAGAACAAATGGAGGCATAGTCATTCCAATGCCACCCTCTATGTAAGTTTACTTCAATTTGCACCATATGCACAGCAGGGAATCATATAGTAAGTAACCTGCGACCCAACCTGGTAGTTATTTGAAAAGCCAGCTGGCTATAATGGATTTTTCTTGGATTAAGGTAAACAGAAATTATTTAATTGTTGTTTGAAAAGAAACTTTCTTCAAAGAACACTTATTTGAACCAATAATACCAAATGTGTTACTTTTTTTTTTTTACAATAAATGTTTATTTGGTTTTTGAGATCAACAAAACAGTATAACAGTATACAGAAGCACATAGTTATAAGGGTCTGATGCCCTAAGATACACATGCATGTGTTAAGGATAGTACATTGCATGATTGTTATCAGTATAACAGAGTTACAGAATAAGGCCTAGGGTTGAGGCCCTTTAATGTATGCAGATGTTCCAGTTCCTATTGGATGATTAGCCTGACAGGGAATTTATGGCTATGAGGCCTTCAAAGTTGTGATGTCTTTGAACTTGTAGTTTTACTTCCGACACATTAATGGTATTGTCCCCTTTCCAGTTTTGCAATACTAGTGTGTGAGCAGCTAGTAGGATATGGGTTACCACCAACCTAAATTCTAGGGGAAATTTTTCTATGCCTATATGTAGTATTGCTAGGTCTGAGCTAGGTTTGGTTATGCATCCTGTTACTGAGGATATTTGCTGGAAAACCTGATTCCAGAAGCTTCTTATGTTTGGGCAGTCCCAAAAAATATGTAGTAGATGACCATTTAATCTGCAGTTGCGCCAGCATCTAGGGGATGATCAAGGGAAGATTATAGCCAGTCTGTAAGACATATACTGCCATCTATTATACATTTAATGTATGCAGATATTCCAGTTCCTATCGAATGATTAGCCTGACTGGGAATTTATGGCTATGAAGCCTTCAAAGGTGTGATGTCTTTGAACTTGTAGTTTTACTTCCGACACGTTAATGGTATTGTCCCCTTTCCAGTTTTGCAATACTAGTGTGCGAGCGGCTAGTAGGATATGGGTTACCACCAACCTAAATTCTAGGGGAAATTTTTCTATGCCTATATGTAGTATTGCTAGGTCTGGGCTAGGTTTGGTTATGCATCCTGTTACTGAGGATATTTGCTGGAAAACCTGATTCCAGAAGCTTCTTATGTTTGGGCAGTCCCAAAAAATATGTAGTAGATGACCATTTAATCTGCAGTTGCGCCAGCATCTAGGGGATGATCCAGGGAAGATTATAGCCAGTCTGTGAGACATATACTGCCATCTATTATACATTTTTAGCATCATTTCCTAATGGCTGGTGCTATGCGTGGCTTTGGAGATGCTCCCAAAGGCCTTCCTCCACTGACTTTCTGAGAATGATCCCTTTCCCATTTTAAGCGAGCAGTGGTTTTGCAAAATGTTTGCTTCCTCTGGAGCAAGTTATAGAAAAGCGCTATACATTTAGTGATGGGGGTAGGGGATATGTAGTAACTCCACACTGATCGAGGGAGTCGTATCGTTGGAATTGGGTATTGGCCCAGAAAAGTTTGCATTCTTGCGGATGTAAAGTGCAACTTATTTGGCAAGTTATACTCCTCCACCATCCGCTTGACAGTCTTGGGGGCAGAGCTGGAGAGAAAGTCCTGCAGTGATTTTATTCCACAGGTTTGGAGTGATTTTGGGAGATCATGGGCATTCTGTCTTCCAATGTATGAAGTGTGGCCTGTAGATTTGGTATGGGGGTGGTGCTGCTGCCTTGACTGATTAGTAGTCTCCAAGCCTGGATGGAGACCTGGATAGTAGGAGAAAGGTCTCTCGTGGGCCAAGGTCTCCATGTATCTCCTATCAGAAATTACTTTAAGTCACTGGTTGGGGCCATTGCTCTCTCCAGCTCTACCCACAAGGGAACATTGTCACTCTGGAACAATCCCCTAAGTTGGTCCAGCTTAACAGCCCAAAAGTAGTCGCAAATATCTGTTAGACCTGCACCTCCTACTGATTTGTGGGTAATTAAGTTTAGACGTGAGCACCTGGCTCTTTTCCTGCCCCAAATGTATTTCCATAGGAGACTCGACAGGGTTTGTAAGTAATGTGAGGCAGTAGGGGTAGGGAGGACACAGAATATGTAAAGGATTTGGGGTAAGATTGACATCTTAAAGGCTGCTATCTTTCCTAGCCAGGACAGTCCTTTCTTGGATATTTTCTTTAATTGATTATCTACTTTGGCTATGAGTGTTTTATAGTTTGCGGATGTTAGCAATGCTGTCCTAGATGTCAATGTTATTCTCAGGTACGGGATACTCTGGGCAGTCCATTTGTAGGGAAGATTTTGTTCAAGTTTTCGTTTGCTATACTTGTGAACACCTAGATCAAGAATAAGACACTTTGCAAAATTGACCTTGTAGTGTGAGATCTTATTAAAGTCTTCCAGGACTTTGTAAGCACTGGGGAGAGAAGTGGTTGGATTTGTCAGTAGAAGGATGACATCATCTGCAAAAAGATTAATTATATGGGAGGAGAGGCTATCTGTAAGCCAGTAACTGAGGGATGTGTGCGCAGTCTTTCTGTAAGGGGTTCTATCATTAAATTGAATATGAATGGGGAAAGAGGGCAACCCTGTCGAGTCCCATTGGAAATGGTGAATGTTTTGGACAAAAGGCCAGATGTATACACCTGCGTGGTGGGACAGGAGTACATTGCCAGTACTGCATTCAGACATGGACCCCGGAATCCAAACTTATTGAGCACAGAGGACATATAGCTCCAATGGACTCTGTCGAATGCCTTCTCTGCATCGATTGATAATAGCAGAGAAGGCGATTGAGTCTTTTGAGCAAAGTGTATAACATTTACAAGCCTCCTGGTGGCATACGAGGCCTGCTGCTCCCTCACAAATCCCATCTGGTTGCTGCCAACAAGAGAAGGGAGAAATTTGGTTATTCATTTGGCTAATAATTGCACGTAGACTTTGATGTCGGAGTTCAATAGTGAAATCGGCCTAAAGTTTGCTGGTGTCGTGGGGTCTTTCCTAGGTTTGGGTAGTGTTACAATGTAAGCCCTCAGCATCTTGGGTGGGATCGCGGAGGATGTTGCAGCTTTAGCGAAAACTTTTTGTAGGTGAGGGGACAGGGTTTCAGTGTATATTTTGAAATATTCGTTAGGGAGACCATCAGGGCCGGGGGACTACCCAGTCGGAAGTGTTTTAATTAAATAATTTCCTGGGTTGTAAATGGAGCATTCAATTCTGCGAGTTGTAGTTCATAAAGGGAAGGTAGGTTTAACTATGTAGGAAGTTTTGTATGTCTGCCTCTGTTGGTTGTGAGGCTGCGGTGTCTTTTCCCAAGTTATAAAGTTCACCATAGAAGTCAGCAAACTGATCTGCTATAGCTTCATGGTAAGAGATTTTGTGGTGAAAGGTCTGGTGAATAAGGTAAGCTATTCTTGATTTAGTATGGGCTGCCTTAATTCTATTAGCAAGGTATTTACCCTCTTTATTGGCATGTACATATAGCGCTAGTTTTAAATGTCTGAGATGATAATCATATTGTTGTTCTAGCATCTCCCTCAGGCTTTCCCTGGAGATGTTTTGTTCATGGTTTCTAGGGAGTGGATTTCCGCTAATAGAGAGTTAAGTTTAGTTGTATATTGCCTCTTTGCTCTAGCTCCTTGTTGTATGAGTATGCCTCTAATGTACGCCTTATGGGCATTCCATAGGGATTATGGGTCTTCTACAGACTTTTCGTTTATAGTGAAAAAGTCTCTAAGATGTTGGGATATAACCTGAGCGGACTGGGGTTCTTGTATAGTTTTGTTATTGCAGCACCAAATGGAGGAGAAAGGGGGATGGAGGAGAAAAGGGGAGACAGTTATGGATAGTGTGATGACAGCATGGTCGGACCATGTAATATCTTGTATTTGGGTCGGGGACACCTTTTGTAATAACCATTTGTCTGTGAGGAACATGTCAATGCGGGAATAGGAACAGCGTCTGTAAGAAAAGAAGGTGTAGTCTCTCTCGTTCGCATGAAGGCACCTCCAGGCATCAAAAAGTTCTTCTGAGTGTAAGAGGTGGCTTAAGGTCGCCGTATGTTTTTGTTTGTGTGAGGTTGTGTCCATCCTCGGATCCACTATTAGATTAAAGTCTTCACGCACTATGAGATTACCATAGTTCATGGCGTATACACATTTGAGCAGCTTGCGTAGGAAGCGGAGCTGGTGATGGTTAGGCGCATATACTGGCACCAAGGTGTATGGGAGCTCATTTATGTCTGCAGTGAGGATGATATAACGTCCTCCTTCATCTAGGTAAGTGTCTTTGAGACGAAAGGACACAGAGTTCCTTATGGCCACTAGGACTCCCCCTTTTTTGATTGGGGTGCTGGCTATGAAGACATGAGGGTAGTCTTTATGGTAGCAAGGAGGCACTTTGGAAGACTGGAAGTGGGTCTCTTGTATACACAAGATATCTGCTCTCTGTGTGCTGGCCTCTCTCCACACGGAATGCCTTTTGGCTGGGTGGATAAGGCCCCACACGTTTAAAGATAGGCACTTAATTTTCATTTATGGTTGTAAAGGCGTTGTATGAAGATGTGATGTGGTACTTACTTTTGTGGCAAAGTCTTTGCGTGGGCCATGAAGTTTCCTGGGGTTCTGATATGCCTGTGGTTGTTGGCGCATAACTGTCGGACACATGCATTGGAAGTAGAGCGCTTCTATGTAGCAAGAAGAAAATAAAGGAAACAACAAGAAAATATTCTCAATAACATAAAAAGATGGGGATATTTTTGTAGCTCCATGAGCAGGTAATGCTGCTTAAGATGCAACAAGGGGGATTAGGGAATGGCTCTGTGGTCTTCCTAGGCCAGAGAGATTGTGCATTTGATATGTTTCGGTTAGGAGCCTCCATTGGTTGGTCTTTTGTGGTGGCGTTTATGGGACACCACCTGCCATTCCTCTTGCATAGTGCTCACTTGTGGGTTTATGGTTGAGGCATGTTCGGGGATGATCCCCCATTCCCTCATCCAAAGTGGAGACTTGAGCCATAGTCCCATTGTGGATTATCAGCAGGTTCGCTGGGTATTTCCAATTGTGCAAAATTTTGTGGATTCTTAGGGCTTTTGTGACCGTCTCCAGATTTCTGCGGCACTGAAGGGTGTGCCTGGACAGGTCCGGGAGTAATTGTGTGGATGCATATGGTGAGGCTGTATTTTCTGCCCTGCGTGATGCTATCATTATCTGGTCTTTTATATGATAGAAATGCACCCTGAGCAGTACATCTCTGGGGGTCTCTGCAGGAAGGAAGGAGGCCCTTGGCAGCCTATGAATTCTGTCAATTAGGAGGTCTTGCTCCAATAGGGATGGTAACAGTGTGGAAAAAAAGGCTTGGGTGTATTGCTGTAGCTGGTTGGGGAGGACAGACTCTGGAACACCGCGCAATTTTAAGTTGTTCCTCCTGGATCTGTCCTCCAGGTCTGAGATCTTGTCTTTATTCAGGCTATCTCCTCGTTTTGGGCTGCATGGGTGTCCACCATGATGTTGTATGAGGAAGAATATTCCTCCATTTTCCGTTCGACCTGGTCGACTCTGTTTCCTATGATTTGTACCTCTGCTTGGCACTGGTTAAGTCCCGACATGATAATAAGACTGCAGGGATGCTCTTAGGGGCAGTAACATGTCCTTTAGTGTAATGTTGGATATTGGTTGACCTGAGGTTGAGAAGCTGGCAATGGGATTGCTCACTAAGAGAAGGGCAGCCTGCTGGCCGGAACTAGGCCCGCTTACCTCCATGTTGCGGTCAGCGTGCATTCGTTCCCGGGAGTCCAAGCAAGGCTTCTGCTTTTTAGGGCTCCTTGTGGAGGGTGTTGATACCCCCCAAGGAAAACACCCTCCAAATTGCAGCCTTTTGGGGTGGATTTGTCGGGTATCCGCAGTCCTTTGATTAGGCCGTAGCTGCTGCATCTGTCTGTGAGACTTGGGTACCACTGCATCTTGCAGAAACCCACGCGCTGCCAAAGTAAAGGAACCCGACAGTTTACCGGGCTGTTGTTATTGTTTTTTGTTACTTGTCATCGCTACAGGTGGTGGCAGCTCTGTGGAGTTTGGATGGCGGCGGGTTTGGGTTTAGAGGCTCCGATGGATGCTGATTCTCTCTGGCTACCGAGTGGAGCTCTCAGCTTACGCATCCATCTTGGTGCTTGGACGCCACGCCCCCCATATTACTCATTTTTTAATTGAAAAGATCCATCTCACTCATGAAACATGACAGATTAGATTGAAGCCTGATTTTTTTCTTTGCCACATTCCTTCTCAACACTTTCTTCTGCAGCCATTAAAAAAGACCTGAACCCTGAGGTACATAACACTCTGCTTCTGGGTTTTTCTTTATGTTTCACAGTTAAATCACACAATAGTTAAATCAACTTTTGCAACAGTTCACTGAGAGAATTTAATTTGTCCGACATTGGACTCAATTCATAAAGCTTTGATGGGTCAGTTTAGCAAAAAGACAGTAAAAAGAAGTGGTACTATGTTGGGCTATGGAGACCTATGTCTTGAAATGCCACTGTGATGCTGCTTCCCAGCCAACGCAGGCATTAAATACCTCTGACTGTGTAAACACTTGCTTCTCCTAGTGCATGCAGTGGTCCCTTTCGCTAGCTCATATATCACTACAGGACATAGAGGTGGGTGTGATGGTCCACTGCATGCAGCAGGGGAAAAAGGTGCTTGACTTATCCAAGTGGCTGAATACTTGCAAATAGTGTTGAGCGAACCCGGACTGTAACGTTCGGGTCTGTACCGAACTTTCGGATGTCCGGGACCCGGACCCGAACACGGACGTTTCAAAAAACGTTTGGGTTGGGGTTCTGGGTTCTGGTAGTTGATCACGCATGTTGAATAGCTGCAGGGCAGCCAATCAACAAGTGTTTCACTGGTTTGCCCTTAGAAGCCATCACAGCCATGCCTACTAATGGCATGGCTGTGATTGGCCAGTGCATCATGTGACCCAGCCTCTATATGAGGCTGGAGTCACAATGCTGCATGTCACATGGGTTAGTGTAGGGAGAGGATGCTGCCGGCGTTTTTGCGAGGGACAGATTGCAGACATTTTAACATCTGATCCTGCATCCTGAGATTACTACTACTGTTGCTCTGAAATTTGAGATTTCACATACTGCTGCTTTGAGTGACAAATTGCAGATCAAACTCTGCATAACACAATGATCGGTACGATCGTACACAACGATCAGATTGTAGGAGTAATTTGAGATTTCACATACTGCTGCTTTGAGCGATCTGACTGCACTAGGTAGAGGCTTCTGCTTAGAGGGACAGATTATTGTTCAAAAATCATCTCCTTGTTCTAAAGGGAGAGGTTCTAGCTGCAGCTGTAAGTGACACATTATTGTTCAAAAATCATCTCCTAGTTTATTTGATTTTAATTTATTTTCCCTATCCCCATTTTTTTGTAGGGCACTTGCCCTACTCTTACCCCCATTTTACTTCCTTTTGCAGCCCTCTAGCACGTGCCAGGACTTTGTTACAGCCATTTTTGTGCCTAAAAGTTCGGGTCCCCATTGACTTCAGTGGGGTTCGGGGTTCGGGGTCCGGGATAACGTTCGGGCAACGTTCGGTGCCGAACCCGGACTTTTTCCCAAAGTTCGTTCGGACCCGCAGAACCCGAACGTCCAGGTGTTCGCTCAACTCTACTTGCAAAGGCTGGGAAGCAGCAGCCAAGGGGCAGCATCAGAGTTTAAAGACACAGGCCACCAGAAAAATAAGTATAGTGCCTCTTCTTTATACAGGTATGTCTGTTTGCTTTTTCTAATCTGTAGTGCTAAGGTCAGTTTAACACAAGAATTAAGGATATTTATCATAGCCATCAAATTTATTTGGCATTTTGGCTAAAAAGCAACTGTAATTTTTTTTGAAAATAAGGACCAGGAAGATATCCTAATGTAAAACTAAAACCTCCTATCCTCCTATCAACTGTGGATATGCCATCATGTCTTGTATTTAGTTCTCCAGTTACCATGGTGCTGCATACGTTATCAGCTATGACACCAGCCAATTGAGTACTTGAAAGATTAGTTAAGCACAGACATATGCACACTTAGGCTTGTAAAAACTCAGTACAGCTTTTTTTTTTTTACTGAGCTAAAATACAGCCCATTAATTGTAATGTGCCTATGCACATAGGCATGTAAACAAGCTGTGTGCATAGGCACATTACAATTAATGGGCTGTATTTAATCAAAATGTAATCCTATAGAAGGACCAGGAATAAAAGTTTTTTTTAATGTCAACGAAAAATCGGTTTTACGGTTTATTTAAACTACCGATACTATTTATAGGAATTAAGAACACAATTTGACTGGAATCGTGATGTCTAATCTTTTTCGTTTGTCTGTATGGACATATTTCTTCTCCGTGATATGAATAAAAAGACCACCGGACACAGAAATTTGAGACTACGACGGGGAACCGACGACGAAGGGTCGGAAACGTTCATCTCAACTCGCTTGTGGACCTGCAAGCCCAAGACGCCCAGGC
>BLSH010191022.1:1668674-1704123 GCA_018402905.1 Glandirana rugosa
CCCACCCCAAAAGAAAAATCATAGGTGCATTGTCGAACAACTGTTTTTATTGGTACTACTATTTAAAGGATTAAGGAAATTTATCATCATGGTTATTTTTGTCAACAAGCTGTTACGTGGATACTAAAAAGAAAACCCCACCCAAACCACTGTGGTGGACTTGGGGTTGTGTGGGCATTTAAACTTATTTCTTGTGATGGTCAACTGATCCATAGTCTTAAAGCTCAGCTCAAGTCAACTCCTTTAATTTTATTTTGGTTAGAGCAGGGAAGGGTTAGAACTTCCATTAAGACATGAAGTGATGGGTCACAAAACAAAAACACATATTCACAGGTTTAAGAAACAAGGAAACATCTCCACAATAGGGTGAAAAACAGAGATACAAATCCGACAGAATTGTTAAATACTAATCTGCCCTGCTGCTTCTATCTTGAATCTTTGCTCTCTCGAAGAGCCAATCTGGCTGAAGATTCTTAACATCCAACACACATCAGGAAGTGTTGAATGACTTGGCCTTTGCTACATACTTTTATCTCACCTACAAGACTAGATAAAAAAAAATTCAACTTTTTTGGTTCCTGGGGAGATTTACAATTTACCTTTAACCACTTCAGCTACGGAAGGATTTCACACTTTAGGACCAGAGCACTTTTTGCGAATCAGCACTGCGTCGATTTAACTGACAATTGCGCGGTCCTGCGACCTTGTGCCCAAACAAAATTTGCGTCCTTTTTTTCCCCACAAATAGAGCTTTCTTTTGGTGGTATTTGATCCCCTTTGCGTCATTTTTGATCACCGATATAAACAAAAGAAGAACGACAATTTTGCAAAAAAACCCAAATTTCTTACTTTTTGCTAAAATACAAATCCAAAAAAAAAAATATAAAAAAAACAATTTTTTTCATCGGTTTTGGCCGATTTATATTCTTCCTCATATTTTTGGTAAAAAAAATTGCAATCGGCGTTTATTGATTGGTTTGCGCAAAATTTGCCGCGTTTACGGATGATGAGAATTAATTTGTTTTTTTTTTTTAATTTTTTACAAGTAATGGCGGTGATCTGCGATTTATACCGGTTCTTCGATATTGCAGCGGACATGTCGGACCATTTTGACACCTTTTTGGGACCATTGGCATTTATACAGCGATCAGTGCTATACAAATACACTGATTACTGTGTAAATGCCATTGGCAGTGAAGGGGTTAACATGGGGGGGAGCTCTAAGGGTTAACTGTATTCCCTCAGTGTGTTCTAACTGTATGAAGGCTGGGCTGGCAGAGGGAGTGATCATGGCTTCCATATACAGGAAGCTTTTGATCACAGCCCTTCCCCCTCTGTCAGAACGGAGATCCGTGTTTACATACACGGACCTCTGTTCTGTCGCTCCGGGGGGGTGATGGCGGGTGGCGGGCATGTTCTAACTGTATGTGGGCTGGGCTGGCAGGGGGAGGGGAGTGATCATGTCTTCCATATACAAGAAGCCTGTGATCACAGCCCTTTCCCCTCTATGAGAATGGAGATCTGTGTTTACATACACTGACCAACGTTCTTTCACTGCGGAGGGCCATCGCGGGTAGCCAGCGGCGATTGAGTCCACCCTACCTGCTCCCTGCCCCCCGGATCACAGTGAGCATGCGAGCACACCTCTGCCGGCACGCGCACTCACAGTGCGGGATCTCGCAGCCGCTGTCATATGATGACGATTTGCGATATCCAGCTACTTTGTCGCTGTCAGACGCTGGTCGGCGGTCGGCAAGTGAGTAAAGTGATTGTAAAGCTTTAATTTGTTTTTATTATTAAAATGATAAACATATTATACTTACCTGTGCAATGTTTTTTGCACAAAGCAGCCCCAATCCTCCTCTTTTGGGGTCCCCCACCGGTGCTTCTGACTCCTCCCCACCAAGTCCCCCCTGCACTTGTGTGGGCTCACTCCCGAGCCGGGATGTTTGCATCTATTCAGACACACAACCTGGCTCTACCCCACCCCCCCAGCTCTCTGCTCACAGTTTTTTACTGACAGCAGCAGGAGCCAATGGCTCCCACTGCTCACAGACAAGCCCTTGAGAGAGGGAAGAGGGGAAAAGAGCTGCTGCAGATGTATACAGCTCTGCATCAAGATCAGGCTCAGGTGAGTATTTATGGGTAGCAGGAGGGAGCTACTATTCAAAGGTTTTTTACCTGAATGCAGAAAATGCATTAAAGTAAAAAAACGTTCACCTTTACAGCTACTTTAAAGCTTAATCATCAGCAGGAATGAAATCTATTGCATCACTTCAGTACTACAATATTGGCAATTTCCCTCTTCACTACATTGCTGTTGTTTCCATCTTCCTCCCCTGTTTTCTATCTTAATTGGCTGGGCCAGGATCATGTAACTCTGGGACATGGGCACATGTTTTCATTTTCAGTACAACACAGGCTTTTACTCCTGGTGTTGCTGTCAGTGTACACTACAAAAAAACTGCTAGCAAGCAGAGGGGAAGATTTTATGGCAGAAGAGACATACAGAGTTTCTTCTACCTTTAACACCTATCTTCTAGAACAGGGGTAGGGAACCTGCGGCTCTCCAGCTGTTGTAGAACTACATTTCCCATGAGGCATTGCAAGGCTGATGGATACAATTACTCCCAGAAGCATGATGGGAAATGTAGTTCTACAACAGCTGGAGAGCCGCAGGTTCCCTACCCCTGTTCTAGAAGATTGTAAGTCTAGGTCCATTTTATAATAGTGTAAATCTCAGGTAGATGTAGTTTGGCTGGCAGGTATCTTTAATCTTCTATTGTATAACTGTATGTATTTATTTTTTATGAAACTAAGTCATTTTAAATCTTCAACCTATTGTGGAGATTTTCCCTCATTTCCCATACCTATGACCCTAGGTCAAGAAATTGATGGAAGGCACAATCAACAATGAAACATTGTGGGGGAGATTTACTGTGCATAGAATCTAGTGCAACTGTGCATAGTAACCAATAGGTTTCTAGGTTCTATTTTCAAAGCTTAATTGAACAATCTGAAGTTAGAAGCTGATTGGTTACTATGCACAGCTGCACTAGATTCTGTGTGCAACCGTTTTAGTAAATCGCCCCGTGTGTCTGATGCTGCGCATTCTTCATACAGTGTTGCTCTTCAAAAAAGTGAAGTTTCCTGGAACAGACAAGAGGGCAAGAAAGTATTATAACTTGTTTCTACTTCCTTCAAAAGTGAATAAAATAAAAATAAAATAAATTTGGCTGAAGTTAGGCTCTCTGATCCTGGCATTTTGAGTACTCACTTGTATAATCCTCAGTTAGTCTAAGGTCTGAAATTCTCAATGGCCATGTCTCATCAAAAGTCTTCGGATATGTAGGCAATTAAAGATCAGGCTACCATATCTGGGAATGCACTGGTCACTGAAACCTTAAACTGGAGAATAATCTGAATGGGACACAGAGGTGAGTCTATATTTTACATTTCACTGACCACACCCCTTCACCAATTTCCAAGTAGTGAAATTACTGTTAGATGGTCTGTTAAACTGCTTGATATAGCCTGTTTGTGTCATAAAAGCTGTGTGCAATGAATAAAAATAATACATTATTAAAAAGATACCAAAATGAATAGCAAGGTAATAGCACTGGCAATTCATTGAATTAATTATTTTGTTTTATCTTCCACAAGTATATTATGCAAAAAACAAACAAACAGTTGAATAGAAATCTTCATAACCAGCTTTCTAAATGTGTTCTTAAAATAGTAAAATTATTAGATATTTCTAATATCATTATTACTAAGGCAGATTGCATGAGCTAACACATTTTATATATATTTTTTTTTATATTTTGCATCCAAAAGCCTCTTAGGTAGCAGATGTTTAAAAAAAAAACAAATGTGTCATCTTTCATAAAGCCTTCATTATGAAGAAAAATGTGTATACTTTACATTTTTTAAACAATCCTTACTGAGAATTATTTTTTTTATGAATCCTGTCATCAGACAATGCAGTGTGGAAAACAAAAAAATCACTAGAATCAGCTTAGTCATCCGCAGGAATGAAATCAATTGCATCAGCATCCAAGATAAGGGGGAGTAATGAATCAGTCTCAGACTGGTTCAATAACCATTAGCACTTGAAATGCTGCCCTTTCTGATTCATTTTGCTGAGAAACAAAATGTAATATGCAAATACTTTTTGGACATTTGTTTTGACATAACCAAAGAAAAAAATGTACATCTATGAGGACATTTCCAAATGTGCTGCAATTAGCATTGTGGTTTTTACACACTGCAGGGTAAAACTGGGTGGCGAGCACAACACTAGTACTAAACATAATGTGAGATATTGGGAAAACAAAATGAAGCATAGTGCTATATGTTCCACACACTGGCTTGGCAATTGTTTTAACTACCCATTGCATGTGCACTTATAGGTCTGCTAGGTACAAATACCATCTGATTATTTAAATAAATAACTACAACCCACTTCCAGTGCAACTCCGTCCAGCACTATTGTCCCATACTAACTAGGCATGCCATTATTACATCAAGTGCTTACATTGGGCCCCATAAAATCATTTAGATAATAAGTTCATTATAAGAAATTCAGTACATGGATAATATGCTTTGAGAAAATATAATTAGAACACAGAAAATAACAACAGCAACAAAAAAGTTTGCACAAAATTATGAAAGGGTTACGGCAGTCAGCTAATAGTAAGTCTGTATCTGGAAGAAAGATTCAAGTACTCAGCGGGTTATTTTAGTTTTCTAGTTCAATTTCTCAGCCAGGGTTCCTCCAGATGTTGTACATGCATAGTTTTACAACCAATTCTCCAGAGTTATAGGACCAGTAAGGTCTCCCATCTCGGCTCTCTTCTCACTTAGCACCAATTTAAGCTGCATTATTCCCCCTGACCACCCATATAAGGAGGTCCTTCTCTCACTGACCACCAATGTAAAGGGAGCTTTACATTCACCACCAAGAGAGGTGGGCATTAAATTTACCACTATTGTAAGCAGAGATTTCTCCACTGATAACTACTGTTAAGGGACCCTACACATTTTGACTGCCTGCATTTGCTATCTGGCCATAAATAATACTTTTATGAAGAAAGAACAGATCATGCTAATGTATCATGTGTAGAGTTGAGCGAACCCGAACTGTAAAGTTCGGGTTTGTACCGAACTTTGCGGTGTTCGGGACCCAAACCCGAACTTTTGAAAAAAAGTTTGGGTTCGGTTTCTGAGTTCTGGTATTTTTTTCCCGCTTGTTGAATAGCTGCAGGGCAGTCAATCAACAAGCGTTTCACTGGTTTACCCTTAGAGGCCATCACAGCCATGCTTACTAATGGCATGGCTGTGATTGGCCAGTGCATCATGTGACCCAGCCTCTGTATGAGCTGGAGTCACATAGTGCTGCATGTCATATGCTCTCAGGCTAGTGTAGGGAGAGGATGCTGCTGGTGCTGTGAGGGACAGATTGCAGATCTAATAACATCTCATCCTGCATTACAGAACGATCTAATTGTGGACTAGGTAGAGATTACTACTACTACTGCTTTTAGGAACAGATTGCAGCTCTAATAACATCTCATCCTGCATTACAGAACAATCTGACTGGACTAGTTAGAGTCTACTGCTTAGAGGGACAGATTATTGTTCTAAAATCATCTCCTAGTTCTATAGGGTCAGGTTCCTGCTGTTGCTGTAAGGGACAGATTATTGTTCTAAAATCATCTCCTACTTATATAGGGTCAGGTTCCTGCTGTTGCTGTAAGGGACAGATTATTGTTCTAAAATCATCTCCTAGTTCTATAGGGTCAGATTCCTGCTGTTGCTGTAAGGGACAGATTATTGTTCTAAAATCATCTCCTAGTTCTATAGGGTCAGGTTCCTGCTGTCGCTGTAAGGGACCGATTATTGTTATTTCCCTATCCCCATTTCTCCATTTCTTTTTAGGGCACTTGTCCTACTCTTACCCCCACTTTTCTTCCTTTTGCAGCCCTCTAGCACTTTCCAGGACTTTTTTACAGCCATTTTTGTGCCCAAAAGTTCGGGTCTCCATTGATTTCAATGGGGTTCTGGGTCCGGGGTCAAGTTCCGGCCGAACCCGAATTTTTCCACGAAAACCCAAACCCGAACATCCAGGTGTCCGCTCAACTCTAATCATATGGATATTATAATTTTAGCAGGGATTCCCAGAGATCTGAAACTGATTTCAAGGGTTTCTCTGCAGCAAACATGTTCAGAAAGGCCATTTTTCTTGACCCATGTTGAAATGCAATGTGGTCTAGTTGGATACAGGATGGGGTGCTTTCTGTCCTGTTGTTCCTGATCACCTAGTCTGCATGTCTGGATTAGGGGCTGTTTGAATTTCAAGCAGAACCCCAAGCTTTTTTTTTAATAATGTTAAAGGAACAGTACATATACACAAATAACAAAAAAATACAGTGTGAGATTCCCTCCAAGATTCCAATAAGTCCCTTATCGTTGGATAAGCCTGGGTGGCCAGAAAAGGAAAGGCAGTGAACATGCAGCCCCTACTTCCTGTACCATACCAGTCAACATGCCTTTGAACATTGATGGGTTACCCTGTATGGCCGGGGGGGTGTCAGAGCCTCCCCCTTGCAATGCACCTTGTCCTAATGTTGAGGTACAAGGGCCTCTTCCTCGCACTCAAATCCCCAAGAGTATATGGGATTTGTAGGGAGGACTTTATAATAAGGGAACCACCAGATACTATGTATACCTCCCCAGGGATATTAATGCAGGGGTACATTAGTTAAACAACAAAAGGTTCAAAGGAAATAAAGGCACACCATGAAAGAGTCCTTTCTTGCAAAAAAAGGAAACAATGTTGCCCAGTGTAAATCCAATATGAATCTGGTCATCTAGAGATATAGATTTCAAAGTGACAGTATACAGCTATGTTAATCCAATATGAATCAGGTCGTCCAGAGATGTAGATTTTAAAGTGACAGTGCACATAAAAAAACATGTTCAACAATATCACCCAGGATCTCTGGATGCTTGTGTACATTCTTGCATATGTCTTTCAGTGGGGTTAGTTTAGTGTGGAAGTATCTTTGGGATACAGGTTGTCGCAGCAGTGGGAAAACATTATGGGCTGCAGAAAAACATCATTGGTTGGTGAGTCATAGTGTTTGACTATATATCTATATCATTGGACAATTATGTGATTGATGATGAATGGCAGTTCTGGAAGCCACTTGCTTTGGGAAAGTGTGTGTGTGTGGTTTTAGTTTGGTATGGGTGTATGTGTTTGTGGGGGGGGGGGGTAGTGTATATCAAGAAACAGCTATCCTTTTAGCTCTCATTCTCTTAGTTACCGACTGGTTCCCTAAGTTTTGATAGTGTTGATATACTGTATTTACACCTGTCCCTCCTCCCTCCTGCCCATCTACATCAAATACTTTGGAGCTGTAATTCTCAGCATGACACAAAAATTAAGGCCTTGACTGGCAAAGTTTTTTTCATGTAAAATGTTTTAAGTGGAGTTAAAGCATGTTAACCTGCTTGGCGGTATTCCCGAGTGTGGCTCGGGGTGGATTTTCTGTACCAAGAACGGTAACCCCGAGCCACACTCGGGATCGCATCGCTGGATCCAAGGCAACGTTACTTACCTTGTCCCCTGGATCCAGCGATGTCCCCCGCTGTGTCTGCGGGCTGTGTCCTCCGCCAGATGCCTCTGTATGCCAGGCTCCGTTCCCTGCAAGCGTCGCGTTGCACGGGGCGGAGCCGGGCGGGAAATTCAAAAAGTGAAACGCACAGTAAACATACAGTACACTGTAATCTGTAAGATTACATTACTGTATGAAATCATTTCACATCCCCTTTGTCCCTAGTGGCTTGCCCAGTGCCCTGCATGCACTTTTATATTATATATGTCATTCTTTCTGCCTGGAAACTTGAGAATGTCCATGGCAACCAAAAAGTGTCCCTTTACGTCAAAAGTGATTTTTAACCAGCTAGAAAACACCAATAGTAAATAAGAGACATTTGCAGAATTGAGTGATACTGATTTTTGGGGAAATTTATCATCAGACACTGAAAGTGACGACAGCAACAATTCTGCAACTGAGCAAATTTCAGTGTTTTTGGTTTGATTACATTATTGAATACATTTTATTACTATTACGTTATTATATTTGATAATTATTTTTAGTTATTTATTATATTATAATTTATGATTTCATGTTTCAAAACTTTATCATACCCGGGATGTCCACTAGACTCTTGTTTGGACAGATTAAAGTGAGTTATTCCTAATAATTACAAGCCTACAATATAAAATGCCAAATTTCCATGAAAAATAATCGTACCGCTTTCAGCACCAAAAATCTGAAATAATCATACCGCCAGGGAGGTTAAGTGAGGGTATAAAATGTGATGTACTAATAAGAGATATAATGTTCCACCTATGGCTGATATGATAATTCTCCATTGTTAAATTAAATTTGCCAATGCTAGGTGATATGAGTCACCGTAGAGTTTATTTGCCTAGGGCCCAATTTGACCTGAATCCAGCCCTGATTATCACTGATATACTATGATCTAAATGACTGAACCTTAATATATATATATATATATATATATATATACCGAATCTCACGTATTTTATCTCAAAAGTACGTGCACCCCCACCTTTTTGTAAATATTTTATTATATCTTTTCATGTGACAGCACTGAAGAAATGACACTTTGCTGCAATGTAAATTAGTGAGTGTACAGCTTGTATAACAGTGTAAATTTGCTGTCCCCTCAAAATCACTCAACACACAGCCATTAATGTCTAAACCACTGGCAACAAAAGTGAGTACACCCCTAAGTGAAAATGTCCAAATTGGGCCCAATTAACCGTTTTCCATCCCTGGTGTCATGTGAGTCATAAGTGTTACAAGGTCTCAGTTTAAATGGGGAGCAGGTGTGTTAAATTTGGTGTTATTGCTCTCACTCTCTAATACTGGTCACCGGAAGTTCAAAATGACACCTCATGGAAAATAACTCTCTGAGGATCTGAAAAACAGAAGTGGTGCTCTACATAAAGATGGCCGAGGGTATAAGAAGATTGCCAAGACCCTGAAACTGAGCTGCAGTACAGTGGCCAACACCATGCAGCGGTTTAACAGTACAGGTTCCACTCAGAACAGGACTTGCCATGGTCGACCAAAGAAGTTGAGTGCACATGCTTAACATCATATCCAGAGGTTGTCTTTGGGAAATAGATGTATGAGTGCTGCCAGCATTGCTGCAGAGGTTGAAGGGGTGGGGGGGTCAGCCTGTCAGTGCTCAGACCCTACGCCGCACACTGTATCAAATTTGTCTGCATGGCTGTCATCCCAAAAGGAAGCCTCTTCTAAAGATGATGCACAAGAAAGCCACAAAAAGTTTGCTGAATACAAGCAGACTAAGGACATGGATTATTGGAACCATGCCCTGTGGTCCTGTCCATGAGACCAAGATAAACTTATTTGGTTCAGATGGTGTCAAGCATGTGTGGCGGCATCCAGGAGTACAAAGACATGTGTGTCTTGCCTACAGTCAAGCATGGAGGTGGGTCTGTCATGGTCTGGCGTTGCATGAGTGCTGCCGGCACTGGGGAGCTACAGTTCATTGAGGGAACCATAAATGCTAACATGTACTGTGACATACTGAAGAAGAGCATAATCCCCTCCCTTCAGAGACTGGGCCACAGGGCAGTATTCCAACATGATAACGACCCCAAACACACCTCGAAGATGACCACTGCCTTGCTAAAGAAGCTGAGGGAAAGGTGATATACTGGCCAAGCATGTCTCCAGACCTAAACCCTATTGAGCATCTGCGGGCATTCTCAAATGGAAGGTGGAGGAGTGCAAGGTCTCTAACATCCACCAGCTCCGTGATCTCATCATGGAAGAGTGGAAGAGGACTCCAGTGGCAACCTGTGGAGCTCTGGTGAACTCCATGCCCAAGAGGGTTAAGGCAGTGCTGGAAGATAATGGTGGCCACACAAAATATTGACACTTTTGGGCCCAATTTGGACATTCTTACTTAGGGTTGTACTCACTTTTGTTGCCAGCGGTTTAGACAATAATGGCTGTGTGTTGAGTTATTTTGAGTGGACAGCAAATTTACACTGTTATACAAGCTGAACACATACTACTTTACATTGTACCAAAGTGTCATTTCTTCATTGTTGTCACATGAAAAGATATAATAAAATATTTACAAAAATGTGAGGGGTGTATTCACTTTTGTGAGATATTGTATATATATATATATATATATATATATATATTACTGTGCAAAAGTTTTTAGGCAGGTGTGAAGCAATGCTGTAAAGTAAGAGTGCATTCAAAAAAGGTATGTTTTAATTGTTTATTTTTGACATTTTACAGAATGCAGAGTGAGCAAACAAAAGAAAAATGTAAATCAAACCAATATGTGGTGTAACTACCCTTTAGCTTCAAACCAGCATCAATGCTTACACCTGCACACTTTGTACACTTGCACAAAGTCAGGTATTTTGTAGGATTAGAGTCAGGTTATGATTAACCATTATACCAAGCAGGTGCTAATGATCATCAATTTCATATGTAAGTTGACACACAATCATTAGCTGAAACATAAACAGCTGTGTAGGAGGATTAAAACTGGGTGAAGAGCAACCAAACTCTGCTACTAAGTTGAGGTTGTGGAACACAGTTTCATATCACAGGTCATACACCATGGCAAGACTGAGCACAGCAACAAGACATTACGTAGTTATACTGCATCAGCAAGGTCCCTCCCAGGCAAAGATTTAAAAGCAAAGAACTCGCTATTGTGCAGATCTTCATAAACCCCCACGGCTTGTAGATAAAAAACTCACAATCACTCACAATCACTCACAATTGGGTAAAACAACAATAGTGGCACTACTGCTCTCCAGTAAGAAATGGCGGAGGATCTGTAAGCAACCCACCCTAGTGTAATCCAGTTTATTGGAAGTGAGTAAAAAAACATAATCAAATGCACTCAAATGGCTCCATAAAAGTAAAGCATGTCTCAAAAATTGCCATGCCTCCTTGATGGCCACTATAGGATCTGGGTGGGTAAAAACCTCCAATGAGGCCAGCTGACAGCTCAGATTCCCTGGGAGCAACCGAAGCCAACTCTCGTCTTGTACACGCTAATGCGCATGCACCCAGTCCAGTCAGTGCCATGCTCCAGCCAGCCCCACACTCCGTAGTCGAAAGACCACATCGTAGGGACAGGCAGGCAGGAGGATACACAAGAAACAGTTGCCACGATGATGCGTTTCGGAGGAGTGGACTCCTTTGTCAAGTCACACCCACCCTGCACACAACACATATTATAAAGGGAGAACTCAACTCCTCCCCTGGCCTCTTCTTAAAGTGATTATACACGGAGAGGGTGGCAAGTATATATACAGCAGGTGGGGCAAAAGCAACCATCCTAAAAAATTATTAAACAAGCAAATGTACTTGGAATCTATGGAGTTGGAGGAACTTGAGAGGTAGGTTGTTCCAAACATCTTGGAGAACTAACCACAGATCTTCTGTGGATGTAGGCTGCCTCAAATCCTTCTGTCTTTTTAAGTAATCCCAGAAAGACTTGATGATATTGAGATCAGGGCTCTGTGAGGACAACACCATCACTTTCAGGACTCCTTTTCCTCTTTACAGTGAGGATAATTCTTCTGCATGTTTGGGATCATTGCCCTGCTGCAGAATAAATTCGGGGCCAATCACATGCCTCCCTGATGGTATGGCATGATAGATATGTATCCGCCTGTATTTCTCACCATTGAGGACACCATTGATCCTGACCAAATCTCCACCTCTATTTGCAGAAATGCAGCCTCAAACCATGCTTCACTGTTGCCTGCAGACACTTATTATTGTACTGCTCTCCAGCCCTTTGCAAACAAACTGCTTCCTGCAACAGCCAAATATTTTTAAAATTTTAACTCATCAGCCCTGAGAACCTGCTGCCATTTTTATGCACCCCAGTTTCTATGTTTTCATGCATAGAACATGGAAACAAGGCTGACTGACTCAACTATGCACAAAAAATAGGAACTGGGGTGCAGAAAAATGGCAGCAGGTGCTCTGGACTGTTGAGTTAGAATTTGAAATATTTTGCTGTAGCAGTTTGTTGGTGAAGGGTTGGAGAGCGGTACAATAATGAGTGTCTGCGGGCAACAGTGAAGCATGGTGAAATTTCCTTGCAAGTTTGGGGCTGCACTTCTGCAAATGGAGTTGGAGATTTGGTCAGGATCAATGGTGTCCTCATGGTAAGAAATACAGGCAGATACTTATCCATCATGTCATACCATCAGTAAGGCGTGCAATTGGCCCCAAATGTATTCTGCAGCAGGATAATGACCCCAAACATGCAGAAACTCCGTGGTTAGCTCTCCAGAATGTTTGGTAGAACCTACTTGCCAAAAACTGTGTGCAAGTGTACCTAGAAGAATTGAAGAATTGATGCTGTTTTGAAGGCAAAGGGCGGTCACACCAAATATTGATTTGATTTTGATTTCTCTACTGTTCATTTACTTTCTATTTTGTTAATTGATAAATAAAAAAAAAACTATTAACACTTCTATTTCTGAAAGCATATATGTATAATATATATATATATATATATACATATATATATACATATAAAATCTTTCATCCTCTGTACTTCTTACGACAGCCAAATAGGCTAGTGCCACTTCTGTCCTAAATATGACTACATTTAACTTATAAGTGCACCTTTTTGCATATCACGGCTTCCAGAATCCAGGCCAGGGGTGATTTACCTGCTTGTTGCCTATGTGCACATGCTGATGAAAATTGCCCTCCATGCATAGTCCACAGCCTGTTTTATATGCCTCACACTTGCTGAGAGAACAAACATCTGTACATTCATTTACTGTTTCTGTTCACTGTAAAATGCTTTATTTGTGACTATGAAGGAAGCTGTGCGGTACACTTTTTCCTAATCATTTTCTATAAAGCATAAAATCTTTACTCATGTGGTAGTTAACATCTTATGATTTATAGCAGAGCCCAGGAAATACACACAATGTAGCGCAGTAAGAGACAGTGCAAAAGTCTGCAGTATTGACCTCACTCCAATTATGCTGATGGCATTCGGTATGTCTGAATCTAACTCCCTCAAAAACAGTGGGTATTTAACTAAGCTCTATAGCTCCATCTTATGTTGCAACCAGTATATGTCTGTATTAAAGTATTATATATTTTTTGCACGTTTTTGGAGAGAACTGCAACGTATGCAACCGCAAGTATATGTAAACCTCTTAAAAGCTTTAGCATAATAATATACTTTCAAAAAGTGTTATCAATCTTTCTACATCTGCAGCTTTTGTTAATACATTACCTACGTTTTTTTGTGCAAGCACTTCCTGTAAACACAATGTCAACTTGTTCCTATTTTTGCTGCTGTGTTGTCACCCTGTCACATACTCCCTTGGTGGGAACAACAAGCAGCTGTTTCAACACACACTGACCCGCCGTTGTCACTATCAGAAAGATGGTAAATAGCAATAATGTGCAACCAACCTGGATACAAGTTCAAATAGAAAGGAGGTGGCTGAAAAATGCTAAAGAAAATCAGCACCACTGAGATACAAAAATGCATTTGTTTTTGATATATGATGGTTTAGCAAATGAATTGTCATCCAGTTAGGGCTTAAATAATTTAGATAGAAAGCCGCTATCTATGGCAATATACTGTATGCACTCCAGTCTTTAGCATTTTTGATAATTAAGAGTATGCTAATTTGTGTGCACATTCACATTTTTTGTCAGCAGAGCTCACAGTTGCCATGTCATAAAATTATGTTAAAGGGTGACTGACACAGGGTAAAAATCTGTACTGAAGTGCTAATGTCCTTCTAAATAAATATTGTCTTGCAATAATTACAAAACAACGAGGTCACTGTCAGTAAAAAGATACATTTCACCTACTCTAAATACTTGCACCATCAAGCCAATCTCAGACTAGCTTCCATGTTGCTAGGCAACACCTTTCGCAGGCTAACTTGCAGGAGGCTCTTCTGATTGGCCCATCTGCTGCTGCCAGTATTGTCTGTGGTTATGTTCTTTTATGTGGTGTTTCGGTTCAGATCCTGTTTCTCCACTTCAAATTCCTTTTATCCGCTTGCGTATTGACCTTCGCCTAGCTGACCACTCTCTGCTTCCTGACCTGGATTATTACCTCACCTTATATAACCAGGCTAGTTCCTAACCCTACTCTGTGTATACCAAATCAAACTCAGAATATTTTCCAATTTATAGAGCATACCTCACACTTGGTTATACGGAAATTGTAGTTGCTGCTTTTTAACAAACCTGAATACCAGATCTAGTGTAATAACCAACAAAATAAATATATTTTGTTCCCTAAAACTCAGATTATTACCTCTCTATGACCTGGCCTGTATGACTCCACCTAAGGGCAAAATTAGCCTCTCCAACAGGTTATTCAGGGACCACAGGATTTTCTCAGTTGTAAATTTTACTTTAACCTCAATCCCTTTTTTTAAGGTCAGAGCGGCAAATATTTCAAATTGTAATATCACTGCTACAAGGGAACCCAGAGGCATGGGCCTTGAATCTTTGTATCCAGCCTTACCTTCGGTGGAGACTTTTTTCAAGGCACTGGGACTACTGTATGATGACCCTGGCTGGGTATCTACTGCTGAGACAGCTCTCTGCAACCTTCACCAGGGGCACAAGACAGCAGAATCATACTGAATACATTCCTCAGCCTGGTTGGAATCGCCCTGCTCTCCACAGCCAATTTCAGATCTGACTATCCAAGGCTAGCATGGACTTTCTAGTAAATTGCCCATCTCCTTCCACCTTGGAGGAAGCTATGCGACTAGCTATTTACATTGACCACTGGCTGAGCTAAATGTACTGTGGAAAACATTTTCTGACCTAGCAGTAATTCTGCCATCAGAATTACATCTTCACTTACATCTACCTGGGGCTTATCAGGTATCAAGGAACCCATGCAGACTGGATCCACAGACCTCTTTGTTGAAGGAAGACTGCATTGCAGAGTACAAAGCCACCTCCTGTGTTTTTGCCCCAAATGTCCAAGGAACTCTAGGACCTAGGTGGCTGCAAAGAGGCCACTCCTGTCTCCAACTATTGTCTTCTGGTTCCTGGTACCATTGACTCCCCTTCAGAGCCATTTTACAAATCAGCCCTCATTAAGGGCAAATTCACACCAGCCGCTGCATTACAATGTAGTGGCTGGTGTGCTGTGCGATCTGGCGGAATCAGCACAGAGCCAATCTTGCCGCAATGCACTGTTTATTTTTTTTTATGAACTTTATTGAAATGTCACTGAGACATTTCATTAAGTCCAATTGCCAGTGGTGCAGTGCAAATTGGTGGATTTCCTTGCACTGTGCTGTGCTGGAAAAAAGTACTACATGCAGTACTTATTTTCAGTGAACACTGCCTTCACCGCCTAATGTTTACCAGTACCGTAAGCTGAAAAACTGTTGGTATGGTGTTTTTGGGGTGATGTCCAGTGCCATTTGACCTCCAAACATGGTGTGTGTTATGGTATCCAAAGAGTTTTATTTTGGTCTCATCTAACCAGACTATATTCTCCCAGTATTTCACAGGTTTGTCTAAATGTTGTGCAACAAACTTTAAACGAGCTTCAACATGATTTTCCTTCAGCAATGGAGTAATGCGTGGTGAGCGTGCATACAGGCCATGACGGTTGAGTGCATTATTGTACTCTTTGAAGCAATTGTACCTACTAATTGCAGATCTTTCTGAAGCTCTCCGCAAGTGGTCCTTGGCTCTTGGACAACCCTTCTGATAATTCTTTGCAATCCTCTGTCAGAAATCGTGCGAAGAGGTGAAATAACCACTTCCAATTCCGAATTATGGCCCCAACAGTGCTCACTGGAACATTCAGAAGTTTAGAAATCCTTCTGTAACCAATGTCATCAGTATGTTTTGCAAAACTAAGGTTGCAAAGGTCTTGATAGAGCTCTTTGCTTTTACCCATCATGAGATGTTTCTTGTGCGACACCTTGGCAATGAGACACCTTTTTATAGGCCATCAGTTAAGACTGAAACAGCTATTAATTTACACTGAAAAGGGGCAAGATTGCTTTCTAATTACTGATATATTTTATCTGGTGTCTTGGCTTTAAATGCTTTTTTGCACCTGCCTTTTATTATGTGCTCAATACTTTTTCCGTGTGACATTACATTTTATTACACATAACTTCATTTCTGAATGTATTTGTTTTGGTTTCTTTGTATGTATGGATTGCATGGGTTGTTACATGTTACATGTGGTGAAAATGTCATCAATAGCACCTTTAGTGCCGGTTCACACTGGGGCGGCTTCAAAGTCACCTGATTCTGAAGCCACCCCGCACAGCGCGACCGCAGCGTTACTTGCAAACGACTTCTGTAACAGAAGTCAATGCAAGCCACTCCAAAGTCGCCCCCAAGTAGTACAGGAACCTTTTTCTAAGTTGAAGCGACTCAAGTAGAACGGTTCCATTGTACTGAATGGAGCGTGACTTGTCAGGCTGACAAGTCGCCTGACAGGTCGCCCCAGTGTGAAACGGCACTTAGAAATATATTTACCTAGAAATTAGCCTTAAATTAGCCTCCTTGTCTTCTGTTTAGTCTTTTGTGTCCATCATCCTATCAATTACCCATTTATTGCAATGTGGGTCACTGAAGGAATCTGCTAACTATGTATCCTAGATTCTACAGACTTCACATTTACAGCCTAATTTAAATTTGCAATGAATTCTAGTGCAGCAACATTTGTCAATAATTCTTTGGTAAGGCTCTGCACCACAATTTCCTCTGCATTAGATATCTAGAAAGTCCTAAGAGACACAGCTTTATACATGATTTCCACATTCTCTAATATGCCAAAAGTATGTGTGTGTTCTTCATTATTGCAGATAAAATGGTGCAGAAAAGCTGGAGAATCCCTTTAAATGCTATTTTCAATGATCGAGCTACACAGCTACTGCAGAATAATGCAGTGTTCGAGGCTGCAGCAGTTTACTGTTTCACTCCAAACCATCTATAAATCAAGCTCGCAAAAGCTTTCATGAGCACACTAATTTAATCAGTTGGTAGATGGGAATGTGCTGTGTTAAAATGAAGAAGGGATTGAGCCATTTGAGGACACTTGATAAGCACTACCTTTGCCTCTGGCTACAGTACAGCAGCTGTCTTCACTCAGCTAAGGAAATGTGTGCAATTTAATTGTACATACCTACAGCATTATTATCTGTGTACTATGTGGATCTTTAGCTGTACTGTTGCAGCTCTCCTGTATAATAAAATTAAGGCAAACAATTTTACCATATTGTTTTATCAATTAAACAAACCCAATATGATTCTGTTTTGAAAAAAGGAATGCATATATTTCATTTCTGTTTTATGTATGCCTTGAGCAGAAGATATCAGTATTAACTATAGGACATGTTTTAGCTAGAGGTAACACAATGTTTATTGATTCAGCCTTTCGGTATCCATTTTAATTGTAATTGCAATAATAATTCAATTGTTTATAGGGTTGTTATAAATGTAACAAGAAGAGCCCAGAAGAGGGCTAAACTCTATGCTTACAGCAAAGGGCAGTTTGCGTTTTTGTCACTATGATGATTTCCAAAGATTTCAGCTGCTTTTTTATGATTTTGTTACAGCTTGTTCCTTGTTCCAATTCTTGCCCATGATCTGCTTGACAATAAAAGTATCACCTGATGGGGAGGCCACCAACAGTCCCTTAAGGCCAGTACACACGATGCAAATTTCGAACGGGAATTTTCGTTCCACGGCCTGTCGTCCGAAATTCTTACCGTTAGTATGCTCCTATCGACAGCCGCTTTTGATTTTTTGTCAGGCAAAAGCTGGATGTGCCGACTAGAAAAATGTTTTCGTACGGCAGCTCAACGTCCGAATTTCAGATGGTCAGTACAGAAATCGTCACACAAAAGTCGGAAATACAAACACGCATGATTGGAATCAAGAAATGACCCAGAAGAGTTTGGCTGTAATCTGGCGATCGTAATCCAGAAATGTCACTCATGACACAGCAATTGAAATTACGAAATGCAGCGCACATTATCATGTTTTTAATGCCTTTTTAATAGCGAAATTAGCGGAAGCGGCGCAAAGGCGTGACGCACCAAAAATGAACTTCCTCTTTATATTCTTGTAGTACATCACTACGTTCGCCTTTGTCGGACGAAAAATTTCTGATAGTCAGTACGCTTTACAAAATCATGGACACATGCTTCTGACAAAAATCAGACACTCGGTCGTCAAAATATCAGAGCGTGGGTACGAGGCTTTAAGCATGGCATAGTACAAAGCGTGCATTTGGGCTCATTTAGAAAGGCCTCATGGATTTTATGCTTCAAATAGGATGGATTTTTTTTCTGCCAGAACTTGGCAAATTGAAAAAATGCCTCTAATGTTGGATATGTACCTAGATTGTAAGCTCTAATGAGCAGGGCCCTCTGATTCCTCCTGTATTGAATTGTAATGTAATTGTACTGTCTGCCCTAATATTGTAAAGCGCTGCGCAAACTGTCGGCACTATATAAATACTGTATACTAATAATAATATGCACGTTTATGTATGGCGTTTGCATAACTACATTCTACTGGCCAGAGTATTCATTTATTCTGACAATTGGAATGTATTCTCATACATGTGCATTTATGCACATTTACAAGCCTTTTCACTCGTATGTATGGAAATGATGCTCATACACTCCTCTCCAACCTCTCCAAATGCATCTTTGGTGCCCTTTTATGCCTCTAAATGCTGCTTTTAAAATATTGATCTAAACACCTGATGTGCATGGCCACGGCCATGGTTTATTTATTACAGGTACTTCTATAGCACCAATAAGTTACATATATACTATACATTCACATCAGTCCCTGCCCTCAAGGAGCTTACAATATAAGGTCCATAAATCACATTTATTCATATATTAACTACTTCAGCCCCGGAAGGTTTTGCAGCTTTAGGACCAGAGCACTTTTTGCGATTCGGCGCTGTGTCGCTTTAACTGACAATTGCGCGGTCGTGCGACGTTGTACCCAAACGAAATTTGAGTCCTTTTTTTTCCCACAAATAGAGCTTTCTTTTGGTGGTATTTGATCGCCTCTGCGTCATTTATGATCGCCGCTATAAACAAAAGAAGAGCGACCATTTTGCAAAAAAACCCAAATTTCTTACTTTTTGCTAAAATTCAAATCAAAAAAAAAAATATAAAAAAACATTTTTTTTCACCGTTTTTGGCCGATTTATATAATTCCTCATATTTGCGATAAAAAAAATTGCAATCGGCGTTTATTGATTGGTTTGCGCAAAAGTGGCCGTGTTTACGGATGGTGAGAATTCATTTCTGGGGTTTTTATTTTTTTTTTATTTTTTACTAGTAATGGCGGCGATCTGCGATTTTTAGCGGCAATGCGATATTGGGGGGGAGACATGTCGGAACATTTTGACACTTTTTTGGGACCAATGACATTTATTCAGCGATCAGAAATTTAAATGTCCACTGATTACTGTATAAATGTCATTGGCAGTGAAGGGGTTAACCTGCAGGGGGAGAGCTAGGGGTTAATAGTGTTCCCTGGGTGTGTTCTTACTGTGGGGGGGTTGGGCTAACATGGGCATGAGAGATCTAACTGATCCCAGTGACAGGGATCAGTAGATCTCTCATGCCCCACTGACAGGGCGGGGAACCGCCGTGTTTACATCGGCGGTTCCCCGTTCTTTCTCTTTTGCCGCTCATCGCGGCTCGCCGGCGGACATCGGGTCCGCCCGAGCCGCGGGCACACTCCCCAGGAGTGCGGCGGGTGCGCCCCCTGGTGGCCAAATGCGAATCGCCGTTTATTTACGGCGATTCGCGCAGCGCTCCCCCACTGCCGCCGTGAAAAGACGGCGCGCGGTGGGGAAGCGGTTAAAGCCAATTAACCACTTGACATATTTTGTGATATGGCACTGCGATACTTTAACTGACAATTGCGCAGTCATGCAACGTTGTACCCAAATAAAATGTCCTTTTAACAAAAAAAATTTAACAAAATCAAATGTTTTCATAAATTTAGGCCACTAGGTATTCTGCTTCATATTTTTATTTTGCTATGGGATATTTTTATTTATTTTTATTTTATTTTTAATTAGTAATGGTGGTAATCAGTGTTCTATAGCAAGATTGCGATATTGGGGTGGACATTCTGACACTAACTGACATTTTTGACACTAATACCGTGATCAGTGCTAAAAAATATGCACTGTCACTGTACTAATGACACAGGCTGGGAAGGGTTTAACATCAGGGGTGATCAAAAAGTTTACTGTGTGCCTAGCTAGTGTTTTACTATACTGTGTGAGGTGCTTTTACTAGGGGACACAAATTGCATCCCTTCCCTCCAGTCAGAATGGTGATCTGCCTTGTTTATATAGGCAGAGCGCAATTCTGTCTCTCTGCCTAATGATCAGCGGATCACTAGAGAAGAGAAGGAGGGAATCCCCAGTGCCACACATCCACAGGGTTGTGTGATGGTGAAAGAGACAACCTCAGCCTGGGGATTTGATTTTCACGTGGTTGAATAACTGAATACATATTCACACACTTCATTATGTGGGGATTCTTAAAGCAGAATTACACTGTGTCTAAGCACTGCAAACCAAAAACATTATTTACCACTTGACCACTGGCAGGTTTTACCCTTCATGACCAGACCATGTTTTGTTATTCAGTACTGTACTACTTTAACTGGTAATTGTTGAGCTTTTGTTTGGTGGTATTTGATCACCACTGTTTTTTTATTATAATATAAATGAAAAAAGACCGAAAATGTTGAAAAAAAAACCCCAATATTTTCTAGTTTCTGTTATAAAACATATCCACTAAAATCAAATTTCTTCATAAATTTAACCCAGAATGTATTCTGTGACATGTTGCAGTTACTGGCAATGATTGGGACTGAGCCTGCTAACAATACATTTTTGGGCACACTATACTAATAGGGACACTAGTATAGCCACGGTACTAATGGCACTGGCTGGGGGACATGGGTGATCAAGAGGGCAAGGAAATAGTTATCTCTGCATCTAACAAGCGTATATGTGCTGATTTTTGCTTTTCTTCAGATTTCAGCTCTAAACTGTAAGTGAAATCAGGGATGAAAAAAAATTATATCATATGTTTACTAACACACAAATATCTGTGCTGTGATTGGCCACGGCCATCAGCAGGTTCACAGCCAAAATCATTGGCTGTGAGCCTGCTGACAGCACGAGAAACAGGGGGCGTGCACTTTATAAACCAGGAAGTTCCTCTACAATGTACCCATATGTCACAGGGGAATAAAAACGCTGCTGGCCAGCAGTAATGGTTAAACTGCTGGTCGGCAAGTGGTTAATTCATTTTTATCATTCAAGCACACTCCCCATCCATCCTTGTTTCCATACTTTATTTTGCTGAGAAATCACTTTGAAAAAGACCCTCTAGCATTTCTGGCTGTGGCCATCTTGAGTAAAGATTGATGATTCATGTAGCATTTACTTCTTTGAATCCATATGCCCTTAGCTCAGGAATGCAGACAGGAGGATGTGCTTAACTGAGAAAACCCATCTTCCCCTAATGAAGACTTTTGGGATATATGAGATTGTTTGTCTAAGCCTGGAAACCAGAAAGCAACTGAAAAAAATATATAAAAAAAAGTTTAAAATAAGTAAATATTTTACTATCAATTTACTAATGCTAGCAGCATACGGATTACAAATAATCAATGTTGATTGAGAGAGTGAAGTTCTGCGTTAACTTTTTTAGTAAATCAGCCTTAATGATGCTTGCTTCAATATTAAAGATAAACAGAGTGATTTTGGTGAGAAATGACCTATGGCACAATTGGCAATTTTTTTCCAAAGCAGGGACTCTTGCTTTCGCTCACTGAGTTGCTTTGGCTGAATAAGTTTGAAAAAAAAATCCTCCTTTTTCTTTATTTAGACAGGAGGTTTATTTACTAAAGGCAAATCCACTTGGAAGTGTACTTGAAAGTGCGTCGCTGTAGGTCTGAGGGGGACATGCAAGGAAAATAAAAAACAGTATTTTTGCTTGTACACGATTGGATGATAAAATCAGCAGAGCTTCCCCTGATTTCAGATCTTCCCCTCAGATTTACAGCGACTGCACTTCCAAGTTCACTTTCACGTGCACTTCAAGTGCACTTGTGGTGCATGGTGGATTTGCCTTTAGTAAATCAACCCCAATGTGTTTTTGTGGGTGTATTTAGGATAGTTTCACTTTGTTTATTTGATTTTTTGTAAAAGTTTATTTTGTAAAGTGCTGTGAAAACCGTTGGTGCTATACAGTATAAAGCTTTTATAATAATAATAATGTTTATAATAATAATAATACTGTTACTTTACATTTTTATTTAACTTTGTTTTATTGTCTGTTTTTTATTACTGTGAAAACATGTAAACTAATGAGGATAATGAGGGATAGTTGAAGGAAGCTTTCATAACCATCGGGTGCAATTTATAGCCCATCAAACCATTAAAGCCCAAATCCAGGATTTGGAGTACCTGCATACTATAACTTCAAAACTGTATACGCACTTTATCTAGATAACTTCTATCTATTTACATGACATCAAAATGTCTTTTCTTCCACCAGTGGTGACAGATTCTGAATAGAGTTGAGCGAACACCTGGATGTTTGGGTTCGGTGGGTTCGGCCGAACTTCGGGAAAAAGTCCGGGTTCGGTACCGAACTTGACCCGAACTTTACCCCCGAACCCCATTGAAGTCAATGGGGACCCGAACTTTTTGGCACAAAAATGACTGTAAAAAAGTCCTGGAAAGTGCTAGAGGGCTGCAAAAGGAAGTAAAATGATTTTAGAACAATAATCTGTCCCTTACAGCAACAGCAGGAACCTGACCTTATAGGAGTAGGCGATGATTTTAGAACAATAATCTGTCCCTTACAGCAACAGCAGGAACCTGACCCTATAGAACTAGAAGATGATTTTAGAACAATAATCTGTCCCTCTAAGCAGTAGACTCTACCTAGTCCAGTCAGATCTTTCTATAATGCAGGATGAGATGTTATTATATCTGCAATCTGTCCCTCACAGCGCCAGCAGCATCCTCTCCCTACACTACCCAGAAAGCATGTGACATATAGCACTAAGTGACTCCAGCTTATAAAGAGGCTGGGTCACATGATGCACTGGCCAATCACAGCCATGCCATTAGTAGGCATGGCTGTGATGGCTTCTAAGGGCAAACCAGTGAAACACTTGTTGATTGGCTGCCCTGCAGCTATTCAACATGCGTGATCAAATACCCGAACACAGAACTCAAGCACAAATTTTTTTTCAAATGTCCGGGTTCGGGTCCGGGTCACGGACACCCCTAAGTTCGGTACGGACCCGAACTTTACAGTTCGGGTTCGCTCAACTCTAATTCTGAATGCTGCAGACAGCAGCATCTACCTGTGAGTCCAGGGTGGGGGGCAGGCCCTTAAAACCTTGGTCTCACAGCAAATGGTTTAATGGACACTAGGTATCATTAAACTCGGAAAAAGAATGGATAAGCAAGGCTGGATTAGTGCATTTGTGGAACACTGGAGATTCGGTAAGTCCTTTAACCCTAACCCTTTTGCTGCTGCAGCCTTAAGTATTACGGGATGGCAGGATTATGATGCAAACAAACTCTAATACCACTGCGGTTTGTTCACATTTTACAGAGCAGGCTTCAGGCACTGCAATAAAAGTGAATTGGGTGGCTGTAGGGTGTCCTAGAAATATTGCTTTACCCCACCCAAAACCCCTAGGGTGTCCCTTGACTGCTCGGGTATTCTTTTACAGTTCCCTCTCTAGTATTTTTAATCTAGATTTTATTGGTGCATTCTCAGCTTATTTGATGAATTCATGCTTTTATTTATTTATATTGGGTTTATAGAGATATGCACACTCATTTTTAATCTAGATGTTTGTAATGTCCGGTATTCAGCCATTTTGAAGTGCTGCTGTCTTATGTTACACCAAGCACAAGCTTATTTTTTAGTTTTTTAACTATATGTATATTAATTCTATGATTTTTTTTCTCAGTTACTTTTATATCTACCCATCTCATAATGTGGTTCATGAATACCTGGTAAACCATTATATTTCATATTGATATCGTAGTTCTGATGAAGCAAATTACTGAAATGCATAGACTGTTTGGAATCTTCTGTGAAGTAGAATAACAAAAATATACTTTAAATTGATGGCTAACATATAAATTGGATTAACAGAAGTTATCTGTATTTTGTATCAATATTATTATATTATTAATATCTTTATACACTTTTTGGTTTCTATATGATATGTGTTCACAGACAAATCTCTATTTGTCTTATCTGTATCACTGTCATGATTCATGTATCATTTCAGACATAAATCAGTTGCTGAAAATATACAGTAGATTTAATGATCAGTTGTGCTAATATTATGTGACATAGAAAATTTCAGTTACCATAATTTAATAATTGTATTCAATGGGTTTTCTGTCTTGAGAAAATTCATAAAGTTTTGAGGTTTTAAGTGTGTTTTCATGTAATAAATGTATAGCATGTGTGCACAAAAGGAAAAAACGGGTTTGGCAGCAAAAAGGTTAAAAGATGCGGGGGAGTGTTTATTTCCTTCTTGCCCAAGCTGAAGTTGGGCTTTAAAAAACACTGAAACCACTTTCATTTCTTCCCCTCCGTTGACCCCAATACATTTTGCCAAAATAGCAGGATGTTAGGTACAGGGATAGGCATGGACCAAGGCTGTGGCGAACATTTTCCAAAGTACAGACCTTAGTGAAGAACACCAAGGTACATTTCAAATTAAAACCATCAAAAACACTCTGTCTACTCTCTGGCCTAGTTCTACAAGTACAAATATGTTTAAAAAAACATTTAGGCAGTCTTCAGTTCCCCTCCCTGCTGTCAAACGCAACATTTCCTGGATTATGGCCCAGGAGAAAATAGTAAGTATTCTTCAGGACAAAGTGTATATTTTCTAACTCATTTGAGAACCCTGGGCTTCATACTCCCACATTCCCCTTTACTCCGGAGCCAATCCTGCTTAATATACTTAATTCCAGGTGACCCGTCCATTCCATATTTCTCCTTTTCTTTTCTTCACTTCCCTCTTTGTACTCATCCCTCCCCTCCCCTCTCTCTTCTTTATTCCCTGGGTAAGATTTTGAACACAACGGCTAGATATTTAATTTCAGGTTCTCAGCGAACAATCAGAACCTCTCCTGGGAACTTCTTTGTATTTTATGTTTCTACTTGATTCCCGGAAGAGACCTACCTATAGTATGGTCACTGGGCTCCTCCCCAGTAGAAGGCCAGTCTTTGTGGGATGAAACTTCTGGATCCACCTTTTTCCTCATCCATGGGACATTTATGGATAACAACCTTAGTTGGGTAAGACCACCGAGATCTACCTAGCCATGGTGAGATCCCACTTGGGGGGTTGGGGGGAATTCTCGCTGGCTTACCCCAAAATATCTCAGTGCCCCATTTTATAGTACTATATCATTTCTAATTAGTTCTCTCTGTTCTTATTGTCCTCATCTTGTGATGATTGTAAACATTTTGTTTGTATCTCCACTTTTTGTTAGGCCATTTTGGCTAACTTGCATCCTATCAAGGCACTATATGTTCATTGTAATGTTTATTGTGAACTTTCTTTTGAGAAACAATAAAAATATTGAAAGAGAAAAAAAACATTTAGGTTCCCCTCCTGCAAATAATATATATTTTTTGCCAACATGACCCTCTTTAAAGCAGGTCAGGGTCCCCATAGATCCCCTTTAGAGCAGGCCAGGGCAGGTCCCTCATAGATCCCCCTTTAGAGCAGGCCAGGGCAGGTCCCCCATAGAATAGATCCCCTTTAGTCTTCTTACTCAGATACTCTTACATTTTCACCTGTAATATATTCCCTGGGTTTTCCTGCACTACACTCCACTCCAGGCTCCCCCCTGCAAAGAATATATCATTTTAAATTTGATGCGGCCAAGCCATGGAACAGAAGGGGGGCATTGCAGTAGTTTACTCCTCTCTCACACAACCAGGGGTGAAAGCTTCCTATATGAAGCACTGGGAGGAAGACTTCCAGATCTCTTGGGATTTGGAGACCTGGCACAGTTCCTTCTTCAAATCAGTTAGGGGCATCCTAAACACAACCCTCATGGAAGCCAGTCTCAAGGTTATCACTAGGTGGTATCTCACTCCGACCAAGTTTGCATCCATTTACCCTCACATCTGGTGGGAATGCCCGAGGATACGTTTGTTTTGGAGGAAAATTTTCAACCTTATTGAAAAGATTACCGAAACACAGGTCCCCAGGTCTCTAGAGATTGCTCTTCTCAATGCTCATATCCCGAATATGTCCAAACCCAATAGAAAATTAGTGCATTTTATATTGCTCGGAGCCAAGCTTACCATAGGGAAGTCTTGGAAAAAAACAAAGTTTTCTGTTGCAGCTACCATCCGAAAGGTATCTTGGATCGTGTCCCAAGAAAAGTTATCCAGTGTGCTCTCAGACACAGCTGCGAGGTTCGAGGCCATCTGGGAACCCTGGGCCGCTTACTTAGGAATCTCCTTCATCCCGGGACAGATCAATCAATACGACTACTCTGTCATATCTCTAGGTGCTCTGGTACTCTCTTCCTCTTTCCTATCTCCCTCTTTTCTCTCTTCTCTCACCCTACTCGGTACCTCCCTCAAATTCTCCCAAAATGTAGCAGGTTCATAGTTAAATTCACTACAGTGGAAATGCGTTAGGATTGACCCAGAGCTCTTGTTTCTCGGACCCCCTACCACCGGCATGCAGAGACAGGAGAGGGAATGCAGCCCTACATGCCTGTTTTCTCTCACACTCACACAGTGTAGCGAAGCTCCCCCGTTCTGGCACAGCTTGTTCCCATTTTGGGGTGCCGGTCCTCGGGGAAGTTGAGCCCAACACCGATCCCCATCCAGAAGGGCTACTCCACAGATCCTACTCACTTTGAATGATGTCTCGCACCCTCGAAGAGAGCCCCAGGGTCTTGTTGCTTCTGCCACTTGTATTTCTGTTTAAGTGGATATATCCTGCTTTTTTACAATGTGATGTACTGTACCTTTTGTTATTTGTAAAATTCAAATAAAATCTTTGAAAGTAGAATATATAATTTTAGCCAACATGACCCCCTTTAGAGCAGGCCAGGGTGTCCATAGACCCCCCTTTAGAGCAGTGTCCCCATGGATCCCCCTTTAGAGCAAGCCAGGCCAGGGTCCCCCATAGATCCCCCTTACAGCAGGCTAGGGTCCCCCATATAGATCCCCCTTTAGAGCAGGCCAGGGCAGGTCCCCCATAAATACCACTTTAGAGCAGGCCAGGGTCCCCCATATAGATCCCCCTTTAGTCTTCTTATTCAGATACCCTTACCTTTTCACCTGTAGAATATTCCCCAGGTATTCCTGCACCACACTCCAGGGCTCTTCCCTGCAAAGAATATATACCGTATATTTTTTAGAGCCGGGTCGGTACAGAACAGAATAATCCATTCCAGGCAACTTCAGGCCTCTTCCAGCTGTCTTTACACACCAATCAGAAGTGAGTGGAAAAATTCAGCTGGTCATATCAAGGATAATTTTTAAAAAAGTGCATCTGAGAGGATTAGTATATACTGCCTTGTGTGGCTGCAATATCCACAGGTAATTCAGTTATTGAAGCATTCATTGGAGTTCACACAGAGTCTGATTGTCTTATTCTCTGAGATCAGATATCTCATTTACTAGTGAGTCCTCCTACTACATACATTAAACTATTTTAAGGCAGAAAGGGATATAATCCTCTTAATACCTCGGACATGTTTTGCAGTCATATCAGTACAGGCCAGGGCCCTGCTAGTTGAACTTATGAAGTCATTCAGGAAAACAGGGGTTGCTGGATCACTTCTGCACTATTGATGCAGCAGCCAGCAGCCCGTGTTTTCCTGAATACGTTTATTATTTCAACTAGCAGGGCCCTGGGCCCTCACATGATAAACACCTAGGTAGGTACCCAGGCTAGCAGCACCTTCCTTCCTTACTTCCTCCTCCTCCTCAGCTCTGTTCTTCTTCTCCCATGTTGGGGTGGCCACTGCATTGACTCCCAGACTAGTCCCCCAGTCCCTCCCTCCTGTCCCTGCTCCCTCTGAAGTCAGAACACACCTCCAGGGTCCACACTGCACATAATAAACTTACTCTGACTGTCTGTCTGTGTCTACTCCACTGGCTGGGGCTCCTTGGGCTTGAGCTTCCTCCTGTTCTCCGGTAACGGTTCTCCCGTGAGTTGTGACCCACGCTGCCTGGGCGGCCGCTGCAGTCCCAGTCCCTCCCTCCAACAGAGAGATCACTCCGCACGCAGCAGGACTCCACCGCTTGACTGCGGCCCCCTGACCGGATCTACAACACTCTACACATGTATAGGAGGAGAAAGAAGTGAGTCAATCAAGTTGTTATAAAAAAAGTCAGCTGCAGTCCCGAACACTGCAAGGACCACTCATGGACACTAGTGTCCATGTGTGGACACCTTGCTGATCCCTGATTAGGTACCTAGTTCTCCCAGGAGGCGAGACACAGGGATGTCACTTGTAATTTTAATTCCAAACTCTATATCATTTATAGATCGGTTAGAAGTTCATGGTCCTAAACTGAACAAAAAACAAAAAACGTCCTTTAGCTTGCCTGACTGAGCCAACTCTTTGTTTATTTATGCTGTACGTGCTCTCCTTTCCAGACACCGCCATATACAGTGGGAGGATTCCAACAACAGAAGCAGTGCTGTCAATCCAGAAAGCAGTGAGCAGGAATAGGTGCTTGTGAATAAACAATAACAATGCCAATAGCCAGCCCCCCTGCAACATCCCAATCCACTGTAGTGCAAATGGGCATATCCTACATGACAGTGAGAACTCTGGATTGAGAATCAGTGCAGCATTGTTGCCACACCATCAGTGAAAGCTGCATTAGATAGACTTCACTGGCAGGGTCCAACAGGTAAACATAGGTTTGGCAGAGAGACCAGGATAAGACTGTAAGTTCAGATGCTAGTTTGCTATCAATTTACAGATTGAATGTTCAAATCAATTGATCTTAAAGTGTATGTAAACAAAAAAATCTGTTTTTAGCATTGTGACATATGTCTTAGTGTATACAATATAATATTTGACCAAAGATGGTGACGTCCATATATGTGCAGTGACCTCACTGAGATACCACACCCCTTTGCTTATATTGTGGTGATTAGAACCTGGAGATGACATTTGGTGGCAGGCAGCGGAGGGTTTTTTTTTTTTGGTCGAAGGTTCAGCAGCTGTCAGGACTCATGATTGATGTGGATCTGCAACATGATTCATGTTCAGTTTACATTGTGGGGCTTTTTTATATTAAGGAACTTTTCAAAATGTGCGTGTTTATTTACTCTTTACTTTTTTGTGAATAAGCATGGGTGCTCATTCAAGTAGGGGAAGTGGTATCTGGGGGCCCTCTTATTTTAATGGGGTTCCGGTTTCTAATAAGCCTTCCAGCCACAGCTCCCCTCAACCACTGGGCCAGGGTTGTGGAGAAGGAAACCTTGTCCTCATCAACATTGGGACAAGGTGCTTTGCCAGGGGTGCTTTGTATGGTTTAGGGAGGAATGGGGCACATACGTGTCCCCCTTTCCTGGCCATGCAATCTGAATGGTCAGAAAAAGGTCTGATATGGAATTTGGGGGTGTTTTTTTCTAGTTTTTTTTTTGCATGGGGCTCCCCCTTAAAATGCATACCAGACTTGGTTTGGTATGAAATTTGGGGGGAACCCCACACTGTTGCTTTTAGTTTTTTTTATGGGTTTCCCCTTAAATTCCATACCAAACCTAATGGGCCTGGTATAGATTTTGGTGGGGGCCATGCCATTTTGTTTCTTGGACTCTTCCCTATGCCGGGAGGGAATGAGCAGGTGGCAGGTAGCAGATCAATAACAAACATAAAGAAGTTGTCACATTTAAATGTGGAAAGAATACCACAGCTTAAAATACCATTCAGGATCCTCCTAATCTGGACAGAGTTATTGGTACAACACATTGAGGATGCACGTCTTGTACTTTTCACCTTTCTTTTGCTTTGTTCCCCCCCACAACACTTTTCTTATTTTCCTATTCTACTTGCTTTCTACTATTTCTGTCTCAGATACTGGTGTTACTTTTTGGCCACTTGTTCTGGTGTGACGTCTTCCTCAGTTACATGTAGGGTTAGAAGAAGTCCACAGAGTTAAACAGGTGGCTGTAAATCACATGCTAACATGCACACATATATGGCTTTGTCCTTATTTGAGTTTTCCTCAGAGTTCCTTCTTTCATGTTTTTTTTTTACATATATATAATTCTTTGGAGAATGTGTTTAAATTACTCATACCCTGCTTAGGACTCGTGTAACTTATGGCTTAGCTACCTGTCCACATAATAGGTTGATCATAGGTTATATACTATTGACAGATACAGTTCCTTCAATTGTAACCTGTATTGTATGCTGAGATTGGCCAAAGAAAGACTGTTGTACTGTTTTGTACTTTCATACTCTTTTTGATAAATTTAATAAAAATTATAGGAAAGAAGAATGCCACAGTTAAATTTTTCACACTAGAGCTGGAGGAAACGAATATACACATAATACAAACATTACAGGTATTATTTATTACGCTTGCATGAATCTTGAGTCATTCTCAAAGCATTTTTTTGTACAAATAGACCCCTTACCTGCACTTGAATTAAAACCAAGGCAATTTTTCAACCCAACCTGCTTACATAGATATTACCAACCAACCTTTTCAAAGAACCAGAAGAGTGAGCAAAACATTGGGGATGTTACCATGGTGGCCATGACATAGTACTTTTCACTGTGGCAATTGCTTGGTCTAAAGGTACCATGAGTAAAATATGATGATTAGTAGCCTGAATATATGGCTGATAAAAAGCAAACAAAAGACCACTTCAAATGATGTTTTAATACTTTTATTATAAATGTGCCTTGTTATTTTTAAAATTTAATTTGAAATGATTTATGGACATTCAGATTAGTGAATAAATAATGACCTCCTGCCTTTGTGCTTGTGTTTACAAAGAGTCTATCTTTAAAATGCTTTATTTCTGCTGGTGACATTTATGTCCCCTGTTATTTTCTAGACTAAAGTGAAAGCTAATCACACAGATATAGCCAGAGAAGAAGAGAAGTCTGAACTCGAAGATGTTTATGTAGACATGCTCAAGGGTGCAGGTAAAAAGCATTCCTTTTCTTGTTATTTGTCTGCTTACTTTACTTAAAAAAAAATACTTTCATTTTCATGCCTTTCCATCATAGTTCTTACATTCTGGCAGTACCTCTATAGGTTATTGATAGCTTCACTGTGTTAGGAAAATGTCAACAATCTTAAGAGATAGAAAATGTTTGCTGAAAATGTTTGCTGACAGCTTTTAAATGACTGCAGTGTGACATGTTCACATTTTTGTTCTTACATAACCTAAGACAGAATATAAAAAAAATATTATATATATATATATATATATATATATATATATATATATAGTCAGGTCCATAAATATTGGGACATCAACACAATTCTAATCTTTTTGGCTCTATAAACCACCACAATGGATTTGAAATGAAACTAACAAGATATGCTTTAACTGCAGACTTTCAGCTTTAATTTGAGGGTATTTACATCCAAATCAGGTGAATGGTGTAGGAATTACAACAGTTTGTATATGTGCCTCCCACTTTTTAAGGGACCAAAAGTAATGGGACAATTGGCTGCTCAGCTGTTCCATGGGCAGGTGTGTGTTATTCCCTCATTATCCCATTTACAAGGAGCAGATAAAAGGTCCAGAGTTCATTTCAAGTGTGCTATTTGCATTTGGAATCTGTTGCTGTCAACTCTCAATATGAGATCCAAAGAGCTGTCACTATCAGTGAAGCAAGCCATCATTAGGCTGAAAAAACAAAACACACCCATCAGAGAGATAGCAAAAACATTAGGTGTGGCCAAATTAACTGTTTGGAACATCCTTAAAAAGAAAGAACGCACCGGTGAGCTCAGCAACACCAAAAAACCCGGAAGACCACGGAAAACAACTGTGGTGGATGACCGAAGAGTTCTTTCCCTGGTGAAGAAAACACCCTTCACAACAGTTAGCCCGTAAAAATACTAGATGAACACACCCTTTACTTGGTGAAATGTAAGGAAAAGAGATGAGCACTTTTAAAGTAGTATTACATCCAAAAGCAAATGTTTATCTTATTGCAGCCTACCAATTCTTAGGTGTAATGGCTGCATTCATTTTCTTTTTAAGGCTTCCTTTCCCTTATTTTCACCTAGTGATCTGGCCAGTAAGTCTGTTGTTTTTCAAGAGAACAAACTCTCTTACAGATACAGCAGTTACAGGGACAAGACAAACTATTTACCACTCACAGGGCTGCTTGCAATAATCAGCATTTTATATATTTATGTAAAACCTTTATTCCAAGAGAATAAAAACAGTTTGCTGTAACTGCTTACACAGTGTGAGTTGGAGTTTGGATTCAATTTGTTAGCGTATTTAATTCCGCTAGTGCATCTAACACTCTGCTTTCCCCAGACTGACAAAGTTGCTGTCCAAAGGTGCCCCTGTGCTCCTTCATTCAGTGTAGGTATTCTAACACAGGAGGGGGTTTATTTACTAAATCTGGAGAGTGCAAAATCGGGTGCAACTGTGCATGGTAGCCAATCATCTACTAACTTCAGCTTGTTCAATTTTAAAAGTAGTGTGGTATTTGGGGTTTTTGCAGATTTATACTTGCCTAGGTGGAAGCAGCATCGGACCGATGTTGCTTCGGTCCCCCACCAGCTCTAACACAGAGAACCGAGCGGTCTAACACATCAGATCGCTCGGTTCTCACAGCCCCCTGAGCAGGGATTTGGTGATTGTCAGTCATCTCCCTCTGCCCCCTCCTCACTCACTGGAGCTCTGGGCTGTGGAGGGGTGGGAGCTGGCAGCTCAGCCTCCCAGCGGTTCGCTGAGAAGCTGAGCTGGGTGCCAGTCCAGGCATGTGGGTGGATCCCGACTTCTGTATCGCGATCTTGCCCGAACCTGGACTGGCTCTGTGACGTCAGCAGACAGCGGACTTTAGCCCGTTGTCTGCTGAAAACGGGTCACAGGAGTGCAAAACGAACTGAAGTCCTGTGATCCACAGGAGAAGTACAGCCAAATTAGCTTCACCTGTACTTCTCCTTTAAGTTTTGACAAAACAACTTGGAAGCTGATTGGTTTCTATGCAGAGCTGCACCAGATTTTGCACTCTCCAGTTTTAGTAAATCAACCCCTAGATGTGTTACTGTCCATATCACCAGGTGAAAATAGAGGGTAAAAAAGAGCCTAAAAGAAAACAAATGCAGCCACCACATCTAATGATTGGTAAGCTGCAATGAATTACGTTTTTGCTTTTGGCTTTAGTACTGCTGTTAATTAGGTTAAGATATGGGTCCTGCAGGGCCACTGGCAATCTCTGTTGTCACTGGAATAATAAAATACATACTGCAGAAATAAAAGTCTGGAGTCAATGTTAGAGTAAACCAGCTAGTAACCTGCTTTAGGCAATAGGGAAGACCACAAAAAAGACCTTAAAGTGGTTGGAAAGTATATATTTTTTTAAAATAACAAGTGTTATACTTACCTGCTCTGTGCAATAGAATTGCAAAAAACAGCCCTGATCCTCTTCTTCTGGGGTCCCATGCTGGCACTCCTGGCTCCTCCTCTTCTCAGTGTGGCACTAGAGGAGGCCTCTTCCTATTGCAGTGGTTCTCAACTCCGGTCCTCGGGACCTTCTAACAGGCCAGGTTTGCAGGATAACTGAAATACATCACAGGTGATGTCATTTGCTGCTCAGTGATTGCAGTATTCTAGTTTGCATCTCCCCAAGGTAATACTTAAAATCTGGCCTGTTAGTGGGTCCTGAGGACCGGAGTTGAGAACCACTGTCCTACTGAATCTGGAGCTGAGCTGTCTGCGTCCATAGACACAGGCAGCACAACTCTGCCCCACCTCCGCTCCCTCATCACAGTATTGGACTAACTGGCAAAGCCTGTGAAAGTGGGGAGAGCCACTACAGATGGGTACTGGATCGAGTGAAGGCTCAGATAAGTATAGGAGGGGAGGGGGGTTTGGGGGCAATACTAATACCTAAACATTTTTTTACCTTAAACAGAGAATGCATTTAGGTTAAAAATGTTTAAACCTTAGAACCACTTTCAGTACAATGTAGGCTTTCAGGTTAGGATGAGAATGCTATACAACCAGCTGGATATTATCACTTAATATCCAACAGGAACAATTTACTAGGAAAGTCTCATAGACCTTTAGTCATTCAAAATTTTGCAAGAAACATTGCTAGGCAGCCGTTCCTTCAATATTAATATGTAGATTCCCTATATAGTTTTGTTACAGTTTTCTCTCCACATTGTTCATGTTCTATTCTATAACCATTAAAGATGCAGATCAGCATTCTACTAATGACGCATATGAAAATGGATATGAGGAGTGTGTCAACAAGGCCCATGAAAGTGAACCGGATGTACTGGAGTATCCTGCAGTTAACAGCAAGGAGGAGAATGATGAGGAGCATCCAGAGCACCTTGTTTCTGATGAGACATCAGGAATAATTGATGAATATTGCTGCTCAATACAAGCTAACTATTCTTCAGGGCCTTTTATAAATGATGAACTTCCTAATGTATTGCAAGGTAAGGAAAAAGTATCATATATACAATTTTAGAAGTTTAGGCATTTTTTCTACTAATATGTGCACCGTAAAAAAATATAGAGACCTTCATGCTTTTCGTATATGTACATGAAGCATCGCTGATAGAGTTGAGCGAACACCTGGACGTTCGGGTTCTGCTGGTCCGTCCGAACTTCGGGACAAAGTCCGGGTCCGGGTCCGGACGGAACCCGAACGCTCGCACGGACAAAGCCTGCCTGGTCGTCTTGGGCTTGCAGGTCCACAAGCGAGTTGAGATAGTCGCTACGAAGTACATGTATATGCTTTTCGTACTTCCAGAGATATAAAAAAATGCCACGTGTATAATCATCTTTTTTACGGATTTGAAGATTTTAACATATATACTATGAAAAAGGAATGGAACGTTATGTAATCCTTCAAGTAGTAAATATTTTCCGGGACTTCTTATCAATCGAACATAACTCGTCGTTATAAGTAGTTAATAAGGACTACAGAGTAGTCTTTGTTCCACGAGACCTACGAGGAGTAGTAAGAGGAGGAACGACAATTGACGTCCTATGAGGTCATGTAGGCCAAGTGAAAGTACCCG
>BLSH010191022.1:1705763-1717298 GCA_018402905.1 Glandirana rugosa
AAGAGACAGGAGTTTGATCTGCAACTCAAAGCAGCGGTATGTGAAATCTCTAATTTCTGCTATCTGTCCTCAGAGCAACAGCACAGACAGCAGTAGTAAAGTAATCTATCTCAGGATGCAGGATCAGGTCTTAAAATGTCTCAAATCTCTCCCTCACGCAGTCAGCTACCTTTCCCTACACTAACCCAAGGAGCATGTGACTGCAGCACTGTGACTCCAGCTTATAAAGAGGCTGGGTCACATGATGCACTGGCCAATCACAGCCATGCCATTAGTAGGCATGGCTGTGATGGCTTCTAAGGGCAAACCAGTGAAACACTTGTTGATTGGCTGCCCTGCAGCTTCTCAACACGTGGAGTAAAATAGCAGAACCCCGGACTGAACCCGAACGATTTTTGAAATGTCCGGGTCCGGGTCCGTGCCCCGGACACCCGAAAGTTCGGTACAGACCCAAACGTTACAGTCCGGGTTCGCTCAACACTAATCGCTGATATTTTAAAACAAATTAAACAAATCAATATCCAGAAAACACAGCAGTATGACATAAAGTTCACTCATTTTACCTTTATTCTACTGCTGTGTAATTTACTCTTGCCATAATTCACAAAATTCCTAACATTTTCTGTGGAAGAGTCTGCATCTTGAACTTTTCTTTTTTGACTCATCACTATTCAGATTCAAATCTCTGGCAAGTCTGAATCTGTTTGCCAGCTGTGAGAAACATTTTAGCATTGATACTTTAATGCATAGGTCTTTCATTATGTCAGAAAAGGCAAGGAGATTTCAATGGGCATCTTTGTAAATACCTACCCGGTATGCCAAAGACTAAGCAAAATACATTCTCGGATTACTGAAAAAAGGAAATAGTATGGACTGGTGCCCTATGCTTATGCTGAACACCTACGCAGGTAGGCTGTGTATTCTGTAAGCAATTCAAGACTTCGTTTTCAAATTTGATTGCAGGGTATATTTATGTACATTTTTAATAGCTGAATACATGTTGTCTTATTTCCATTTTAATAAGCAGTACCTGCAAAGCAGCAATTAGATGCGATGAAGCAAAAAGACTGTTATAAAGCAGAAATCATTCATATATCTAGGATTCTTTAACCACTTGCCAAAATATGCCAAATATGGCTACAGCGCGGTCGTCCAGTTCTGGAAGGCCACCTATTGACATCCTCCCAGATCCCTCCCACTCTGCGCGCACTCATTGTGCATTGGGCGCCCTCTATGATCACTGAGTCTTTCGGATCACAGATCGAGGTAAAGGGCCAATCACAGCAGCTCTTTACCATGTGATCTGCTGTGTGCAATCACAGCTCATCACATGTAAAGAAATGCCAGTTATTGGCATTTCCTTTCCTCAGCGCTGTCACTGTCTGAGGAAAGGAAAGCCGATAACTGGCTATCCTGTGACAGGGGACATTTACACTGATAATCAGGGAACTGATCATCAGTACCCTGATTATCAATGCAGCCCCATCAGTGTCCATCAGTGCAGCATATCAGTGCCCATCAGTGTTGCCTATCAGTGCCCGTCAGTGCCACCTTATCAGTGCCGCCTCAACCATGTCCATCAGTGCAGCTTATCAGTGCCCATCAGTGCTGCCTCATCAGTGCAGCTTCATTAGTGCCCATCAGTGAAGCCTCATCACTGCCCATAAGTGCAGACTATCAATGCCCATCAGTGCAGCCATCAGTGCCCATCAGTGCATATCAGTGAAGAAGAAAAATTACTTATTTGCAAAATTTTATAACAGAAACAAAGAAAAAGGTTTTTTTCAAAAATGTTGGTCTTTTTCGTTTGTTTAGCAAAAAAATATAAAACCCAGTGACGATTAAATACCACCAAAAGAAAGCACTATTTGTGTGAAAAAAGTCCTGTTGCAGGGCTGCGTAATTTGTCATTCAAAGTGCAACAAGACTGAAAGCTGAAAATTGGCCTAGTCAAGAAGGGGGTGAAAGTGCCCAGTAGGCAAGTGGTTAAACTAAGGAATTACCCATTAAACCCACTGACTTAACTGTTTCCCAAAAGTTACATTCGGGGCATGACTCTACGGTTACACATACATCCAGGACCACTTGAATATAGTAAAGCATGACCAAATACATCACACTTAGTAGAGATCCTAATTACAAAGATGGCTGTAAATGTCTTACCCCCTGCAGCTATACCCAAAGTCTAAATAACCAACTTACATACATTCTCAGGCATGCTAAGTGTCTTTACTGGCATAAGCTACCCATAGACAGACACATTTCTACTCAAGAACAATAGACAGAAAGAGATCTGCTTTCCTTTTTAATGAACTGCTGTAATACTGTAAGTCTACCACTTTCAGTAATGTAACATTTTTAATGGAGGAAGGTGTATTACCACGGATCTCAAGGAAATCTATAGGGACATTCATTTGTCCAGGAATGAACACTTTTGAAGCTCAGATTTGCATATGTTTTGGAAGGGCTTCCTTATACTACTAGATTATCACAACTGATGCTCGCATCTAACTTATGAAAACTAGGGATGGGCCAACGGACCCCTATTCAGTTCGCACCAGAACATCTGAACACCGTGAAAGTTCGGACCCGAATAACGAACCCCATTAACGTCAATGGGACCTGAACTGCAAAAATCAAAAGTGCCCATTTTGAAGGTTAATATGCAAGTAATTGTGCATACAATGGTTATAGGGGTCCGTGTCCTGCCCTGGGGGACATGTATCAATGAAAAAACGTTTTTAAAAAATGTCATTTTTAATGAGCAGTGATTTTTGGATTTTTAAAGTGAAAGCATAAAAATTCCAATATAGTGCCTGGGGGTCCCCTTAGTCTACCTGTAAAGTGGCAGATCTATAACATGTCTAGAATCTGCTGCAGCAATAATTGCAGTTATAAAATAAAATTACATTTTCCCTGCAAGCTGTCTTTATTTTGCTCAGTAACAGCTGGGCAATAACACACACAGACGTAAATGGCGTTAAACTTGCAGTAACGCACACAGAACTATATGGCGTTAAACTGGCAGTAATGCACACAGAAGTAAATGGCGTTAAACTGGCAATAACGGACTTAGAACTATATGGCGTTGAACTGGCAGTAACGCACTTAGAACTATATGGCGTTAAACTGGTAGTAATGCACACAGAAGTAAATGGCGTTAAACTGGCAGTAACGCACTTAGAACTATATGGCGTTAAACTAGCAGTAACGCACTCTGAACTATATGGCGTTAAACTGGCAGTAATGCGCACAGAAGTAATTATCGTTAAACTGGCAGTAACGCACTTAGAACTATATGACGTTAAACTGGTAGTAACACACACAGAAGTAAATGGCGTTAAACTGGCAGTGACGCACACAGAAGTAAATGGCGTAAACTGGCAGTAGTGCACTTAGAACTATATGGCATTAAACTGGCAGTAACGCACACAAAAGTAAATGGCGTTAAACTGGCAGTAACGCACACAGAAGTAAATGTTGTTAAACTGGCAGTAACGCACTTAGAACTATATGGCATTAAACTGGCCGTAAAGCACACAGAAGTAATTGGCATTCAACTGGCAGTAACGCACTTAGAACTATATGGCGTTAAACTGGCAGTAACACACTTAGAACTATATGGCATTAAACTGTCAGTAACCCACACAGAAGTAAATGGCATTAAACTGGCAGTAACGCACTTAGAACTATATGGCGTTAAACTGGCAGTAACACACTTAGAACTATATGGCGTTAAACTGGCAGTAACGCACACAGAATTAAATGGGGTTAAACTGCCAGTAACACACTTAGAACTATATGGCGTTAAACTGGCAGTAACACACACACAGAAGTAAATGGTGTTAAACTGGCATAACGCACTTAGAACTATATCGTGTTAAACTGGCAGTAACGCACTTAGAACTATATGGCGTTAAACTGGCAGTAACACACACAGAAGTAAATGGCGTTACACTGGCAGTAACGCACTTAAAACTATATGGCATTAACATGGCAGTAACGCACACAGAACTATATGGCGTTAAACTGGCAGTACTGCACCTAGAACTATATGGCGTTAAACTAGCAGTAACGCCCACAGAAGTAAATGGCATTAAACTGGCAGTAACACACACAGAAGTAAATGGCGTTAATCTTGCAGTAACGCAATTAAATAGACAGTGTTCAACCGTCACTACACTGACGCTATCTGAACTGTCCCTACTCTAGCTATACACTAATGTAAAGATTACTGTCATGATCTCACTACACTGAAGCTATCTGAGCTGTCCCTACTTTACACATACACAAATGTATGTATGAATGACACGGTCTCACTACACTACAGTGAAACTATCTGAGCTGTCCCTACTCTAGCTGCACACTATGCAAAGATGAATGGTCCTCCTCACTACACTCACACTATCCCTAGACTGACACTAAACTAATATTCTACACTGACAATTGAAGCAAAATAGCAAAGTATAGCACACTAACTAATAGTACTGAACATAGCCCTGTTCTATCTCTCTCCAGCCAAAATCACACTGAAAATGGCTGCCATTGAAAAAATACTTTTATACTGTGGGGCGTGAATGAGTCATGCTTGGATAAAGTCATGATGACAGTGCTCTGTGTCCTGATTGGCTGAAGCTTTCACTGCTTCAGCCAATCAGGGCTTGCATTGCATTGTTCAGTGCCGCATTGCATTTTGGTCCGTTCAGGGGGGCGAACAAATGGTCAAACATCCCGTTTGTTTGGTTGTTCGCCGAACAACCGAACACCGAAAGTGTTATGCTCGGGCCAAACCGTTTGACCATCCCTAATGGAAACCAGCTTAGCTATGGCTGACTATAGACTTATAATGCAGCCCCTCAGAACAAGCATTATGAGAGAAATTATGTGGTCTAAAATATAGTTTTTACACCTGTGGTATATAAGGATAAAAATGTTAAGTGTTAAAATTCAAAAATATCAAATCGATAAACCACATTCATTGTAACCTTTCCTATTTAATCATTTCAATTCTATCATAAATGCAGAAACTGCACTATTGACAGTAACATAATTGATGTAATAACATGTATGAAAATATGACAGTGTCATGTCAAGAAGTCATATCTTTGGTGTCTTAAATGCCTAGAACAGGGATATGCAATTAGTGGACCTCCAGCTGTTGCAGAACTACAAGTCCCATGAGGCATAGCAAGATTCTGACAGGCACAAGCATGACACCCAGAGGCTGAGGCATGATGGGACTTGTAGTTTTGCAACAGATGGAGGTCCGCTAATTGCATATCCCTGGCCTAGAAGAACAAGGCACAGTATTTTTGTTAAATAGCTTAATTCATGCTTCAAATACATATACATACAACAGTTGTTTTGCTTACCAAACATTATAGTGGTTTTAGTCATTCCTTCTTTCCACTGCAAATTAAGAAATACAGTTTAGTTACCAAGCCGCCATTAGCATGTAACTGGACACAGCAGGAGAAGCAGCACACTGATGTGGTCATACCTGTGCTATAAGCATGGTTAAATTATTGAGCGCAACCACTGTGTAAAGCCTTCTACACCATAAACCCATTCAAGGTCTGTGTTTGACAGTTGTGTGGATGTACATCATCCCCGAACGCACACTGGGAACATTAGCTGTGCTGTCTGTGCAGTCGCTGCATCCAATTTGACATGAATGGGACCTCCTGCAAGAGGATGCACAGAAAAAGGCGCTCACATGAGTCAACAATGTAGTACACTCATGTGAAGAAAGCCCAAATATTCTGACAATCCCTCAACCAGTTTGAGTGTTGTTGTGATTGCCAGCACTTAATAGAAGATGAAGAAAAGATTTGTGTATTCATGTTACTTATTTAAAATTAATTGAATTTTTTTACCATATAACTGGGTTAAATTGTGCATTTTATCTGCCTTGAGTTTAACTTTAACACTGAAAGTCAAAAATGTTGATGTAAATACATAGTAGAATTTGACATTTTGGCAACTGAACATAAGAGTGCCTTTGCATTAGAATATATAGTTGAAGTATACAAATGATTAGACAATGTTAGTGGGTATTGCACACTAGCAATTGCATTGGGTGGGTTGTTCTTGGTTTCTACTAATAAAGATAGTAGATATCAACATCCCCACCATACAACCATAAGCCCGTCTTCACCTATTGTCTTGGGTGGGGTAACAATATGAAAGTGTCAATCAAGACCTTCCCCCCACAATCATCTACTACTCCCCCCCAGGGCCTAAATGGTCCTCGACGGAACGGGGTCCTTCTTTCCCCCGATTGTCTATGTATGGACTATATGTATCAACGTTGTGCAGTGCCTTTACGCATTCTAATGTTAGAGTTAACACTTTTTAATTGATATTGTGTTTTCCGCAACTATTGATATTGTGTTTTCCGCAACTACAAAGGTATCCCCTCCTTGCTTATAGTGGTCCCCCCCCTCCCCTTCTTCCTCTCCCCACCCCTCTTTCCCCTTATCCGCCTGAGTCTTAACTTTGTTGACAAACCGTGCATTGTATTGACATGTCATCTAAACGCCATTATCTGCTCATGTTTTGATTGCAATGTATCTGCCTTGTCAATCTTTGTATTGAATTTAAACTTCAATAAAAAAAATATAAAACTGAAATAAAAAAAAAAAAAAAAGATAGTAGATAAATATACAATATTGAGGAGAAAATACCATTCATGAGGCAAGGTGTAAACATTTCACATCACATGTTTCAAGTGAAGGATTAAGTCTTAATATACATGGGCACGAATCCCATCTAGTCTGACACTTGACACATCCACTCAGCTTAGATGGCCATGAATAGTGCAACACAACCTGAGTTGATTTCATCAGAGATCATCGGTTGTTATGGTAATGTCAGGGCTAGAAAGCATTTCAGTGAGCATAGGTGAAAAACTACAAAGATCCTGCGGTTATGATGCTTCTATTATGGTGTACCTACACATTGGAGGCTGTTAGCACTGTGGCCCATATATATACAATATCTGACAAAAGTGAGTACACCCCTCACATTTTTGTAAATATTTTATTATATCTTTTCACGTGACAATACTGAAGAAATGACACTTTGCTACAATGTAAAGTAGTGAGTGTACAGCTTGTATAACAGTGTAAGTTTGCTGTCCGCTTAAAATAACTCAACACACAGCCATTTATGTCTAAACTGCTGGCAACAAAAGTGAGTACAAATTGGGCCCAATTAGCCATTTTGCCTCCCTGATGTCATATGACTCATTAGTGTTACAAGGTGTTATCGCTCTCACTCTCTCATACTGGTCACTGGAAGTTCAACATGGCACCTCATCACAAAGAACTCTCTGAGGATCTGAAAAAAAGAATTGTTGCTCTACATAAAGATGGCCTAGGCTATAAGAAGATTGTCAAGACCCTGAAACTGAGCTGCGGCACTGTGGCCAAGACCATACAGCGGTTTAACAGGACAGGTTCCACTCAGAACAGGCCTCGCCATGATCGACCAAAGAAGTTAAGTGCACGTGCTCAGCGTCATATCCACAGGTTGTGTTCGGGAAATAGAGTGATGCCAGCATTGCTGCAGATGTTGAAGAGGTGGGGGGGTCAGCCTGTTAGTGCACAGACCATACGCCACACACTGTAACAAATTGGTCTGCATGGCTGTTGTCCCAGAAGGAAGCCTCTTCTATAGATGATGCACAAGAATGCCCGCAGTTTGCTGAACACAAGCAGACTAAGGACATGGATTACGTGAACCGTGTGTTGAGGTCTGATGAGACCAAGATAAACTTATTTGGTTCAGATGGTGTCAAGTATGTGTGGTGGCAACCAGGTGAGGAGTACAAAGACAAGTGTGTCTTGCCTACAGTCAAACATGGGGGTGGGAGTGTCATGGTCTGGGGCTGCATGAGTGCTGCCGGCACTGGGGAGCTACAGTTGAGGGAACCATGAATGGCAACATGTACTGTGACATACTGAAGCAGAGCACAATCCCCTCCCTTCAGAGACTGGGCCGCAGGGCAGTATTCCAACATGATAACGACCCCAAACACAACTTTAAGATGACCACTGCCTTGCTAAAGAAGCTGAGGGTAAAGTTGATGGACTGGGCAAGCTTGTCTCCAGACCTAAACCCTATTGAGCATCTGTGGGGCATCCTCAAATGGAAGGTGGAGGAGCGCAAGGTCTCCAACATCCGTGATGATGACGTGATCAGTGATCATCATGGAGAAGTGGAAGAGGACTCCACTGGCAACCTGTGAAGCTCTGGTGAACTCCATGCCCAGGAGGGTTAAGGCAGCACTGGAAAATAATGGTGGCCACACAAAATATTGACACTTTGGGTGGACATTTTCACTTAGGGGTGTACTCACTTTTGTTGCCAGCGGTTTAGACATTAATGACTGTGTGTTGAGTTATTTTGAGGGGACAGCAAATTTACACTGTTGTACAAGCTGTACACTCATTATTTTACATTGTAGCAAAGTATCACTTCTTCAGTGTTGTCACATGAAAAGATATAATAAATTATTTACAAAAATGTGAGGGTATACTTATTTTTGTGAGATACTGTATATATATATATATATATATATATATATATATATATATCTTGAAAAAGATGGACTGAGCTTCATCGAAATGTATATATATATTGCAGTTGTCACATGTCAGAGAGTGTGACAGACCCAATTGGGACAGGGGCTTTTGGAGGAGACTAAGGACTAGCCTTTTTCCCACTGATTATGGCCCATGGAGGAGACTGGGGGATATTGTTTGCTTCTCCTGGTCAGAGCATGGAAAGAGCTCAGTTCCTCCTCTGATCCCATGCAGAGAGCAGATCATTCTCTAATGATGAACAACAATGCGATGAACGCTGAGAGCGAGGCTTGGATTATTTCTCTGAGTGAGTACAATAAAGCTTCCCTTCTGGAGTAGATGGAAAGGTGTAATATTAGTCTTGTACAGATAAATGGTCAGAGGAATTATGGTAGCCCTCCTGTAGACTGAGGTGGAGAAGCTCCTTCACTTGGGACAAAATATTTATCAACAATCTCCCTCAAGAACTCTATGAAGATAACTTAATTCCACTTTTTCAGCCTGCTGGAACATTGTATGAGATTTGTCTTATGATGACTTGTCTAGTGGACAGATTACACAAGTGAAAGCTGGTTAATGAGATTCTGACAGCCCTGGGTCTTCTTTCTGGGGAACTGGTGCCAAACTGTCTGGGTGAGCACTGGCCCGAGTCACCTAGGCTTATGTAGGTGACTAGTTGTTAATTAGCTTACTGTTAATTAGATCACTGTTAGCTGTTGGCTGTTTAGATGTGCTGATGACAATACTGTTTACAGTTTGCATTGTTTAGGGTAATATCTTACCTGATTTTGTGTGGTACATAAAGTTTAGCTATAATACCTGGTTTCTGGTTCCAAAGTGGAGGAATCTGTATCTTGGTGGAGGCACCCAGGCTGGGTGCCAGGTGGTTCATCACAGAGTGCATAACCTGCTCAAACATACAAATCTGTGTCCATCAAAGTCATAAGGAGTCCACATTACAACAGCCTTCATATAAAGAAGTTAATGTGGGCCTTCTGTACCACTGATAGTTTTTAAAAAAAGATATATAGTATACCAGTGTCAAGCTGCTTGCTTTTTGTCCCCGTGTGCATCAAGTTTTAGGATGTATGTTGACAATCTTTTCAGTTTACGGTTAATTACTATCATCATCTTCATCATCATTATCATCATCATTTGGATTATACAAGCAAATAAAAAGATTATGCTTAAATTAACACAGTAAATTGTATAATAAAATGCCCCTTGGGAAGTTATTGAAAATGGTTTCATCAAGATATCAACCAAAAAAAGACACGCAGTTATGAGCTTTGATAACTTCTTTCTAACAGTAATTTTGTTGCATTTTGGCCCATTTTCACCACGTTAGTAAGCAAGCCAGAAATGATATTATCTACAGCATAACTGTCAATCTACGTTTGAGGAAGCATTTTTTATAGAGCAAGAGGACATCTAATCTACAATATTTATCATGCTGGATGCTATCAGTTGTATACATTCTTCCCTGTGGCTGACTTGAGCATGCTAATCTCACAGAAACACTGACAGGACTAAAGTAAAAACTAAGAAGAATTGACAACTGAATCCAGGACTTCACTACTTGTTTGTAAAGATATTTTTACCAGTAATTTTATTCTGAAGCTCGGATGACTTTTTAATGATTAAAAAACCCAATACATCACTTCTGTTACATTCATGTGTGACATTATTTTAAAACCAGAAAGATCTATTGGCTCCCACCGTTACTTCTGATTTGTTTTCGACAAAAGCTTACAACTTAATTAACTAAGTTGAAAATCCAATTAGTTTCAATGTTTTCTGTAGACAAGATAATACAGCATCAATATGGCTCATCATAGCTTTGGTGTTACAAGTCATCTCAGAGCTGACTGCAATCATTCCTTCTAATTTACCACCTGCAAAATTTTAAGATGAGTTATCTACAGCTCAAGCAGATCCAGCATACATTTATTCAAAGATCTGTTAGTAATGCTTATTTATTTTTACTATGTGATAGCTAATAGTTTGCTCTTTGTAGAATTAACTTAGCAAATCTAGGTGACAAAATATATGTAAATGATCAATTTTGTATTAAGCATTTTTACCCCGTCTAGAAATGATTAAACAAACATACTACTGGAGGCACGGAAATGGCACATTTTTAGTTAAAAGTGTTAGCAAATGTTGATTATCCAGTAGATCTGACTGTGCAGCCAGCTTTAAAAATATTAAAAATGTGCCATAAATTATTGAAGCAATATGAAAGGGATCTAAAATTCTATTTTGCATTCCTTGCGAAGTAATTGGACAAAAGGGTTGATTTACTAAAACTGGAAAGTGCAAAATCTGGTGCAGCTCTGCAGAGATACCAATTATCTTCCAGATTTTTTGTCAAAGCTTAATTGAGCAAGCTGAAGTTAGAAGCTGATCGGCTACCATGCACAGCTGCAGCTTTGGATGGAGCCTCTTACTGACATCAACGCATTCCGAAAGTTGATGTTTTATGCCGGCTTGGTGACAGTTTTTACATACCGTATATACTCGGGTATAAGCCGAGTTTTTCAGCACATTTTTTGTGCTGAAAAAGACCCCCCTCGACTTATACCTGAGTCAGTGTCTGTGGGTGATCAGTAGTTTCACATTAAACAGAGCCGTGCTGCTTCTAAGAGCCGTCCTGTGCTTGTAACTGTGACTAAACACATTGGAATGCAGAGAATGCTGAGAGAGGTGTCAGATTTTCGGCTTGATGTCGGCAGGTGGGCGGGACAAGCTGATGTTAGCTGTTCAGTCCCGCCCACCTCCTGATCTCAGTGAAGAGCTGCAGCTCTCTCTCAGCATTCTCTACATTCCAAAGTGATTAGTCACAGTTACAAGCACAGAATGGCTCTTAGAAGCAGCACAGCTCTGTTTAATGTGAAACTAAACTACCTTACTCATCCCTTATGTGTTCTGGCTACAGTCTCTGTGT
>BLSH010191022.1:1717308-1732226 GCA_018402905.1 Glandirana rugosa
GAGACAAATTACACTTTGATGACTAGTGGGTGTCTGTGACTGAGTCCATATTCAGCTCCCCCCAGAAAAAGTCGTGTTTTTTACACGACTTTTTGAGCCGAATATTGGCTCATATATGACCTGAGTCAGTGTCTGTGGGTGATCAGTAGTTTCACATTAAACAGAGCCGTGCTGCTTCTAAGAGCCGTCCTGTGCTTGTAACTGTGACTAAACACATTGGAATGCAGAGAATGCTGAGAGAGGTGTCAGATTTTCGGCTTGATGTCGGCAGGTGGGCGGGACAAGCTGATGTTAGCTGTTCAGTCCCGCCCACCTCCTGATCTCAGTGAAGAGCTGCAGCTCTCTCTCAGCATTCTCTACATTCCAATGTGTTTAGTCACAGTTACAAAGCACAGAACGGCTCTTAGAAGCAGCACAGCTCTGATTAATGTGAAACTACCTTACTCATCCCTTATGTGTTTTGGCTACAGTCTCTGTGTCCTGGCTAAAATCCCTGTGTCCTGGCTAATATCCCTGTGTCCTGGCTAATATCCCTGTGTCCTGGCTAATATCCCTGTGTCCTGGCTAAAATCCCTGTGTTCTGGCTCCCTGTCCCTGTGTTCTGGCTGCTGCATTTCCCACCCTAGGCTTATACGTGGGTCAATACGTTCTACCATATTTTTTGGGCAAAAGTAGGGGGTCGGCTTATACATGGGTCGACTTATACACGAGTATATATAGTATATTGTTTTTAATTACAAGCGAGTGTGTTTCCTTATTGTAATAAATATTTTTACACTATGGAGAGGCATCTTTTTCTGAGTACATTGTTGGAAGTCTGGACATTGATGTTTACTGTACGGCTTTCTTGGTCCCTAGAGAAGATGTATGGAAGGTGCTGCTGATATATATGGAAAACAACTGAAGCGCTATATCACCACTCTTATTAAGGGGGTCATAGAATGTTGTTAAATGGGCATTCTACTATCACTTTGGGGAGAAGCAAATTTATATGCTCTGCACTTTTGATGGGATTTTTCTATTTGCTTTGTAACCTCGGGTTCATATATTGGGGCTCTATTTTTTTATTTATTATGTATTGCACTTGGTTATTTAATAAGTGCAACATAACTTTTATAAGAAGGGATATCTTCTTTTTTGTCTGCTGCTGTATTATTTCTAGATTTTTTTGTACAAATTGTACATTTTACAGCTGCAGCTTGTAACTTGACCTAGACTTAGCCAACTCTCCATTAGCATGAGACAAATCATCTATGGATATCATAACAGTTAGAAAAGGCACACTGCAGCTTCCTTTTTGCTTAGGTGAACCTTGTAATCCATTTCAAAGTGTTGTGTGGCTTTGAGATGGACATTGTATTAGTAGTGATGGAAGGTACCGCTGGGTAACCATGCCTGTTCCTAAACCCCCATCATAATAATTCTGTATCCAGAGGTAGGAGTGGGCTGGATATCTATCTTATAATGTAAAATTCCTGTGAGACTAAAAGGCAGAAGGTGCCTCCAATCAATAATTATATGTAAAGTTATAATTTAGTACTAATTGCTGTAATTCCTTTTAGACAGACACATTTTAGATCCAAAGTTTAGCTTTACTTTAAGATAATGCCATAAGGTGGATACAATTGCAATTGTAGATCCATGTTATAACCCTTCCTTACTCCAACCTTGTAGCAGAGTTTCCAATGCTGATTGCATTCCACTTCTCTGGCATCTTAAATAGCGGGTTACATCACTAGTCGCTGTGGTCTGTGCTGCTGATCTCTAGTCACCGTGGGACCCAATTGTGAGGAACCACAGTGGCCAGCAGGCAACGCTCTTTGCCACATAGCCAGAAGTGTGGGATAAGATCCACCCTGGAAGCTCTGCTGCAGAGCAAATTGTCAGAAAATAGGACACTGGACAGGTAAGTATAAAGTTACTTTCATCATACGGTGAGTGTAATTTTTAAACCCCCTGATAGCTTTACTTTTTAAAAATAATGACATTTATCAACTATTCATTGCAGGTGGATCTTCCTGATACATGCATTTTTATATTATAGTGAATAATTAACCACCTGTGAATCTTTAATGCATATCACATTCACTGCTTTTGCAGCAAATTCTAAATATATTTATCATAAATTACACAATACAGGACACAGAACTAGTATTCATGGATCAAGGGTTATATGCTGCTACCTTCAGGTGATTAAACAGTGGACAATCTCTTGCTAGGGCTGCCCTAAAGCATATCAATATAACCCCACCCATTCCATGAGGCTCTAGTTCCCCTCCAGATAAGTATATCTTGTTTTTTCTAAATCCTTGAATTTTTTTCATCTGAAAAATCTTCTCTCAACATCTGGCTGCATATTACCTTGCATTACCTAACAATTTCTGGATCGGTTACCCTTGGTGTGTACCTTGGGGAACATACCCAAAACCCACTGTGTGGGGCTGGCCTGTAAATTTTTGCTTCACGCATTAGGTGCTCACCTTGGCATGAAGTGCAATTTGTGATGTTAGCTGTAGGGTGCTATACAGATCCAGGGCTCTGGTAAATTTCTATGGTTCTCAGACCCTGAAAACCTCTTTGAAGGTATGTCCACCATTACAGGCGTAGCCTGGACCTTATCAGGCCCAGTGTTGTGGATAAGGTAAGACAGGTTTTCCCTGTATTTGGACTTCATTTACTGGCTTTAAACAACCATATCTGCAGGGCATAGCGCATTATGTGTTTTATTGGGCAGTGATTTAGGGTATTTTTCACATTATTGTGGTAACCCCTCCCCTTTTGTCTCTCACCCTTCTCAGCGAGCTCTTCTAAAATTGGCTTTTCCATCCTATCTTAACTTAATTTCACAAGTATGAAATAACTGCAATACACCTCCAAGATGACATGTTTCCACCTGCTTGTTCCACCGAGATTCCCACTGGGGATCCCCGCACTAGCAATGGCAGATCAAAAATGCAGGTATGCTTGGACAAAAGGGCCAAACAACATGCTGAATATGCTTATATGAAACATCTTCTTTGCATGCCATTTGATGGTGAACTCCTCTTTTAGGAATCCCTTGACAAATCCATCAAGAAGTAACTGGGGGTACGGTACTCTTACCCCAAAAGAAAAAACGTAAAGTCTCCCATTCCTACAGCTTTTACCTTTACTTAAAGGAAGGCAATTGTGTCTGACTGGATCCAAAATATCTAAAGACATCTGGGTCCAATCTGTCTTTTAAAGGGGTACACATGAGGATTTCTATCCCTGTCCCTTCTTCACTTTTTACCTTTCATCTACCAGCTTCAGACCAAAAAGAGCAGATTTGAGTTCCTTCAGAAAAACAGTTTTGAAGCTTCTACTCAAACCAATTTACAGTCTCAAAACTAAATGAGGGCATTTGTCCAATTCTGAAATTAAAATCACTAAACAGCTTTCTTTGTGTTCACAAATATACTTCTGACTGGCAAGCCCTAGCCTCTTCCAAACAGACCAGACTAACTGACCCTAGACCCCCTGTTGCATCCTGTTTTTCAGTCGCCAGCTTTAACAGCATGGCTGTTGAAACCCAAGTCCTAAAGGATAAAATCTCATTTGGTTATTGCCATCTTACTCAGAACAAGGAAATCCAACTTACGCTAGATTTGCCGTTGCACATTGAAGGTTTTCTTTGCATGGTGTAAGAACAGAAGGCTAACCTTTAGGGAATACTCTTTTTCCAGAGTGGTCTTGACCAGCATCTGACCCTGAGTACCATTAAGGGACATGTTTCTGCCTTATCCACCCTTTTCCAGAAATCCCTAACCTCTCAGTCCCTATCAAGACTTTTTTAAAGGGAGTTGCTCATATAATTCCAGCGCCCAAAAGGTATTATTTAGAAGAAATCGGAATGATATAAGGCAAAAACAAATATAAAACTGTTCAATCGAGTCCCAATGCAAAGACGGTATCTTATAGGGAGTATTTCCCATAACTCATTAATCCATATGTGTCATAAGCAGTTCAAGATCATTAACTGTATAGAGGTACTCAAGCCCACAGTATATTCTGATAAATCCAATAACTGATATGGATGTAAGCTTACCAGAAACCTGTAGGAAATGCGCGAATATCAAGGTGGTATCTCTGGGATAAGTCGTCCGATGTCCTCAGGATCCTGTTGGGGGATGTATGGGACCCGGATAACCAACTTAGGGATGCGATGGTATGAAGTCATCTATCCATGTGGCCAGGATAAAAGAAAGACAATTCCTGTCTGGATGGATGGCTCCAACTTCTCCAGGCAGTCCGTCTCCCACAGTGATATTTTACACCAAATCGCAATGGATAAAAAGAAAACCGCAATAGTGTGATACTGTATAATATAGTATTTATTTCGCCAAGAAAGATTGGATAATACTCACAATGTGTTTGGTTAAAAAGAGCTCTCAATAAAATGTGACAGGGAGGGTCAGGAAACCTGCACACCCAAGCCTCTTCGATCCTCTCCTGGTGACGTCACTCCCGCCGGAGCCTTCCACACCGGTCAGCGGGGACACTCTGTCATCTACAGAGCGTCCATTCCTCCTTCGTGCCTTCATCTCCAGTGGAACTTCTCCTGGCGGCACTCACAGGATAGAAAACAGCAGCAGGATGCCTGATATACAGGATAAGCTTTTTATGATTTCAATCTTACAAGTGTTTTTAATCTCTTGCAATAAACCTCCCGCTGTGATGCTACACTGGGGTGGCGCTTCCCTTTCTCCCTCCTAGCAAAAGTTTTTGCCTGTGTTCAGACACCTGAAGGTAGCAGCATATAACCCATGGTCTATGAATACCAGTCATGTGTCCTGTACTGTACTCTGAGATAAGAAATTTACAGGTAAATTAAAAAATATATTTTGTTTTTCAATCATAAAAATAATCAGATAATGAATATAAAACATGCATTATGTTTCCGAGAATGGAGATCCCCACCCTCTCCAGCCCCCCACCTAATAAAATTTTTTAAAAAATAGACAGCAACAGTATACTGGCTCTGTATATAAGAAAGGTAGGAAGGCTTGTAGGTAATATTTGAGAATGTCTATTCCCTCAAACTACACAGTAATCATAGAAGCACCCAGGAATGATCCTTGCAGCAGAGTGGCAGTTTATAGTTGCTTTAGACGTGCAGAGGTTTTAAAAGAATGTTTAAGTCAGGGAATATTTTTTAATTATATTTTTATTTATCTCTCCTTTCAATCCTCCTTCTGTTAATTTGATAGTAAATGGATTCCAATTACAATACATCCACCCTGCTGGGACATTCTACTTAGTTAGTTCTGCATAGTGGCTGCTCTTTCAGCTGTTATTTAACTAATTATAGAGGTAAAGGATCTTGTAGCATGAGCTGTATGTCCCCTTAGGTCTGGCTGTTGCCACTACAGGGCTTCTGACAAACACGACTGGCTGTCCTGAAAACAATACAGGACATGTATTAGCGTACTGTACGTATATAAGGTGTGCACACAAGTGAATATGAGGACCAGAGTGTGGATGCCATCATGGATGGAGAGCATATGATCAGTTTACAACTCCTGGTCTCTACGAATGCAGCCACCAGGAGGAGTGAAACCAGTAGAGTCATGCTGGTGAATCATGCGCCATCATCATGGTATACTTCTCTCAATCTCATGTGACATTATAGGGATACACACATTATTAAGTTGATGTTATGTGAAGAGACTGGTGCTTTTGTAATCTTTGCATTATGTGACTTTTTGAATGGCACTATAAATTGGCATTGTGTTGATATATTGGATTCATTCTGAGTGCATGGTGGAATTAGCAAATGATTTCAGTCTGCATTTATCTATATCCAATAGAGGATTTAATTTGAGCCATATAGAGCATATTTAAATGGTTTGCTGTTCTATTGTGGAAGATCTAGACCAGAGGAGCCAAATTCAATTTCATTGGGGGGGCCGCATCAGCATTATGGTTGACGTCAAAGGGCCGGTTGTATCTGTAACACTATATATAAATATGCAAGGCCCCCCCCAACTGAACCCCATTCAACGATGTGTGTGCCCAAATTGCAGAGGGAAAATCTTAAAGGGACAATAAATACCAGGAGGGCATTATGTGCCCAGTTCAGGGATGACCAGATGTACAGAGTGCAGAGTTCAGAGGTGTTGTGTATACAGAGTGCAGAGTTCAGGAGTACGCTATGTACAGAGTGCAGGGTTTAGGGGTTTGCTAACCAGAGTGTAAGAATCAGCTCTCTTTCACAGGCTGTTTACATCCCACTTCCACCCCTCCCTCTGGGTGTGATGGCCACATGAAGTGGCCTGGAGGGCCGGATTCGGCCCACGGGCCTTTTGTTTGACACATGTGATCTAGACATTTGAAAATTTGTATCAAGTTACACCTGAAAATTGGGAATAACTTTCATGTGTCATCAGATGATTTATAAACAAGAAGATAGTAGTTGATGCAGTTATGACTAATTGTTATATGCAGATATCATTGTCTGTGGTTATCACTCCATATGTGCCCTTTATATTTAAAGCGAAAGGTTTAAACCCAAAAGCAAACATTTATTATATTGCAACTTATCAAATGTTAGATGTGTTGTTTTCTCTTTTACACTTTCTTTCCTTTATTTACATCTGGTGATACAGCCATTAAGTCTGTCTTTTTTTCAACAGAACCATCTCTCCTACAAATGTATCAGTTAAGAGTATTAAGAGAGACAAAGCATTTACCACTGACAGGGTAAAACTTGTATCCCACAAAAAAACAAAAACTGTTGCTGTCGCTGCTTGTGTAACTGCAGTGTGAGCTGGAGTTTGGCTTCAATTCGTTAGTGTATCTAAATCTACTAGTATATCTAACACCCCCCAGACGGACAATATTGCTGTTCAAAGGTGCCCCCTGTGCCCATTCATCCACAGTGGGGCACTCTAATACAGAAGGTGTGTTACTGGCCAGATCACCAGGATCTAAGGATTGGTAAGCTGCAATAAATTACATTTTTGGTTTTGGGTTTAATATCACTTTAATAGTGGATACAATTACTATTTCTGTGCACACAGAAAGTATATCAACATTGGGTGGAACCATTTTAAATTTCACATCAGAAGAGAGACGAGTGCCTCTGGACTTGATAGCGGTTGGTTTGAAAATCTTTTCTAGTTCAAACCTTTGCAGTGACATTTGAAAAGACTAATGCGAATATTTCTTTATTGGCAATATGAGATACAACTGTGTTTGAGAGGATGTGTAGCTTTTAGCGGTAGCAATCATATGCACATGATTTATGATTTTGTTGATATATGCAATTGCATAACAATGACAAAGATGGATAGTGTAAGATTGAATGTCCCTAAATGTTTTTATAAATCATTTTAACAGTTTTGCTCTGTGAATAATAAAGATATTTTTTTGCTAGATGTTGGGTGTAGTGTTCCGTCCTTTTGAAACTTTTTGCATATGATGGTCTATGGTAGTCTTACATAGAACATTCTTTTTTCTACATACAGAATATAAATAAAACCTAGTAAAAGACCTTTGCATATGAATACTTTCACAATATAAAACTCACTTCAGCCCGGAAGGATTCACTCCCTTCCTGACCAGGCCATTTTTTGCGATACGGCACTGCGTCGCTTTAACTGACAACTGCACGGTCATGCGACGTTGTACCCAAACGAAATTGATGAACTTTTTTCCTACAATTAGATCTTTCTTTTGGTGGTATTTGATCACCTCTGCAGTTTTTATTTTTTGCACTATAAACAAAAAAAGGCCGACAATTTTGAAAAAAAAAAAACAATAATTTTTACTTTTTGCTATAATAAATATCCAAAAAAAAAGTAAAAAAACGAATTTTTTCCTCAAAGTATTGAGTTTAGGCCAATATGTATTCTTCTACATATTTTTGGTAAAAAAAATCCCAATTAGCATATATTGATTGGTTTGGGCAAAAGTTATCGTGTCTACAAAATAGGGTATAGCGTTATGGCATTTTTATTATTATATTTTTTTATTAGTAAAGGAGGTGAGCTGCGATTTTTAGCAGAACTGCGACATTGCGGCAGACAGATCGGACACTTTTGACACTTTTTTGGGACCATTGACATATATACAGCGATCAGTGCTATAAAAATGCACTGATTTCTGTATAAATTACACTGGCAGGGAAGGGGTTAACACTAGGGGGCGATCAAAGGGTTAAGTGTGTCATCTGGGAGGTGTTTCTAACTGTATGGGGGCTGGGCTGACTGGAGGAGGAGAAAGATTGCTATTCCTGATCACTAGGAACAGACAATCTCTCTCTACTCTCCTTACAGAACGGGGATCTGCTTTGTTTACACTGGCAGATCCCCGTTCTGCCTGTCTCTGGAGTGATTGCTGGTGGCCAGCGAACATCGAGTCCACTGGACCCACTGGTTGGCTTCTCCGGCGGTGTGTGCACGCCTGCAGATAGCCGTGTACGCGTCTGACGTACAATGACGTTGATTCGCACAGCAGTGTTAACCAGCCGCAGTAAAACTGCTGCCGCTGGACGGCAAGTGGTTAAGTTGGGCTGTTTTTGAATATAATATCAATGCCTTCCATCACTGGCAGAACTGGAATTGATATACTGAGTACTATACAAAGTCATATATATGAGTACTATGTAAAGCAGCATTATGGCCTTACCGTGACCATACTGCTACTTATAAAACAAAAACACATGTATATAGCACAACGGAGAGCTATTCATCTAAATTAAAGAAAGTTGGGAGGAAAGCCAAGAAAACAGAGAGGTGTTCATTGCCATAATTCAGCCACATAAATCGTGCATATCATGCCACTGTTTTTTTTTAATCCTCTAAGTACCTTATTATTCACTGTTGTGTATTCACATGATCTTTCCCTTTTCTTTGGCATCTGCAGGAAAAGATCTTTGGGAGGGGCTACTATTACTCTACTAATGTATGCTCACTGCAGTATGAGTCTGTGTCTGGCCAGCCCTGATTGGTGCTGTGCCAGTCACATGACTAAAAAACTGTTTCAGAAGAGCAAATTAAATTATAAATATCAAAAAATGGTTCTACAGGTTCCTATAAATCTTTATTAAGCATCAAATGTGTATTTTGTGTGCATAAAATTGCGTAAGCAGAGTCAAAATTGATTGACACTAGCTTTAATTTTGTTCAGATAGCATCTGCATCCAATGCTCTTTTTTACTTTACAGATATTAGTAATTACATCAGTTATATTTAATACCGATTTATATTAACCACTTCAGCCCCGAAAGGATTTCACACTTTAGGACCAGAGCACTTTTTGCGATTCAGCACTGCATCGCTTTAACTGACAATTGCACGGTCGTGCGACGTTCTACCCAAACTAAATTTGCGTCCTTTTTTTCCCACAAATAGAGCTTTCTTTTGGTGGTATTTGATCGCCTCTGCGTCATTTCTGATCGCCGCTATAAATAAAAGAAGAGCGACAATTTTCAAAAAAAAAAACAAATTTCTTACTTTTTGCTAAAATACAAATCCAAAAGAAAAAAAGAAAAAAAAAAACACTTTTTTCCATCGGTTTTGGCCGATTTATATGCTTCCTCATATTTTTATTCATTGGTTTGCGCAAAAGTTGCCGCGTTTACGGATGATGAGAATTAATTTCTGGGGCTTTTATATATTTTTTATTTTTTACTAGTAATGGCGGCGATCTGTGATTTTTAGCAGTACTGCGATATTGCAGCGGACATGTCGGACCATTTTGACACTTTTTTGGGACCATTGGCATTTATACAGCGATCAGTGCTATAAAAATGCACTGATTACTGTGTAAATGCCATTGGCAGTGAAGGGGTTAACCTGCAGGGGGCGCTCTAAGGGTTAACTGTGTTCCCTGGGCATGTTCTAACTGTATGGGGGCTGCCCTGGCTGGGGAAAGGGGATGATCACGGCCTCCAAATACAGCAAGCCTGTGATCATCGCCCTTCCCCCTCTATAAGAACGGAGATCCGTGTTTACTTACACGGACCTCCATTCTCTCACTGCGGGGGGGCCATCGCAGGTAGCCGGCAGCAATTGAGTCCACCCTACCCACTCCCTGGCCCCCCCCTGGACACAGTGAGCGCGTGCGCGCTCACAGCACTAATTATCGCAGCCGCCGTCGTATGACGGCGGTTTGCGATAACGAGCCACTCTGTCGCTGTCAGACTGCGGTCGGCGGTTGGCAAGTGGTTAAAACAAATCATTTTTGTGAATATGATCAATCAGCATGCTATATCCCACCCCATAGTGTTTAGCAACAGGAGGACATGGAGGAGGAGGGAGGGTTGTGTCATTTACCACTGTGTATATGCCCATGTATATGATTTTATACAGTATAGTGACATGGGCTGCACAAATAGGAAAAAGGAGGAAATGTAGAGCTTAGAAGGGAACTGAAACACAGCATGATCTGTAGAGGACACCAGCTGTTCTACGCAATCTTAACTTACAGTGGGGAAACAGAGAATATGGGAGGGACAGCTGAAGGCAGGATCAACCAGGTATATTTCATGCTACGAAAAATGTAGATAGTCAAGAGAGTTATATCTATCAAGCAAATACTGATCATATACACTATATTGTCAAAAGTATTGGGACACCTGCCTTTACATGCACTTTCCTATCATTCCCTCACTCAACTTCCTGCCCACCAGAGAAAAGGACCGGATCTTCTCCGCCACTACCGATGAATCCGGTAAGCAGCGGAGATGACCGGGGCGTGGTGGGGGGGCCTCTCCCACTGCCGATAAAAGTGATTTCGTGGTGTACCTTAAAGCGGACCATCCGCCGTGGTGAAAAATGCCGGGGTTATGGCAGCTATTTGCTGCCAAAACAACTGATTTTAACTTCAAAGTACAGATGTATATTGACGGCGGTCCGGAAGTGGTTAATGGCATTTCAGTCTTAGTCCATAGGGTTCAATATCGACTTGGCCCACCCTTTGCAGCTATAACAGTTTCAACTCTTAAGGGAAGGCTGTCCTCAAGGTTTGGAAGTGTGTATGGGAATGTTTGAACATTCTTTCAGAAGAGCATTTGTGAGATCAGGCACTGATGTTGGTTGAGAAGGCCTGGCTCGCAGTCTCTGCCCTAGTTCACCCCTAAAGTGTTCTACCAGGTTAAAGTCATGACTCTGTGCAGGCCAGTCAAGTTCATCCACCCCAAACTCGCTCATCCATGTCTATATGGACCTTGCTTTGTGCACGGATGGATGAGTGAGTTTGGGGTGGAGGAACTTGACTGGCCTGCACAGAGTCCTGACCTCAACCCGATAGAACACCTTTGGGATGAATTAGAGCACAGACTGCAATCCAGGCCTTCTCATCCAACATCAGTGCTTGACCTCACAAATGCACTTCAGGAAGAATGGTCAAACATTCCCATAGACACACTCATACACCTTGTGGACAGCCTTCCCAGAAGAGTTGAAGCTCTTATAGCTGCAAAGGGTGGGCCAACTCAATATTGAACCCTACGGGCTAAGACTGGGATGCCATTAAAGTTGATGTGCATGTAAAGGCAGGCGTCCCAATATTTTTGACAATATAGTGTATATGAAAAGATTAATTCAGCACTCTGGTATGTATAGAAGAACTTCCAGTATTGGCAGTTCAAAAGAAAAAACAGACATAGAGCAGAGCACAGCAGTATAGCAGTTTCACTGGCAGTAAGGTAGTTGCTAGCAAAATAGGCAATTCCAGGTCATAAGTTGGTTGCACTCACAAGGTAAAAAGTAGGCATGGAGCAGAGAACAACAGTTTTGAAGTCTCATTTGCAGCAAGGTGGTAGGCAGCAATATAAGATTCCAGGTCATAAGTTGGTTACAATCAAGGAAGAAAAAAGCAGGCATAGAGCAGAGTACAGCAGTATAGCAGTTTCACTTGCAGCAAGGTGGTTGGCAACAATATAGACAATTCCGGGTCATAAGCTGTCCACTATGCACTATGCATATGCTGTATATAATGCTGACCAATGCAATTGAGGAGACTGGTAAGTAGGATTAAAAGTTTCAAACCATCACAACCATATATTGTGTATAAGATGGTCTCTCTCTCTTTCTCCATATACCGCTTAATAGAGCAATGTGTATGTGTCACTTAGAAAGCTTAACAAGAAATTCATTATGCAAAGCAGGCATGACAGTTCAAGTCTAAGAGCGGTCCCTGTAGTTATAACATGGTAGCATACACACCCGTTAGATGTTACTCCATGCCGATAATGCTAATACTGAGATTAAGGTCTCATACACACGGATGTTTCTTAAAAAATAAACAAAACGTCGGGCCCGACTTCAAGGAAAAAAATCTGCGTTTTTCGGCGTTATGCATCGGCGTTAGTGAGCGTTAGTGAGCGTCGGCGTCAATAGGCGTTTTTTTTAAAAAAACAACATATCTCTGCTATTTTTCAACCTAAAAACGTCGGCGTCAAAAAACGCCGGTTAACGCCGGTACAATATTAGGTGGCGTTTGTTGGCGTTTTGCGGCGTCTGCGTCAAAAAATGCCAAAACGTTACAGCCTCAGAACGCACTGGCCGTGGGTTATAGTTTCAGCTCACTAATGCCAACGCCATCTACAGCTCAAAAACGTCAGCCTTTTTATGGGGCCGTTGACTAACATGGAGAGCTGCAAAAAACGCCAGAAAACGCCAGCGTCAAAAAACGTCCGTGTGTGTATGAGGCCTAATTGGTGTAAGTAACAGGTGTTGATCGTTCCGTGTTATATATTGGCTCATTAGTCTCACCCAACCCAATGGTATCAGTCAACTGCATACTGCTTCAGGGTGTGTGCTAAATGATGATCGTATCAAGTCCACATACCATTTGGAGACAGCTACACGATCACCTGAGAGCACTTGCTTCCTTTCTCTCTAACAGTGTCACTGCATCGCATAGTAGCCCATTATGTGTCACTTACCTGCAAATGAAGCCTGCGACATCCAGCGATGTCCCCTGTGCAGGCAGCGTCCATCTTCAGCCCCTCTTCCTTCCGGGCCGCGACTCCGGCTCTGTGACTGGCCGGAGTCGCGGGACGTCACTCCCACACGCATGATCGTATCAAGTCCACATACCATGTGAGGACAGCTACACGATCACCTGAGAGCACTTGCTTCCTTTCTCTGCCTCGCTGCTCTACTAACAGTGTCAAGCACTGTCTTACCCGCTCATGCTCTGTTGTTGGCTAACTTGCAAGGCTTCCAGGGATGTACGTGGCCATACATGGCATCACATATGTTGTGATGTTGACACATTTCACTCTACACAATGTAGAATGTAATGAGATAGTCTGGGTTTAAACAGGAAGTAAGCCCTGATGGGGTTTACTTCCTCTATATTCCCCTGCAAAGTAGAAACATAATGGACTACTATGCATCACTTACCTGCAAACGAAGCCTGCGATGTCCCCTGTGCAGGCAGTGTCCATCTTCAGCCCCTCTTCCTTCCAGGACCGCTACTCCGGCTCTGTGACTGGCTGGAGTTGCGTGGGAGCTGCCAGTCACGGCACGGTCTCAGTGAAGAAATGGCACGGAGGCCGTTTTTTTACTGCGCATGTGCCGAAATGACGTCGGCACATCTAGTACACTGTATATCTCCTAAACCATGCAAGTTTGGGAGATATGCAGGGCATTTTATTATAGGCTTACCTGTAGGTTAAAGTGATTGTCACCGGTTGACAACCACTTTAATGATCCTTTAATGATTGCAGAAAATGAAGACACCAGGCAATATTATCAAAAAGAAGTGTCGGGAAATATGAAGCAAACAAAAAAAAAATACTACATTTAGCTCATATTCCCTCACTTAGACATCCTATATTAATGCAATTATTTGAATAACTAAACTGTGATTCTCTTCACATTATGGACATACAGGACTTTTTTTCTCAAAAAATAGGTGCAGGAACTCACCCTCCCTGCCAAAACCCCCGCCCCCAACCACACACAAACCCCACCCCTAACCACGCCCAAACCCCACCCCCCAGACACACCTACCGTAGAGGAGAGAATATAGCCATGCCAAATAATTTTAATAAGTGAAGGCTTCCAACTGCGCATTACACATGGTTCAGGAATGTGTAACATACAAAGTTCAGGACTTCATAACACACAGGGCTCAGGAGTGTGCGTTGTACAGTTATGAGCAGTGCATATCACACAGGGAAAAAAAAAAAAACAGAAAACAGTCTAGTACTTACATTCAATGCGAAAGCATCCCTTGTTCTCAGAAATATGGAGCATATAGCCCTGTGTACAGAGTGCAGGGGTCAGGAATATGTAACATAGAGCTCAGCACACAGAGAGCAATGGTAAAGCATATGCAATATGCAGTCCAGCATACAGAGTGCAGGGCTAAGGAGTATGTAACGCAAAACCCATTATACTGAGTACAGCATTCAGGAGTACCATCCAGAGGCCTTTAATATGTAACATACAGCACAGCATACAGAGTATAGCAGTTCTGAATATGTAATGTACAAGATGTTACAAAATTCTCACCACTGGACCCTGCATGCTGTGCTATACATTACGTACTCTTGGTCACTAACTCTGTATGCTCTACTGCCCCCCCCCCCCCCCAACAAGTTTCCCTGGTCTTCCCACTCAAGTATCCCCCCAAAAGTAACCATCAAATCCTCACTGCTGCTTATCTCTTTGCTTACTTCTGTGAGCCTAACCTAAGCTCACAACTCACCTCTGCCCCCCACCCCCCATCAACATCTGACCTCTGCTCCCCTCTAACTACAGCTTACACTCCCAGTCCACAACTCACCTCTGCACCCCCATCCGATATTATCTCTGCACACCCATCTAAAGCTCACCCCAATCCACTGCTCTCAGCTTTGCCACCCCACATGTTTCACCTCTGCACCCCCAGCTTCACCTACAGCTCTCATCTCTGCACAACCTCCCTCCCCCTATTCG
>BLSH010191022.1:1794557-1811273 GCA_018402905.1 Glandirana rugosa
GGGGGGAGGTACACATATTAAACCAAAGAAAGAATCCTGAGGAATCTTGTCTAAAGGTATATACGTGATACTAAACATTTAAACCCCCTATTAAACGTTGATAACGTACAAAATGATTAAAAGGAAAGACATACTTAAAAAACCTGACGAGAAGATCACCGCAAACTGGTTAAAAATTTACACGATAGTAGGTGCACAGGTAGGTGTAACGTTAAGGTTTACCGAAAAAATAATTAAAAAAGATTTATGGAATAAACGATACATAAATACTCCGTGACCGTCAGGTCGGCTGATCTGTTTTAACAGTATTCCGTTAAAGGACCCTATAGACGGAGTAGATAGGGTCCTCAGGTACCCTTAGTAGATTATAAGTTTTAGCACGCAATAAAGTTCTGGTCTTTACTGTGTTAGTCCTCCTTAATCCTTCTTCTCATAGACATGCAATAGTTGCAAATTATCCCCCAAATTTACAAATCATAGTGCATATATGGAAATCTGTTCTAAGGAGTCCTAAGAAAGAAACCAAATTATACACATGGAGGGGGGGGTTTACTAAAACTGGTGCACACAGAATCTGGTGCAGCTGTGCATAGTAACCAGCATCAGCTTTTAACTCCAGCTTGTTCAATTAGGCATTGATAATAAAGCCTAGAAGATTATTTCACAATATTAAACCACATTAACTTACTCAACACCTTTCCTTTCTTCTATGTAACACAACAAGAAACAGGTTACAATATATTTTTAGAAAAAAAAAACACCCCTCTATATTCTCTGTACAATGTACAGCATAAATCAGCCTTTACAACCAGGATGCCCAGACACCCTGGGGTGCCTTCAGGTTTCTTCAGGGGTGCCTCGGTAAATACCTAAAAATTGCCCGAAAATTGTATACAAGCAAAATATTGGAAGATAAGAGAAACATTGGGATACCAGTCAGAACCAGTGTGCAAATGAGCATTTGCTTTGGAAGAATAAATGGCCTCTAATGTTGGGTGCCCTACCTATGTGGATGTTGCTACGTTGTGTAAAACTATGAGTTTGGTTTTTTACATTTTAGAATGAGGTGGCCCAAGATTGTGTAGAATTTTAAAGGGTGCCTTGACTGAAAAAAGGTTGAGAAACTCTGGCATAGACTCATTATCCATAGGCAGATTCAGTAGGCTGTCAGTTTAGTGAGATAAATCATTTTGTTTACTTTGATACCATTTATCAGACCCCACTTGCTCAAACCAAACAAGCACATGGATGTGCACTGAAATCTGGTTTAATGACAGGACTAGTGTAAACATTCGAATTAGTCAAATATAAAGCATGGGGATGCGCCATATTAGTGGAACTTTAACCACTTCAACCCCGGAAGCATTTCCCGGGTAAGGACCAGAGCACTTTTTGCGATTCGGCACTGCGTCGCTTTAACTGACAATTGCGCGGTCGTGCGGTGTTGTACCCTAACGAAATTTGCGTCCTTTTTTTCCCACAAATAGAGCTTTCTTTTGGTGGTATTTGATCACCTCTGCGTCATTTCTGATCACCGCTATAAACAAAAGAAGAGTGACAATTTTGCAAAAAAAACCCAAATTTCTTACTGTTTGCTAAAATACAAATCCAAAAAAATATAAAAAAAATTTTTTTAATCGGTTTTGGCCGATTTATATTCTTCCTCATATTTTTGGTAAAGAAAACGCAATCTGCGTTTATTGATTGGTTTGCGCACAAGTGGCCGTGTTTACAGATGATGAGAATTAATTTGTGGTGTTTTTATTTTTTTTTAAATTTTTACTAGTAAAGACGGCGGTTTTTAGCGGTACTGCGATATTGCAGTGGACATGTTGGACATTTTTCACACTTTTTTGGGACCAATGACATTTATACAGCGATCATAAATTTAAATGTCCACTGATTACTGTATAAATGTCATTGGCAGTGAAGGGGTTAACCTGCAGGGGGCGATCTAGGAGTTAACTGTGTTCCCTGGTGTTCTATCTGTGTGGGGAATGGGCTAACATGGGCATAGGAGATCTAACTGATCCCAGTGACAAGGATCAGTAGATCTCCTATGCCCCCACTAACAGAGCGGGGAACCACCGTGTTTACATCGGAGGTTCCCCGTTCTTTGGCTGTGACCACTAATCGCGGCTCGCCGGCGGACATCGGGTCCGCCCGAGCCGCGGGCACACTCCTCAGGAGTACGGCGGCGCGCGTACACCCCCAGCGGCCACTCGCAGATTGACGCTTTTTTACGGCGATTCGCTCTCAGCGTCCACACTGCTGCCGTAAATACATGGTAGGCGGTGTGGAAGTGGTTAAAAAATCAAATTAGTCATCAGTCTGTGGCTGGGCATTAATCAAGCAGATCCAGGACTTTCTAGACATTCGTTTTTCTGTTTTGTTTTTTTACAATGTACCTTCCCCTGTGGACAGATCCTTTTCAGACTTATACTATTACGTTTAATTGTGACACTTTAAAACCACTATATGAATTCAGTATTCAACATTTGTTTCAAAATCATAACTGCTTTTCTTTATTGACAGAAACAAATTCCATGCCTCTATACTAGTTCATAATGAATGCAATTTACAATAATAACATAACTTACATTTCTGCTATGACAGAGGAAAAAAAGGACAGCGACAATGGGGATGTCACATCTGCTGTAACAGATGAATATACTGAAGAAGGAGATGATAATGAATATAATGAAGAGCCACTGCTAGTCGCTTCTATGGAGGACGATGTGTACATTGTATTTGAAACGGGCACTACTGAGACACAACAAAGACAAAACTCTACTATTTCACACAATCCGGCAGCTTCAGTGATCGCATCTAACCGCACAATAGAAAGTGTTGCATCGTATAATATCCAAGGTAATCCTGAATTGCCATGACCAACCCTATTCAAACCGTCTTTGTTAAGATCGATTTTATCCATCTCCCTTTTCAGCACAACAGATGAGGAAAAGCAGTTTTCACAAAGCTGTGTCTTTATTATGCTGCATTATGTTTACAGAAAGACCAAATCCAGTAAAATTGTAATTAATGGTTCATCATTCAAGGGTCTGTGTCAGCACTTAATTATTCACAATCATTTCTTGGATTTCTACCAGCTTCTAAAACAGCAACTACAATGGTTAACTAACATTTTTCATCTGTCGTTTAAAGCCACCCTCTTGCTGTTTACCCATTTCAATACCAGACACTTTTACCCCTTTCCTGCGCAGGCCAATTTTTCAGCTTTCAGCTCTGTCGCACTTTAAATGACAATTTTGTTGTCATGCAACACTGTACCCAAATTAAATTTGTATCATTTTTTTCTCACAAACAGCGTTTTTTGGTGACATTTAATCCCCACTGGGTTTTTATTTTTTACAAAACAAATTTTAAAAAATTCTAAAAAAAAAGTTTTTCTTTCTTTCTGTTATATAACATTGCTAATAAATAATCTCTTTTCATAAATTTAGGCCAAAATGTATACTGATACATTTCTTTGGTCAAAATAACCCTATTCAGTGTATATTATTTAGTCTGTAGGAAAGTTATAGAGTCCACAAACTATGGTATATATCTGAAAATTGATCAATTCTGATGTACTGACAGCCTATCTTCTTTCTTGACGCCCGAAAATGCCAGGACAAAATATCCCCAAATTACCCCTTTTTGGAGGTTAGGCAGTCCAAGGCATTTAGTAAGAGGCATGGTGAGTTTTTGAAGTTGTAATTTTTTTTGTCCCAATTTTTTGGAAAATGAAGAAATTATTTAAAAAAATATTTTTTACACTATGGTTCCTTATAACTGAATTTTACAGTTATAAGCAACCATTTTTTCTTAATGAAAACTACTCATTTAGTGTGATTAGCTGTGATTGGCCACAGTTAATCACATAGTACAGATGGGCTATGATTGGCCCTGTCTGTATCATGTGATGACTGTGAACACAACTCATCACAATAGTACACAATGAAAGGCTTGAATCAAAGCCTTTCATTGTATACAACTATCATGTTATCTGCTGTGATTGACCACAGCAGTCACATGGTACTGGAAGCGGGCCAGTACAGTGATCTGTCTTTGGCCATGTCTGGTGGACATGGTGAGTGACAGATTGCACCGAAGCGACAGCTGTCATTTTACAATAGACCTGGTGGGAAGGTGTTAAAAAGGTAAACTGCAACAGAAGACATTTTATACTCACCTGTCCTGCCACTGGTTCCTTGTAACTTTGCTCTGTACAAAGGCTGTACAAAAATCTTCACTTTTGGGAGTGTTGGATGTCTGTTCCCCTATCATGTTGTGGTTTCTTCAGCTATCTCCTACCTCCCTACAGGACACACATAGAACCGGGGAATTTAAGAGGTCCCCTAGCATCTGGGATGTTAAGTCAGTTCCCAGACCTAAATATAGCCCCACTTCTACCACAGCTCCTCAGGGACAACAGGCTGTCCCAAACTAGTCCCACTGGTTCCAAAGCATTAAAGTGATTATAAAGGCTTCCTTTTTTAAAATAATAAACATGTTTTACTTGCTTGCTCTGTGCAATGTTTTTGCAAAAAATCAGCCCCAATCATCCTCTTCTTGGGGTCCCCCGCTGGTACTGTAGATTTCTCTTCTTGTGCCTGTGTGAAGAGGTAGAGAGAGTAGTGCTAGCTCTAGGCAGACACAGCACTGTATTGATATAGTACTCAGTTAAGTATATACTATAGGGAGGTGAGGCGAGATACGCTTACTGAGACATTTTACCTTGATGTCTTTAGAACTACTTTAAGCATTTTACTGGTTCTATTTGTCAGGCCATAAGTCCAGATACTAATATACAGTTGTCGTTAACATATCAGGAATCCTCCACCTACCTGAGAAACGGACGCAGGAGATGGTTGTGATCAGTCCCCCCCCCCCCCGTGGGAGACGAACGCCTTGGAAGCCTTGCCTTAAGAAGCCGATGCTGCTCCTCGCTCCAGCTTGCTGAGAGAAGAGCCAGGGCCATTGTTTCTCCTCCTAAGACTTCCTGGCCATTTCTGTCTCAGGATCCTCTTTCTGATTGGCCCGGGAGGAGAAGCAGGAATACATTCGCGAATATTGATTTGCCAATGTCACATAACTGGGTGGGCTCGGGGCGCACCGCTTTGTGCCCCAAGCCCACCCTTTGTTGAAGCCAATTAGAGCCTCAGGTTCTAATCATGTATTTTAAAAAAAAACCCCATTGAGATCTATGCGTCCGGAGTCCTGCATGTAGATTAGGGGCCAGGAGCATGGATGGGCTGCCACTGCCATAGATTATGCGATTTTCCCATGGCTGCAGGAAAGAAAATCATTTGATTTCCCATACACACTGACTGATCATGGAGGCTATTGTGTTTTCCCAGCGGGGGGTGAAGGAGGTGCGGGGAAGTGCAGGGAGAGCACAGTGATTACTGCTGTACAATACTAGATTGTGCTATTTCATGCTGCTACCCCATTCCTGAGCCCCAGTGGGACCATACATATTTCCTATTTTTGCTTAGAGTGGCACTTTAAGTATAAGCAAGTCTAAATGAGTGTTTAGTAGAGAAGTTAATGATGAACCCCACATAAAAAAGGCATAATTTGATGAGGGTTGAGAATAGATGTTGGGGAGGAGACCATTCAAAAAAAAAGAGGCATGTCCTCCCCAAAAAATCCATACCAGACCCTTGTCCAAAGAAAAGGGAGAGTTATTACGAGCATCCCCCAATTTGTCACTGGCAAAACGTGGTCATGCCATCTTTGGTCAAAAATGTGTACCCAGGAGACCCTGCTTCTTTGTTTGCATTCTGCTGTGGCAACTGGGAGCTGTAATTTGCAGTGTCAGTGAGTTGACTATTTTTTTTTAATTTCTGCAGGTAAGGTGACCAATCATCATTCTCTGTGATTGACGAGGATCTCTGCATTGACAGGATTGATGATGGATTTACATTTTGAGACTTTTTTGGGGGAATTGTATTTTTTTTAATAATGGACTTGTCAAAAAGTCTGAGTCTTTATTTACTATTTAATTTTTTTGTGACTGAGTACTATGTACCCCTTGCTAATTCACATGGGGGGCTCTGATATTTTTATTTTCACAATTCCAAAAAGCCCCCACCTACAGACTTCTACAACCCAGGCAGGGGTAGTGGCAAATAGGCCTTTGTCCTCATTAGCAAGGTGGTTTACTTGGTGGGTGCCCCTGACAAGGTACCCTCCCTATGTTAAGGGCATGTAGCCTGGTATGGTTCAGAAGGGGGGGGGGTGCTCAACCATGCCCCTTTCCTGGTCTACTAGAATACATGCTCAGATAAGGGTCTGGTTAGGAATTTGAGGAAACCACATGCATTTTTTTTGGTATTGCTTTGTTTTGTTTTGTATTTTTTGTATGGCATTCATCTTGAAATTTAGAACTGAAAGGTCTGGTATGAATTTTGGGGGACCCACATGGTGTTCTTCACATGATCCCTACCCCTTTGTTTACATTGGCCTGTCTGCTGGAAATACCCAGCTGACAGCTGAATGAGCTGTGCAGATCTAAAGTGCTGGTTGTTAGGATGCTGGCAGTCACCTGCTCCCAAACAAGCAGTCTGAGCAGGAAGCTGTCACATTTTTCAGCAGTATTACAGAATATTTCATTTAGCACTGCAGCCAGAGGTTTGGAAGCTCATCCCTTACTTATTACAAGCATGGAACACAGGGGCCAAACACTCTCAGAATCTGAGACAAAGGACACAAGACAGGTGATCTGGTAGTCATACTGGGCACAGTAACAAGTCCACTTTACAAGCCAAGTGCACCCCCATCATACTTTTTTTGCCTGCATAAGCCATATAAGATTCAACTAAGCTAAAAGTTGCACAACAATATGGGTGCTCTGGCAATGGATCTCTGTAGTGTGGGTATATGTAGAAGGTAAGTAAACAATGCAACAAATTCAATAGTGAAAAAAATGAGTTGCTGCCAATGGTGAATAGTCAGATTCTCTGATGATTTTTTCAGAGAACAAAAGATGAAATTTGGTAATTGATTTGTGTATTTTCAAGCATCCCTGGTTGCCTTCTCCATGATATAAACTTAATTAAATAAAAATCAAAAGAATGTAGGAACCCCCTCTGAATAGCTATAGTGGTGCACTGACACAATAACTCAGATATTTCAATTTGAGCCTCTTAAATATAGCAGTGATACATTTTTTTCCTTTAGTATTGCTCCCTACTTTCCACCCATCATAGACAATAGGCACCCCTCCTAATGGTTATAGTGTTGTGTAGTTCTATAGTATCGATTGCAGGTATTAACTATTTGAGTCCCTTAAATATGGTGGTGGTATGATGTCTTTCCCCTTAGTATTGCCCCCACTTTCCACCCATCAGTGTCAATTAAAATAAAATGGAAACTAGGACTAGAGCCTGGTACCCGCAAGTACTATTTTTTTCGTTCAACCCAAAAAAAACTGAGGAGCTCGCTGTACTAACTATGCAATGTTTATACAGTGATCTCCCCGATGAGCTATTATGTTCTGACAGGGGGACCCTCCTGCCATAACAAACCATTCAGTATTTGTAGCCATTGGCCGAGAGCACTGATCGGATGCCGGTCGGCTGTTGATTTTCCAACATGGCTGTTTGACAGAAGCTGGACCATAGGCCAGCTTTTGTCTGACAGGCTGCTGTACACACTGGCCAAATGTTGGCCAGTTTCTGTTGAACGAGCCAATATTCAGCCTGTGTGTACCAGCCTTAATGTACAAATGTGGATAAAAGACGGTAACCCGATTTAATAGATTAAGAGTTTACCAATAAAATTGTATGTTTAAATGTGCACAAGCACCACATTTTTCCAAAGGATGCTTAACACTTTTTAGATGAAAAATATTTTTTTGTGACACAAAAGTTATTTGTACTGTGTAATTGACACACATAACAGCAGTTACAACTGCAAGCTTTTTGAAGTACAGTAAGTCTCTACCATAATCACATATTTCTTTTGCCAAATTTCTACACCTTTGTCAGGTTTTATGTGGATTGATTGTAAATAGAAATTTTCTTTACATGAATACTCAATTCAATAAAAATCTTGACTTTGACCTGGCCATTCTAAAACATCCAGGTACTTGGTTTTAGCCACTCCATTCTTAGGTCTTTTGTAGACTCAAACAGGTTTTCCTTTAGAATTACCTCGTACTTGCCCTCAATGGTAACTCACTTTCCCAGTCTCTACCAAAATTAGAAAAGATAACCTTTTTACAGACTTACTGTGTCTCTCTTATATGCAATTTGTAAACCTGAAAAAAAGGCTTTGATATAGGTTTTGGCTTCCTTCTAGTCATTTTTCCATTAAGCCCAACATTGTAAGCCCAGCACTTTAGAGCTTCTATTTAATAGATATCCCATAGAAACTTTCTTCTACCTTTTTCGAAGATCTTCTTAGATGTACTTCTGGCCTCTTCATTGCTTTTCTGTCTTATTTCCTATTTACCTGTTTTGGTGTGCCATATTTCTTCTATTTTTTTATACTGGATTTAATAATGCTCCTAGAGATAGTCAAAGTTTGAAACATTTTCTAATAACCCAACTCTGGTTGGCACATCGCCCAAATATTACTGATAGCTCATAGACTTTCTTTACATATGCAGTCATTGTAAGTGCAGATCTTTAATTTTCCACCTTAGGTTTCATGGACCCCTATGCAAGTGTATCCTTAATACAGTATTTTCTAATATAACTGTATTTATTTCTTGCAGAAGTGAGAAACCATGACAGCGTTAGTGAACATTATATTTGGGATGAAGCTATGGATGAAAGCAACGAAGAAGATCCATACAGTCTTACCTCCCATGAAAATGAATATATGGAGTTACCTTTTGAACCTGCTGATGAAGTGAACCAAAGAACAAAAAAGTCTTTTATTGTGCATAGAGCTCCACTACCAGCACCCAGGCCACAGGCAGCTGCCATTCCCGAACCAGAAGACTCGTACATTTCTAGAGGTAAGAATGGATCACTTCTGTGAACAGCTCTATTATAGCTTGACACAAGTGGAGGTTCCTACGTCCTGCATGTTAGTGGATTAGCAGCTAAAGCAAAGAAAAGTTGATTTTGTGTTGAGAGTTTAGAAGCAGAAATACCTTACTACTATTTCTCATATACCATCAGGATGACTGCTGTTATTATGGTGTAGATGAGACACAAGGTTTCAGATACCAATAGTCCTTAAAAGAAGTAATTTATGACCTCATAGTTCTTCATTGGCTTCATAGCATAGGCATTGTAAACAGGTTTGGCATTTATATGGAATTTCTATTCAAGGGCGTGAAAAGTAAACTAGTCTTTATTATTATTGCTGTTTTGCTTTTGTTTTGTATTGCTGATAAATGCCACATTTCAAGCTTGATTGCTTGGTTCATATTTTGTTTTGGAAAACAATATTTTTATATATTACTGATGTTGAAGCTAAGACATTTTTTAAATTATTATCAACATTCCAAAAGAGAATGATGTTGTGCATTGACCAGTAGACCTGTTTGCTAGGTTTAAAATAAGACACCTCTCTTATCCACCTTTAAAACAGTAGTAAACCGCATTAAAAAAGAAAAACTGGTCCCCCCCCCCCCACAGGCTCATGTCATAATGTGCTAGTATGCATCGCAAAGCTTGTCCCTCCAGCAACGTGCTGTCACTGCTGACAGGGGATATGTTCACCCGATCTTCTTCTGGGTTTGCCGGCTCTGGCTTTTTGAATGGCCGTGCCATGATGAGGTTGCTCATGCTCATGGGAGTCATGGTCGTCCATTGAGAGCATAGTACTCCAGGGCCATCACTGGCTGCTACACATGTAAATATTACCTAAATGGTGCATGTTTCGGAGATATTTACTGAACCTAGAGGTAAGCCTTATTCTAGGCTTACCTGTAGTTACAAGATAAACACAAAATTGGTAACAGCAAAGAAGGTAATTCAACCTGACCTTAGATTAACTTTTGTAGATTTCACTATACCCACTGATATTTATATCTGATATCTGTGGAACAGAACCTAAAGAATGGATACCAATGAGAAAATAGCACACACGTAGACATATGCAGTCAAAATACCATCTTCCATCCCAACGATTTCCTATTCAAGCAAAAATGGATGAGCCTCTTAAGCCCTTTTTGCCTATAGATTAGGCAATTCTTACTCTAAAATAGCCTGAACTACAACAAACAAGTGCCTGTGTTTTGGCAGTATATCATCATGAAAGTGTCAGGTACTGTGTTTGCTTAACCACTGCAGCTCCAGAAGGATTTACCCCCTTCCTGACCAAAGCAATTTTTGTGATACGGCATTGCGTTGCTTTAACTGACAATTGCACGGACGTTCGACTCTGTGCCCAAACAAAATTTACGTCCTTGTTTTCTCACAAATAGAGCTTTCTTTTGGTGGTATTTGATCACCTCTGCGGTTTTTATTTTTTTGCGCTATAAACAAAGAACAACAATTTTGAAAAAAAACTTTTTTTGCCAGAATAAATATCCCAAAAAAAACACAAATTTATTCCTCAGTTTAAGTGGATATGTATTCTTCTACGTATTTTTGGTAAAAAAAAACGCAATAACTGTGTATGATTGGGTTGCGCAAAAGTTATCGCGTTTACAAACTATGGGAATAGATTTATGGCATTTCCATTATTTTATTTATTTTTTACTAGTATAGGTGGTGATCTGCAATTTTTAGTGGGACTGCGATATTGCAGTGGACAGATCGGACACTTTTGACACTTTTTTGGGACCAATGCAGTCCCCTAGTTACAAACATCCGACTTACAAATGACCCCTACTTACAAATGGAGGGAGACAACAGGAAGTGAGAGGAAATCTACACATAGGAAGGGAAATTCACTCCTGTATGAGTTATAATGGGAAAAAGGTGGCTTCACTGATGCTTTATCACCAAGGCTTGTTTTCACAACAACCCAAAATTTTCAAAATTCAATTTTCATAGGGACAGAAAGTGAGGTAAAATCTTGTAAACAGAAGCACATCCAAAAGTTTGGAAGCTTGGAAGCTATCCAAAAAATGTAAAAATTATTGTTCATGCGGGAGGTACGCTTAAAAAATGTACCTGTTCCGACTTACTAATTCATCTTAAGAACAAACCTACAGACCCTATCTTGTTTGTAACCCAGGGACCGCCTGTAAATGTCATTGACAGTGAATGGGTTAACACTAGGGGGCGATAAAGGGGTTAAGTGTGCCCTAGGGTGGTGTTTCTAACTGTGGGGGGGAGTGTAGTGACTGGGGGTGGAGAAAGAGAGATGCTCCCGATCACTAGGAACAGCAGATCTCTCCACTTCCCTGTCAGAACAGGGATCTGTTTGTTTACATCAACAGATCCCCATTCTGGCTCTATGAGGTGTGATTGCGGGTGTCCGGTGGACATCGCGCCCATCGACCAATTGCATCAGCTCCAGAGACGTGCAGCCCCCTACAGTCCCTTAAAGCACCGCTGTACAGCTACGGCGATTTGTGCAATAGAGCTGACCTGCCGCTGGCAAACTACGGCGGTTGGTCAGCAAGTGGTTATAGTACAACTTCAGTTTTGGTGAAGTTATGCATTATACACCCACCCCCATATGTAACAAAAATTACCTTCCCACAATCTAAAGATCTTTGCTGTGTGGTCTTGCCTAGCGCCGTGCAGCGTGCACATATACTGTGCCCCTATTCATTCCCGATTCCACCCAATGCAGCCCACATCCATGCACTAGCCATGGGACCTGACCAAGATGTTTCTGTGTGGTTCCAGGCAATGCAGCGTAAAATGTACTTTTTATTACATCTATCATAGTACTGCTTTATTTAGTTTTTAGTATTGTTGATTCAAAGGTTACCAGAGTACAGATGGCAGATCGATGGAGAAGAGGGAGCAGGTTCAGGGGGTTCACTCATGAGGATTTTCATAGCAATGTACTTTTTTTCCCTCATGATACAAGATAAAAGCATTCTCTTGTGGACATATAGGTTGATACATAAAATCTCAGCAGCTAATTAAGGAGTATAGTTCAGGAGCAGAAACACTAAGCTGTCTCACCAGCATCTGTCTCCTCACACTCCAGGGAGCTTACAAAAAAAAAGAAGAACAAAAAGTATGTCACAGATTCAAAATTCCCTGAGATGTAAAAATATTCTTTTCAGATACAAAATATGAATCAAACAGTTGTCAAATCAAGTTTGAAATGAGACAGTCTGCAGCTGAAAGACCAGTAAGTATATTTAGCGCGCATGGGCAAGGATTTTTGTCCTGGTTGTACTAAGTAAGCAGAAATGAAAACCAAGATATTCCCTTTTCTTTGTTAAATACAGATAAATCTTATGAACTTTGATTTGGAAGACCAGTTATTTGACATTTTCAAAACATGAAGGATTTTATTATTTTTTAGACAGATACTGGCATAACATGTATTTGAATTTTTTTCAGAAATCTGAAATGTTCCTTTGTTAAAATCAAGCATTTCCAAATTCGGCATGCTAAGCTAACCGGTCAAATTTGGCAAATGATATATTATTATTATACAGGATTTATATCGCGCCGACAGTTTGCGCAGCGCTTTACAATATTAGGGCAGACAGTACAATTACAATGCAATTCAATACAAGAGGAATCAGAGGGCCCTGCTCGTTAGAGCTTACAATCTAAGTATATCAACATTTACTTGCAGGGATGGTCCATGCATTGTGGGTGCACGGGTGCTGCTCCCCCTAACACCGCCACCGCCCCCCATCCATCCATGCGCCCGGCGTCCTGAAAGGGGCAATTACAATTGCAGGGATGGTGCCCATTACAATTGCAGGGGTGTGTCCATTGAAGCACGTGATTAGAGCCTGAGGCTCTAATAGGCTTCAAAAGAGGATGGGCTCAGGGCACAGAGAGGGTGCCCCGATCCCACCCAATTGTCTGATGATAGTGAATGAATTTTATCTATTTTCACACTAATGTCCCTCCCCACCAATCAGGAGGCAGGTCGTGAGACCAGTTTCCTGACTGGCCAAAGCCTCATGCTTTGGACAAACAGAGAGGAGACACGGGGGGGGGGGGGAGCAGACACCGAAGCCGCTGCCCGGAGGAGGAGAGGATGCTACAGCCCCAGCCAGACAGCACGAGGTAGGTGGTTTCTCTGTCCCGCGCCGGGAGCTCGGTGGTGGGGAGGTGCAGTGAAGTTGGTTGGAATGGTTCCTCCAAGTGGTGTAGTAGGAGTGACTTTGGATCTCACAGGTTATATTTGGCTAAGTGATTCAATATACGCAAGTCCTAGGCAAGGGCTGTCCTTGCTGTGTGCTTATAGGAAACCTGCCAATGTGGGGGTTGCCAGTCCTGTGCCGCCCGGGGGAGGGTGCTGAAAAAAAAATGTAAACATCTTAAGTTATTTATTTTAATACATTTCACATTTTTCATAGACACTAGAGAGTTGAGCCACCTATATCTTGTAGAGACTTTATTAATGAGATACCTGCACTTAAGTTCCAGAGTCTGTACTCCAGCTATGAACATTCTAGGGTGTCCTACTCTGCCTGTTTTTGTTTTGTTTTTAATTAATAATATGGAGAATATAACGGGAAGAGCTGAAACACAAAAGCAGGGTTCCTAACTGTCAGTAAACTTAGAGACAGTTTGTAAAAAACTGTGATTTTTACAACTGTCTGTGAATAACAGGGGCTGATAATTTGTCAGGCTGTGTTGACTTTTTAAGTGTAAACCAGGCAAATTACTTTTTATGGGAATTACGCTTATTCACAAACCCGTAACATAAATGATCTCACTGAAAAAAATACATAAATGACAAAAGTCCAATAAATTTGTGGCTTTTCAAGTGTTCAATGTGATCTTAAATGCATAATCTGCAAAAAAACAGCAAGATCACTAAAATTGTGACTGTTTCATGTGTGCAGTTTTTGTGTGCATATAACACAGTGCAGAAAACAAAGATCCAACTTTGTATACAACTCTTTGTAACTCATAAGAGTTAATTGACCTTTTGGGTACAGAAGGTCACAAAAGCACATAATAATTATATTTGAGATCCAGATGCATCATGACTAGAGTTAAGCGGACACCTGGATGTTTGAGTTAGTCTGGTTTGGAAGAACCCCGTGAAACCGTTTGGTTCGGCACCGAACTCGATCCGAACTTGACCCCGGTCACCAAACCACATTGAAGTCAATGGTGACCCGAACTTTTGGGCACAAAAATGGCTGTAAAAAAGTCCTGGAAAGGGCTGGAAGGCTGCAAAAGGAAACAAAATGGGGGTAAGAGTAGGACAAGTGCCCTGCAAACAAATGTGGATAGGGAAATAACTTAAATTCACATAAAAAAAAAAAAAAAATGAGAGGAGGTGGATGTGGAGTAGGAGCCTAGAGGTTGACAAGGCCATGACCGTGGAAGTGGCGGTGGTGGAGGAGGAGGAGGAGGAAGAGGAGGAGGAGGTAGCCAACACTGTTTTTTGTTTGTTTGTTTTTTAGAATTGGGGTAGCCCCCAAAATATTGAGACATATCAAAAAAAAAAGGATACCAATGGCTGTGTGAGGCCGGTCTAAATGTCTATTCTGCATAAGGTACAGACAAGTCTTGTGGGATACATGCCTGGTTCATTTTAATAAAGGTTAGCTTGTCCACGTTGGCTGTGGACAGGCGGCTGCGCTTGTCTGTGATAACGTCGCCTGCCGTACTAAACACACGTTCAGACAATACACTGGCTGCAGGGCAGGCCAGCACCTCCAAGGCATAAAGGGCAAGCTCAAGCCATGTGCCCAATTTGGAAACCCAGAAGTTGAATGGGGCAGACCCATCAGTCAGTACTGTTCCACCATGTTGCTGCCTCCTGCTAAGATGTTGCCTATCAGCTGGTGGTGCTGTTTGTGGTGGCGTGCTGCTGACAAAGCTTTTCCACATTTTGGCCATGCTAACTCTGCCTTCTGAGGTGCTGGCGGTGCCACAGCTGTGTTGGTGACCTCTTCCTCCTCCTCTGCCTTCGCCTTGTGCTTCCACTGAGCCCCCGGTGTCATTTGGAAATGCCCTCAGCAGCGCATCTACCAGAGTGCGCTTGTAGTCATGCATTTTCCAATCACGCGCCAGTGAGGGAGTTAAGGACGGCACGTTGTCCTTGTACTGGGGATCCAGCAGGGTGGCAACCCAGTAATCAGCACAAGTTAAAATGTGGGCAACTCGGCTGTCGTTGAGCAGGCGCTGCAGCTTGTAGTCGCTCATGTGTGCCAGGCTGCCCAGAGGCAAAGACAAGCTGTCCTCTGTGGGAGGTGTATCATCTGTGTCCTCCGTATCCCCCCAGCCACGCTCCAGTGATGCCCACAAGCTGCGTTGGGTGCCACCCTGCTGTGAACACGGTTCCTCCTCCTCCTCCTCCTCCTCCTCCTCATCATCATCCTCGTCCTCCTCATCCTCCAGAACTGTCCCCTGGCTTGAAAATTAGTGACCTGGATTATGCTGTTACAGGAACCCACCCTCCGAGCCACTTGGGAATGACTGGCCTGATAACCGTGGAAATTACCCCTCTCCCTCCTCCTCCTGTGCCACATCCTCTTCCATCATCACCCGAAGTGTTTTTTCAAGGAGACATAGAAGTGGGATAGTAACGCTGAGAACAGCGTCATCGGCACTTCAGAACGTTGGTGGAGTACTCGAAACACCGCAATATGGTACACAGGTTACGCATGGAGGCCCACTCGTTGGTGGTGAAGTGGTGCTGTTCAGCAGAGCGACTGACCCATGCGTGCTGCAGCTGAAACTCCACAAATGCCTGCTGCTGCTCGCACAGTCTCTCCAGCATGTGCAAGGTGGAGTTCCACCTTGTGGGCATGTCGCATTGGAGGCGGTGAGCGGGAAGGCCGAAGTTCCGCTGCAGTGCAGACAGGCGAGCGGCAGCAGGGTGAGAAAGCACACACAGACGGCCCACACTTTCTGCAGCAGCTCTGACATATCCGGGTCGTTTTTTAGACATTTCTGCACCACCAAATTCAGCAAGGGATGTGCGTCAAACTGGCTAGGCCCAGAGCTGCTACGAGATTTCGCCCATTATCGCACACCACCAGGCCGGGCTTGAGGCTCAGTGGCAACAACCACTCATCGGTCTGTTGTTCATTGCCCGTCCACAGCTGCTGCGCAGTGTGGGGTTTATCCCCCAAACATATCAGTTTTAAAACAGGCTGCTGTCGTTTCCCCCTGGATGTGCTGAAGTTGGTGGTGAAGGTGTTACACTGAGCGGATGAGGAGGTGGTAGAGGAGGAGGAAGCGCAGTAGGAGGAGGAGGCAACAGGAGGCAAAGAGAAATGCCCTGCAATCCTGGGTGGTGGAAGGACATGCGCCAAACGGCTAGCCGCCTCATGGCCACCTGCCACTACATTTGCACAGTGTGTAGTTAGCGAGATATAGCACCCCTGCCCGTGCTTACTGGTCCACGTATCAGTAGTTATGTGGACCTTGCCACAGATGGCATTGCGCAGTGCACACTTGATCTCGTCCCCGACTTGTTTGTGCAGGGAAGGAATGGCTCGCCTGGAAAAGTAGTGGCGGCTGGGAACCGGGGTGTGACGCGTCGTCGACACCTGCCCGTTACTTGTTGTCTGGCTACTCACCAACAACGGTGACTCGGAGTTCGGGCCGGACCACCACACGCTATTACCCGCTTTAGAGCATCGTCGAGACCCGGATCGGTCAAACTGCGTGTAGGGAACGACTTAAA
>BLSH010191022.1:1811283-1826089 GCA_018402905.1 Glandirana rugosa
CGCCCCCCCCCCCGTATCGTGGGAGATTCCAGTTCCCCTTCAGGAGTGTGTGACGAGCCCAGCCAGGAGAGGGATGGACCCCCCGCTTTCCCCATATATATTCAGGCTTAAATATATCCAACATCTGGTAAGCCTTGATTTCTACCATTTGAGGATTGAGCGGATTTTCATGCAGCATCGCTCACTATTCACTAAAGTCATCATCTATTGTCACCATTCAAGCACTTTAATTGTCTTCGCCTACTTTGTTTGGACACTTTATGCAAGTTGGACTGCTATTTATAATCACATTGACTGCAAATTTTGTGCGCACCCAGGGCTACGTTCATTTGGCCCAAGGGTGAACACGTTGCTTTCACACCTTTATGGTGTCACCCAATGTATACTCTTGTGTTGTTTTTTGAATATTCACCTATTCATGTTATCAACTCTTTGTATAATTTTCTAGATCAGTTGGTTTTCTGATCTCTAAAACCGAGGTTATTTAGCGCCACTTTTTGATTTTAGCCAGGTTTTTAAAACTCTCTGTGTCCACCAGACAGAATGACAGCATTTCAAAGGCCAGGAATTTTGAAATGCTGGCGTTCAGGGCCAGGGATCGCGGGTGGGTAGGGGGTACTTCCTCTTTCTCTCCAGTGTTTGGGAGATAGAGAGCTGTAAGCTTCCATGGGACCGTGTGGAAATGCTTGGTGACGGTGGCGGACATGGCGGCGTTGCTGTCACATTGTCTGTTTGCTGGGTGGCAGGTGACAATGGCACTGTAGAGGTGGAGGAAGAAGCCGAGGCAGCAGCAGAAGAGGAAGCAGGAGGAGGCTGAGACCTTTCTTGGATTGTGAGGTACTTATTCCACTGCAGCAAGTGCTTTGCATTTAGATGCCTGGTCATGGAGGTTGTGCTCAGGTTTAGAACATTTGTGCCTCGCTTCAGCCTCTCATTCCACTGTGTGCAAACCACTTGTGTCTTGTAGTCAGCACATTGTCTGAAGAACTGCCACACCGGGGAACGCCTTTGAGCTGCCTTTGGTGTGCTAGGTCCCTGGGTGCAGTGGGTAGTAGCAGGCATACTGTCTAGGGGACGCTCGCTCCGCTTTTGCAACCTGCTTCCTCTTTTGCTGTGCTGGTGCCTCTGTGTGACCACCACCTCTTCCTCCAAACTGCACACGTCACTCGCATGACCTTCATTCCATGTGGGGTATAGGACCTCATCATCCTCCACATCATCTTCCACCCACCCTTCACCACTGCCCTTCTTATCAGTCTGCACACTGAGGAAAGCCGCAGCAGTTTGCACCTGTGTTTCGCCATCATCATCACAGACGCGCTGCTGTGGTGTTTCCATGTCCTTATCCTGAGCCAGAAGTGGTTGGGCATCAGTGAACTCAATGTCTTCCACTACTGGGCCAGGGCTGTTTGGATGGCCCACAGAAAGCACAGCAGCAGAGTCATCAAAAAGCATAAGAGACTGCTGCATGACTTGGGGCTCAGACTGCTTGGCTGATTTACAAGGGGCTGAGGTGAAAGACAGATGGCCATGGGGTTCAGGTGCCAACTCTGAGCTTTCATCAAGGGACCGGGTGGGAGACAATGTGAAGGAACTGGAGGCATTGTCAGCCACCCAATTTACTATCGCCTGTTCTGGTTCTGGCCTCACCATTCGTTGAGCGCCATTCGGGCCTACCATATAACATTGAAGGTTCTGTCGGCTACCTGAGGAAAGTGTTGGCACAGATCGACCACGTCCTATCCTTGCAACAGGGGCTTCAGCAACACCAACAACACCAGCAGCACCACAACCATCTCCCTTATTTGACGCTCTCCTCATTCTGGACACAAATTTACTATGTAGCACTATTTATTAATACAAAAAAAAAAGAATAATAAATTATTATTTTTATTTTTTTTAAAAAAAAGAAAATTATAGATGCACTTTTTATTTTTGTGCAAGAAATGCACCGCTCACACCAGCAGCAGGAACCTCTCCCTACACCAGTATGAGATGATTTTAGAACAATAATCTGTCTTTCATAGCACCAACAGGAACCTCTCCCTAATGCAGTAGGAGATGGCTTTAGAACGATAAACTATCCCTCAGAGCACCAACAAGAATCTGGCCCTAATGCAGTAGTAGTTGTTTTTAGAACGATAATCTCTCCCTCAGAGCACCAACAGGAACCTGGCCCTAATGAAGTAGTAGTTGTTTTTAGAACAATAAACTCTCCCTCACAGCACCAACAGGAACCTGGCCCTAATGCAGTAGTAGTTGTTTTTAGAACTATAATCTCTCCCTCAGAGCACCAACAGGAACCTGGCCCTAATGCAGTAGCAACTGTTTTTAGAATGATAAACTCTCCCTCAGAGCACCAACAGGAACCTGGCCCTAATGCAGTAGGAGGTGGCTTTAGAACAATAAACTCTCCCTCAGAGCACCAACAGGAACCTGGCCCTAATGCAGTAGTAGTTGTTTTTAGAACGATAAACTCTCCCTCAGAGCACCAACAGGAACCTGGCCCTAATGCAGTAGTAGTTGTTTTTAGAACGATAATCTCTCCCTCAGAGCACCAACAGGAACCTGGCCCTAATGCAGTAGTAGTTGTTTTTAGAATGATAAACTCCCACAGAGCACCAACAGGAAACTGGCCCTAATGCAGTAGTAGTTGTTTTTAGAACAATAACCTCTCCCTCAGAGCACCAACAGGAACCTGGCCCTAATGCAGTAGTAGTTGTTTTTAGAATGATAACTCTCCCTCAGAGCACCAACAGGAACCTGGCCCTAATGCAGTAGTAGTTGTTTTTAGAACGATAAACTCTCCCTCAGAGCAACAGGAACGTTTCCCTAATGCAGTAGTAGATGGTTTTAGAATGAGAATCTCTCCCTCAGAGCACCAACAGTTACGTTTCCCTAATGCACTATAAGATGGTTCTGAACGCTAATGTCTCCCTCATAGCACAGACAGGAACATCTCCCTAATGCACTATAAGATGGTTCTGATACGCTAATGTCTCCCTCACAGGACCACAATGAAGGTCTCCCTAATGCCGTCTGAGATGGTTGAGAATGCTAATCTTTCCCTCACAGCAGCGGCATGAAGCTCTCCCTACTCTAGTCTGAGACGATCTGACACGTGGCGCTACATGACTCCAGCCCTATATAGAGGCTGGGTCACATGATGCATTAGTAGGCATGGCTGTGATGGCTTCTAAGGGCAAACTAATGAAAAGCTTGTCGATTGGCTGCCCAGCAGCTATAGAAAAGGCGCCAAAAATACCCGAATACCGAACCTGATCCCAGACTTTTTTTTTTAATGTCTGGGATCGGGTTCGGGGCACGGACACACCAAAGTCTGGTACGGACCCCGAATTTTACAGTCCGGGTTCGCTCAACTCTAATCATGACATTTTTTTTTCCTTCAAACTTCGTCTCCAACATTACATAATATACAGTGCCTTGAGAAAGTATTCATACCCCTTTACATTTTCCACATTTTGTCATGTTACAACCAAAAGTGTAACTATATATTTTATTGGGATTTTATGTGATAGACCAACACAAAGTGGCACATAATTGAGAAGTGGAAGGAAAATGATAAATGGTTTTCAAATTTTTTACAAATAAATATGTGAAAAGTGTGACGTGCATTTGTATTCAGCCCCCCCGAGTCAATACTTTGTAGAACTGCCTTTCGCTGCAATTACAGCTGCAAGTCTTTTTGGGGATGTCTCTACCAGCTTTGCACATCTAGAGAGTGATATTTATGCCCATTATTTGCAAAATAGCTCTAGCTTTGTCAAATTGGATGAAGAGCATTTGTGAACATCAATTTTCAAGTCGTGCCACAGATTCTCAGTTGCATTTAGGTCTGGACTTGGACTGGACCATTCTAACACAGGACTATGCTTTGATCTAAACCATTCCATTGTAGCTCTGGCTGTATGTTTAGGGTCATTGTCCTGCTGGAAGGTGAACCTCTGGCCCATTCTCAAGTCTTTTGCAGACTCTAACAGGTTTTCTTCTAAGATTGCCCTGTATTTGGCTCCATCCATCTTCACATCAACCCAGACCAGCTTCCCTGTCCCTGCTAAAGAAAAGCGTTCCCACAACATGATTCTGCCACCACCATGTTTCACGGTGAGGATGTGCATTGTTAGTTTTCCTCCACACATAGCGTTTTGCTTTTAGGCCAAAAAGTTCAATTTTGTTGTCATCTGAGGAGAGTACCTTCTTCCACATGTTTTCTGTGTCCCCCACATAGCTTCTTTCAAACTGCAAACGGGACTTCTTATGGCTTTCATTCAACAATGGCTTTCTTCTTGCCACTCTAACATAAAGCCAGATTTGTGGAGTGCATGACTAAAAGTTGTCATATGGACAGATTCTCCCACCTAAGCTGTGGATCTCTGCAGCTCCTCCAGAGTTACCATGGGCCTCTTGGCTGCTTCTCTAATTAATGATTTCCTTGCCCGGCCTGTCAATCTAGGTGGACAGCCATGTTTTGGTAGGTTTGCAGTTGTGCCATACTCTTTCCATTTTCGGGTGATTAAAAAGTGCTCCTTGAGATGTTCAAAGCTTGGGATATTTTTTTATAACCTAAACCTACTTTAAACTTCTCCATAACTTTATCCCTGACCTGTCTGGTGTGTTCCTTGGCCTTTGTGATGCTGTATGTTCACTAAGGTTCTCTTAAATTACACACAAGTGTACTCTACTTACTAATTAGATGACTTCTGAAGGCAATTGGTTCCACTAGATTTTAGTTAGGGGTATCAGAGTAAATGGGGCTGAATGCAAATGCACGCCACACTTTTCAGATATTTATTTATAAAAAAATTGAAAACCATTCATCATTTTCCTTCCACTTTACAATTATCTGCCATTTGTGTTGGTCTGTCACATAAAATCCTAATAAAATACATTTACGTTTTTGGTTGTAACATAGCAAAATGTGGAAAATTTCAAAGGGTATGAATACTTTTTGAAGACACTGTAGCTGTTCATAATAAACAGAAGTAGACAGGAAAAAACATAGCCTAACTCTATTTATTCAAATGAATAAAAAAATGAGCATATCCACTCACTTATGGCAAGTGCACCAAGCACTCTCACTATTGCATGTTGTTACTATAGGGTTGATTTACTAAAGCTGGAGAGTGCAAAAACTGGTGCAGCTTTGCATGCTAGCCAATCAGCTTCTAACCTGGAAGCTGATTGGTTTCTGTTTCCTAGTCAACCAGATCAATCAGATCAGATCAAGTGTAAGGATAAGCAGTATAAAAAGAGATGTCTACTGTGAGGCTCCTCCCTACCAATTTGCTCACATGACTTCAGCAGTGGCGCACTTCTCGTAAATGAGTGGGTCTGTTTGTTTTTATTGCATTTGCCATAAGTGGCTACATCTGTTTGGTTTTATTGTTCATTCAAACAAATAGAGCAACTACAGTATACTATGTGATCATGAAGACAAAGTCTAAAGGAATAAAACGTGTCAAAATATAAATATTAAGATTCTGCACTTCTGTGACCTTCTGTAATTAAATGGTCAATTAACTCTGATGGGTTGTTCCCATTATCCAGGAGTTGATCTTTGTTTTCTGCATTGGGTGGATGCACAAGAAAAAAAGCACAATATACACATAGGCAGCTATAATTTTATTGGTCTTATACACATGAAAAGCCACATGAAAAGCCACCATTTTTTTTTTTGTGGTTTATATATTCTTGTAGTGTGTGAATTTATGTTACAGGTTTGTGAATAAATGCTGTTTTATATCCCGAAATTTGCTTAATTGAAAGGGATTCAATTGTGTATATTATCAGTGCAGCCTCATCAGTGCCTATCAGTGAAAAAGAAAAATTACTTATTTGCAAAAATTTATAACAGATACTAAGAAAATAAAGTTTTTTTTTAAATTTTCTGTCTTTTTTCATTTGTTTAGCAAAAAATCAAAAACCCAGTGGTGATTAAATACCATCAAAAGAAAGCTCTATCTGTCTGAAAAAAAAAAAGTCATTTGGGTACAATGTTGCATAACCGTGTAATTGTCATTCAAGTGTGAAAAAGCTGAAATCTGAAAATTGGCCTGGGCAGAAATGGGGTGAAAGTGGCTTGTATTGAAGTGGTTAAAAGAGAAACTACTTCATTTTGCATATCTGTATGAATATTTTAACTTTCATTTATCACTTTTTAGAGTGCAGCATGTAACATGTTCCTGCTCCTGCAGTGGCTCAGTGATCCGAGCTCTGTGTGTGGCAGCAGTGCGGGGAGAAGTTCCCCGTACCAGCTGTCACATTTTGAAAAGAATGCGACCCTGACAGAGGAGCCCTGCATGGCCGCGTCATTCATTCACAAACAGAGTTCTGTGAATGAATGAACCACAAGTACCGACATCTTTTGCGGCTGTCGGCTTGTAGCTCTCAATGAACTACCACTGTGCTGTTGAGCACTGTGGTAGTTCATTGATGTTTCCTGTCAATGTGACAGGCAGCTCACACTGTGGCAGACAGCTCACACTGACAGTCTGCAGGAAACCTATATGGCACCACTGATCTGCTGATCGCCAATAAAATGCTTTCCAGGCTCCTAAAAAAATAAATACCTGCAAAAAATATGCATTTATTTAAATTACAGACTTGGGCAATGTCTATGCGTTGTTATGAAACAGCACATTTTTTTAAGGATGGCCTCAGCATCAGTGTACTCTGGCAACAAATATTTAGCTGTGGAAATATTTAATCCTTTGGAATTAAATAAAAAGCTTACATACAACAGCAGCACCTCAATATGATTTTCATCAAGCTGTATTAGGTCCTTTTTGACCGATAGACAAAAGTTTGTCAGTAGTTCCCTGAGGCCGTCCCAGTTTTCGCTGATGCAAAACAAAAACGTTTTTACACAATGGCTGCAAATCCAAACCTCATCTCATCCCTATTGAATGTATAGTTTGCAATCATTTCAGGCTTGGATTGTTTGACTATGAGTGTACAGTCCGCTAAATTGAAAATATTGACTTGATAATTCATACACAAGTGATGAGTATGAATAGTTTTTTTCAATGCACTAGTACCACAAGCTCAGTATTTTTAGTCTGTCTATATCTGTACATGCACATGGAGCTAAGAAGGACAGAGAATCAGCCGGAACACTAAACAATGAAATATTCTTCTAGGGACATTGGTAAAAAAAAATATGCAGTATCTGTCCATAGGTCACTTCATCATAAAATGTTCTTCCCAAGACTTTGCATTACTAAGGTTTGGACATTTTGTTTCTGAAATTCAGGTGTGTAAAAGAGAAGAGATTGTTTGAAATAATGGGCAATATTAAAGGTGAGGCAAGTGGAACAGTGTATTGTCCTTTACATAAAGAAGCAGTAATTTGTTTGTGACAGCGTAGGTAACTCAGAAAGATATCCAAAGAATTGCAAGCTGCTTAGAAACAATAAACCTAGAAATCTTCCAGGAACAACAAAGTCTAAAGCCCCGTACACATGGTTCGACGGTTGTATACAACAGGTCGTACTCACGACCGTTGTATGCGATATCGATCGTTCGTATGCGCGATTTGAACAGTCGAACATATGACGGTCGTACAAGGGAGTTTTATGAGCAGACTAGAAAACTTGGTCGTACCAACAAGCTCTCATACGATCGTTGTATCGTGTGTACAGAGCAGTTGGTACAACAAAGTTGTATTGTGCAAAACACGCATGCCCAAAGTCAGGAATGGCTGGATGCTAATAACATACACCTGAACGTTCTTTCCCCGGCCGTACGATCGTGTAGTGCAGTCAGTATGCTGCATACAACAGCCAACATACGATTCGACACGATCGCACGTGCGATCGTCGAACCGTGTGTACGGGGCTTTAGTGGTCATAATATGTGCAAGACCTGTCAAAATCATGTATGCAAATTGCTACTCACTTTTGCACGCTGCTGCTTATGGTTGGCACTGGTCATCTTTGCCATGTCAGGCTTGTGTGCATGTGCTGCCACATTCTGAGTCTAACTAAGAAGAGGAATAGACTGACCTAAACCCAAGTGGCACTTACTGTATATGCATTACTTTACGTTTGTGCTGTTAGATAGGCAGTTGGCAGAGCTAATCAGAGAACAGCAAGACTGACATCTGATTGATTGGCAGAACACGTAGAATTAAAATACTGACATTTTTATTTACTAGCTTGTCAAATTAGTGTGGAATTTCCAGCCTGGTTGAGAAAGTATTGGCTGGGGGGCAGCTCTAGCTGCATCTGGTTGGTCTCTTTATACCCATCTGGCTGGGTTCATACTAAAATACTTTAAAATGCTGCCTTTTAATGGGTGTTTGCAGTATTTTACTGTGTTTTTGCATATTATTAGCTGTTTTTTTTGTGTTTTAAAACACCAAAACATAGTGAAATGTGTAATTAAAAAACACATTAAAATTCAGTATTTTTAAACCGCTAAAATGCAAATCCAGCATTTAAGTCATACCTACATTCGACTACAACCATAATTTAAGAGAAAAGCAGCAAAAAGTACACTGGGTAGTGCAGATATAAACACTTTTCAATGATAAAAATGCGCAAATTGCACTTACAATAGTGATTTGATCTGGGCTTATCACCAGGAAAAAAACACCTCCAGTGGAGCAGCAAGTCACTAGGTATCTGGCAGAAGGATAAATGTCAGCATGGACCTCCACTGACATGCAATGGGTCCTTGCCCCTTCACCAGGGTGGAGGGTGAAGTATTGTAAGAACATTTCAATGGACTGTGGAGGGATGATACTGGTGCTCCAATGTGCTCTTTGGAATCAGGATACCTGAGCTTGTGTGCATCAGGCAGGTAAACAAGCTGGGGTCATTGGTGATTGAAAGCAGTGTCCCAGTATATGTGTTGAGACAAGTGGTGGCAGGGGCACTGTGTGGAGGAGAGAGAAAGGAATCTCCATTAACACAAGCACCTATTCAGCGGGAACAAAACAAATTGCAAGATTGGATACATAAAAAGATTAATAAATATGTTTGAGGGGGAAATAATGAATAAAAGCATCTACAAAACTGTACAAATGTATATGAAAAAAAATATGATGTGAAAGCCCTTGAATCAATAAAATACTTTTTGTGTGTACAAAATGCACCTACAGCAATAAAATCACATGAATTAAAAAGAAAAATTGCATGAACAAAGATAATAAATTACCCTAAGCAAAACTGACTCATAGAAGCGAAGCTGCCACTTTAGACCCCTAGGTGTTAACAGATATCAATAATAACATTAACTATGACTACAAAAGAAACAAAGTAACTGTAAATAAACATAAATAAACTGTACGTAATGAAACTATGAGATGTATCATAAAACGTGTGCAACCAATAAAAAAAAAAAGAACAATATAAGGTACATCCTGGACAACCGTTATAATCACTGTTGTATAAATATTCTGTATGCACCCATCTAACAGCTGGTTTTCATGTTGGGCACAGCTTAGTCCCCAATGGGGTGCCCTATATGAACAGCACTGTCAGAATGAGCCATTTATACCACAAGATGTTCTTATGTACCAAATAAGTAACACAGCAACTCCATTGTAAACTCACTTTATTCATATGTTTGTTACACTCTCTTGATATCTAACAGTGTACATTGTGAAACTTTGAATAAAATCCTTAAACAAGAAAAAAAAGAAAAGAACAATCAGCTATGAAGGAAAACTGTGGGATTCAAGGTCTTCATTGAGATTATAGGGAGACAAACTATTCATGTGAAATCCAAAATGTTTCACATGCACACAAAAGCCTAGCATGTTCACCCTCTGGTAAATTTGTACTTATAGTTTCTATCTTAAAAACTAATCTTGATTGTGATGTTCCAGCGGTGTGGCATAATATGGTATTCTTTTTTATTAGTATTCTTTCTTTTATGTTCGTCAATTCTGGTCCCAAGTGTGCAAAATGCACAGCCTATAAAAATGAGTCTGCAAGAGCATGTCAGGCAATAGATGATGTATGGGGAAGAATAAATGAGGAATTTAACTCTACATTTATTATCGGCGAACCAATGTTTCCGTATGCAATATAATTACACGAGCCACATATAAACTTTCCATATTTGAAGGACCGATAGATATTTTAAAATGATAAAAAAAAATGACGATGGAGAAACTGTTGTTTTTAACATAATGGGTGCAGTGAGACTAGGAAGAATATTGTTTAGAATGGAATCCCTTTAAAGAATACCCCAGTGCTTGTCAAGTATATGGACATATATATATATATATATAGGTGCATCTGTGTTGTATTGAGTGAACCGTATACCAAAAGTATTATTATTACAGAATGCTGCAAAGTCTGAAATGGAAGATGAAGGACACTTTTAAAGGATCAGAATATCTATAGCAATACCCCCAAAGGGATTGCAGGACCAGATGTAAAGGTCCTCCTAGTAAACCATAAAGAGATTTTTATATATAGATTTATATATAAAATATTTCCCTGCGCAGCCACCCAACACCACCAATCATCTGCCTGCAGAGCTAGCCAACACTAAGAAGTACTGTATATCAGGGGTCTTCAACCTTGGGGCCGCGGCCCCACTGCCAGGCCGTGGCCTCTCTGCAGTTGGACCGCGGGCAAGATGGCTGCATGAGACCTGGGTGGGCATGAGATGCAGGCGGGCTTTAGAGGCTGACGTCATTGCTGTAGGATTACCACACACCACACGCGGTTTAGGAGTTCCCCCTGCTTGCCGGTTTAGATCCCGCTCCAGGGGCTGACGTCATCGCTACAGGACGGCCCATACACTACGCGTGGCTAAGGAGATTCCCCTGCTTGTCGGCTTACTACAGCATCTTCTCCGAGTCCCAGCTGATATGGTCAGCAGTGCACTCTGTTGCAGGATTGACACGGTGCCTCTCAACATCTTCTCCTGTACACAGATGCCATCACAGTGAGTTCTACTGTATCCTCCTATTACATCCTGATCCATCTCTAGTGTGGCATTTAAAGGGATCACTGTCTACACATATTGTTTGGGCTCTGTATACAGTGACATCCTCATCTGGTGGCACTGGCAGGCAGCGTGGCAAGTGACATGCTCATCTGGTGGGATTGGCAGGCGACGTGGCAAGTGACAATCTGGTGTCGCAGGCAGGCGATGTGGCAAGTGCATCCTCATCTAGTGGCAGGCAACATGGCAAGTGACATCCTCATCTGGTGGCAGGCAGCATGGCAAGTGACATCCTCATCTGGTGGCAGGCAGCGTGGCAAGTGACATCCTCATCTGGTGGCAGGCAATAGCAAGTGGCATTCTGATCTGGGGGCAGGCAGCGTGGCAAGATGGCATCCTCATCTGGTGGCAGGCAGCGCGGCAAGTGACATCCTCATCTGGTGGAAGGCAATGGCAAGTGGCATCCTCATCTGGTGGCAGGCAGCGTGTCAAGATGGCATCCTCATCTGTTGGCAGGAAGTGTGGCAAGTGACATCCTCATCTGGTGGCAGGCAATGAAAAGTGGCATCCGCATCTGGTGGCAGGCAGTGTGGCAAGATGGCATCCTCATCTGGTGGCAGTCAGCATGGCAAGTGACAGCCCCATCTGGTGGCAGGCAGCATGGCAAGTGACATCCTCATCTGGTGGCAGGTGACTTGGCAAGTGACAGGCTGCAGCTGGTGGTGAGTTGAACTATTACGTTTTATATTAGAATGTAATAATATAAATAATGTGCTTCAATCATCCTGGCACCATATCAGCCATTCCCTCTAAAAATTGACCGCAAAAAATTTCATATACAGTATCTCACAAAAGAGAGTACACCCCTCACATTTTTGTAAATATTTTATAATGTCTTTTCATGTGACAACACTGAAGAAATGACACTTTGCTACAATGTAGTGAGTAGTGAGCTTGTATAACAGTGTAAATTTGTTGTCCCCTCAAAATAACGCAACACACAGCCATTAATGTCTAAACTGCTGGCAACAAAAGCAAGTACACCCCTAAGTGAAAATGTCCAAATTGGGCCCAAAGTGTCAATATTTTGTGTGGCCACCTTTATTTTCCAGCACTGCCTTAACCGTCTTGGGCATGAAGTTCACCAGAGCTTCACCAGTTGCCACTGGTGTCCTCTTCCACTCCTCCATGAAGACATTACGGAGCTTTGTGAATGTTAGAGACCTTGCGCTTCCGTTTGAGGATGCTCCACAGATGCTCAGTAGGGTTTAGGTCTGGAGACATGCTTGGCCAATCCATCACCTTTACCCTCAGCTTCTTTAGTAAGGCAGTGGACATCTTGGAGGTGTGTTTGGGGTCGTTATCATGTTGGAATACTGCCCTGTGGCCCGGTCTCTGAAGGGAGGGGATCATGCTCTGCTTTACTATGTCACAGTACATGTTGGCATTCATGGTTCCCTCAATGAACTGTAGCTCCCCAGTGCTAGCAGCACTCATGCAGCCCCAGACCATGACACTCCCACCACCATGCTTGTCCCCAGACCTAAACCCTATTGAGCATCTGTGGGGCATCCTCAAATGGAAGGTGGAAGAGCACAAGGTCTCTAACATCCACCAGATCTGTGATGTTGGCATGGAAGAGTGGAAGAGGACACCAGTGGCAACCTGTGAAGCTCTGGTGAACTCCATGCCCAAGAGGGTTAAGGCAGTGCTGGAAAATAATGGTGGCCACACAAAATATTAACACTTTGGACCCAATTTGGTAATTTTCACTTAGGGGTGTACTCACTTTTGTTGCCAGCGGATTAGACATTAATGGCTGTGTGTTGATTTTTTTTGAGGGGTCAGAAAATTGACACTGTTATACAAGCTGTACATTGTAGCAAAGTGTCATTACTTCACTATTGTCACGTGAAAATATAATTAAATATTTACAAAAATGTGAGGGATGTACTCACTTTTGTGAGATACTGTATATGCACCAACAAAAATGCTAATGAATCTCTCAGATAAAATCATTCACATCAAAAAAATTATTATAACATTCATGATCCAATATTAGTGAAAAAAAGCACTTTAAATGTCTCTCCAACCAAAAGTTTCAAAAATCTATGCACTCCAATAATATGTGATTATAAAGTCTTAATAGTTCACAAAAATGTAAGCATTCATAAATGTTTTCCAAAGTACTCTTCATTCAGTGTGACCCTATGATCACCACATATGTGCAAAACATGCAATCGCCACCAGGATTTAACCCCTATATATGTAGAAGGTCAATAAATGCTTATCATCAGATAGATATTATAGCCAAGCCCTTTTTTGTACTCTCCTTGGGGAATGCCAGCAGATGCACAAAATCCTCCTGTTAGGGAAACATCTTCTTGTTTGATAATGCAGCTTTCGCCACACACAGCAATTGATCTAAAAGTCATAATAGGGCCATTTAATGAGCTCCATATTGCTGCAGCCGTTTGGTTCATCTGAAGACTTTACCAAAATTTTTCCCAGTAGCATGCTGACATCACGGACTATATCCACTTGACACGGTGTGTCTTAATAGGACTTGCTAGAGAGTGACCGAAGTGCAAATGGGGGTGGGTTCTGTGGTGATTATGGACATCTCTGAATTTAAAGCTAAAGTATTATGACCAATCTGTCACATACTGCATTTTGTATTGTGATTCCATTGTACCTTTACAGAAATTGCTACAAGATCTTGAGTGTCATAGAGAGGATACAGTACCTACTAGCAATGGGAAGGAAAGTGTTTGGCATCTTCCCCCCACTATCCTGGTTTTCTATCATTTCCCAAAAGTAAATAAACCTGATTTGTTCCCTGAGAGTCACCCAATCATGGTGAGCTTTGGGTCCTTCTTGGAGAATTTTGGACAGTGTGTGAACCCCCACCTCCTGCCATTAATACATTGATTGTCAGGTTACATTAAATATTCTAAGTCTGTGTAAGGTGCCTTAGCTGAATTTTGCTGGAATGAGGATTACCTTTAGGTAACTTTGGACATAAGGCCTCTTTACTTATTTATACCCCACCATCTAACTATGAGGGCTGTGCAATATCATTTAGAAATGTAAAGCCACTACAAGAAGAATTTACAAACTTTCCTATTGGTAGCAGTGGAGTTCTTGCTTACGCACAATTATTTTTTATTCGATGGCACCTACTACCTGCAAGGCACGGTCACCCCCACTTACCAACCTCTATATGGGTTGGTGGGGGAAGCTCTACATCTTTGCAGGTAGTAATCTTTTTTTCTGCAGAATGCAATATGGTTTGGCCTCTATATTGATGATATTTTAGTTATCTAGAAGGCTTCTTCAGATCATTTTAAAACCTTTTTGGCTTATGTACAGTAAATGACAATTATTTAAATGTTGCTTTCTCTGGTATTTGGGACTTGGTTACTGTTATTTTTTTAAATCTGAATTTTAAGGGAGATTTGTTAACTGGTTCATTTTTTTTTTTTTTTTTTAAAGTATGTTTTTATTAATTTTGACAAAGTATAATTACAATAGTTACATTAGTCGTAAAAACACATGGCAAGGAGATATACAGATTACAACCAATCATATCAAAAACACAAAGACATGTGAGGAAACTGGAGGACATGGCTAGGCCGACCCAGCCTCCCCGTCCAAAACCAATTTGAGGAGATTGGCGGGGGGAAAATGTTTCCCCTACCGCCTGATAATGACACTCTATACAACAACCGGTACAAGCCGGGACCAAACCAACATTAGACATATAGAGGAACGGTACACAAAAATGCTGATTACATTGATAACATTAATATGAAACAGTTTTAATTATTTTTGTATGAAATTTTTTTTTTTTTTTTTTACTTGGTCAATTGTTTAGAGG